>LR812542.1:11375964-11533494 GCA_903798195.1 Danio kyathit
ACTGATCTGTCCACCCACTTCCCTAAACCTGACCGCAGTGTTTTAAAAAGCAATCCAAAAAAAGAATCTCAATAACCTCTGCATCTCAAGTCTGCCGGCGTACATGTCGAGCTAACTGGAAAACTGGTAACAGAGGGAAAGCGGTCAGCTGGTAAGCAAGAAAAGGAATGCCATAGCTTTCGTTTTAAAGACAAAATGCAGCCATGTGTACTTCTGGCTTCATAATTCGTAATCTCCAGAAACGTATAAAGGGCTATGTTTTCAGAATGAGCCTGATGTTGGGTTTTGCAGAGTAAATTAGTATAAAATTACAACAAACTACAAGCATGAATTAATTAAATAGAACAAAGATACAATCAAATAAACAGTGCTTTATAGTATTCTGGAGAGTCTTGATAACATTAAATAATCAAATGTAAAATAACACTTTATGCAGTAGTCAACATTTAAAGTGGATCAAATCTTTGATCAAAGTTGTCCTAAAATTGTTTGACAACAAATTTTGAAAAACTAGTTTAATCTGCCTCAAATGTTAAGTATACTACAGTCTTCATTATAGAAATAATTATATACAATTAATCTTTGTTAATTGTTTAAAATGTGTTATAATTTCTAGTGCCCATTCATTTTCTTTTCGGCTTAGTCCCTTTATTTATCCGGGGTCGCCACAGCAGACTGAACCGCCAACTTATCCAGCACATGTTTTACACAGCGGATACCCTTCCAGCTGCAACCCATCTCTGGGAAACATCCACACACACTCATTCACACTCATACACTAAGGACCATTTAGCCTACCCAATTCACCTGTACCTCATGTCTTTGGACTGTGGGGGAAACCGGAGCACCCGGAGGAAACCCACGTGAATGTAGGGAGAACATGCAAACTCCACACAGAAACGCCAACTGACCCAGCCGAGGCTCGAACCAGCGGCCTTCTTGCTGTGAGGCAACAGCACTACCTACTGCGTAGCCCTTTCTAGTGCCCAAGTGGTATAAATTAGACCTTAAAAATCTTTCACTCTTTCAGGCTTAAACTTTGTTCTGAACTGTGTTTTCTTGTTAATTATAATCCTACCTTGACATTGCAGATCCTGCGATGCGACTATTGCAGATTTACACATTGTGATATTGATGCTGAAACGATATATTGTGCAGCCCTAATATACAGTTTTGCTTATCATTCTTCAATTGAAATAAAAGAGTGAACTTGTGAAACACCATTTTAAACAAAAGCAGGCCATAACAAAGTTCACTTGGAGTTTATTTCAGGTGTTCAAAACAAAGGGAACTCCCTGGAAAGGTTTGGCTAGTAAACATCTTAATTTTGTGGTGATTACATAATATCTATGTGTTCCTGGGCTACTACTGAGATGTGAAAATATTTATGTTAATCAAAGTCACACGTCTTTGTTTTAAAATGTACACACTGAAAAGCCAAGGCAAGGCAAGGCAAGTTTATTTATATAGCACATTTCATACACAGTGGCAATTCAAAGTGCTTTACATAAACAGGAATAAAAAAGTGTAAGAAAAAATAAAAACAGATAATAAAAAACAGATAAAAATGTGTTAAAACAGGTTGTAAAAGAATGAAAATTAAGAGAAAAACATAATAGTGCGATTTGTCGGACGTAGCACAGTGCTCACTCAGTAAAGGCACAGCTAAACAGATGTGTTTTCAGTCTGGATTTGAATGTGCCTAATGTTGGAGCACACCTGATCATTTCTGGGAGTTGATTTCAGCAGCGAGGGGCGTAGTAGCTGAAAGCCGATTCACCCTGCTTTGACTGAACTCTTAGAATTTCTTGTTTATATGATCCTAGAGATCTGAGTGTTCTTCTAGGTTTGTATTCAGTGAGCATATCTGTAATGTATTGAGGTCCTAGGCCATTTAGTGATTTATAGACAAGTAGTAATACTTTACAATCTATTCTGGATGCAACAGAGAGCCAGAGTAAAGTCCTGAGGACAGGTGTGATGTGCTCTGATTTCCTGGTTCTGGTCAGAATCCTGGCCGCAGCGTTCTGGATGAACTGCAACTGTCTAACTGTCTTTTTGGGAAGGCCCGTGAGGAGGCCGTTACAGTAATCCACCCTGCTGCTGATAAAAGCATGAACAAGTTTCTCTAAGTCTTCACTGGAAACAAAGCATCTGATTCTTGCAATGTTTTTGAGATGATAGTGTGCTGATTTACTAATTGCTTTGACATGGCTATTGAAACTCAGATCAGACTCCAGAGTCACACCAAGATTCTTGACCCTATTTTTTGTTGTTTGACCTTCAGCAGAAAAGAACACACTGCTTCTTTATAGTAGAAACTGCAAGTTGCAATTTAAATGGTATTTTTTTAATATTTAAAACTGTAAAGCTGCTTACCTTGAAAGCAAATTAAGTGTTATATAAATAAACATAAAATGTTTTAACTGATACAGAATGGCAGAACTATATCCACATATACAGTAAGATCAGATGCTTTCTTAAAGGATTAATTCACATATAAATGAAAATTATATTGTTAAATACTCACCATCATGACCTTCGTTCATTTTTGGAAAACAAATGCAAAGAAATTGAAGATGAAATTCGAGAGCTCCCGCATCCTACATTGACAGCAACACTATAGATATTTTCAAAGTCCAAGAAAGGAACCAAAAACATTGGTAAAAAATGTAAAAACGACATTGTTTTCTTCCACATCAGATCAGGGTGCACATTTATTATGGGCAATATGACACTTGCAGGCGACGCAGTGGCGCAGTAGGTAGTGCTGTCGCCTCACAGCATGAAGGTCGCAGGTTCGAGCCTCGGCTGGATCCGTTGGCGTTTCTGTGTGGAGTTTGCATGTTCTCCCTGCGTTCGCGTGGGTTTCCTCCGGCTGCTCCGGTTTCCCCCACAGTCCAAAGACATGCGGTATAGGTGAATTGGGTAGGCTAAATTGTCTGTAGTGAATGAGTGTGTGTGAATGTTTCCCAGAGATGGGTTGCGGCTGGAAGGGCATCCGCTGCGTAAAACACATGCTGGATAAGTTGGCGGTTCATTCCACTGTGGCGACCCCTGATTAATAAAGGGACTAAGCCGAAAAGAAAATAAATGAATAAATGAATGAATGACACTTGCATGGCTGCTGACTCTATGTTGCAGTATCAAGCGCTTAATCTGAAGTGATGCAATAGAGAAGACAAAGGCGAACACAGTCGTTTTTACAGTTTATTTGTCAAACAAAAGTATTCTTGGAGCTTTGTGTGATTACAATCCATCTGCTGACATCGCATGGGATGTTTTGCCAAAGTTTTTAGTTACTTTTCTGGATTTTGAATGTGTCTGGATCATTGTTGTCTATGGAGGATGAGGGAGCTCTCGAATGTCATCTACTTTGTTAAACAAAAGCCTCAGGGGATTGGAAAAAAATGATGGTGAGTAATTAATAATACAATTTACTTATTTGAAAGGAAGAACAGTTTTAATATCGGTCTAAATCTGGAATAGAACTCGACCACAGTAATACATTTAAGATTATGCATTTATTTATTTGTATGCTGCTTTTACTAAAGAAAATGTACCCAAAAGTAGGATTTAGTGAGGTTTTGTTAGATTTAGCTAAATTATAAGTACACATTTGTCCTTAAATATGATCAAATAGTGCATTATTTGCAAATGTGTTATGCAAGTTTAACCACACTGTCCCTGCAATATCAAAAATGACTGGTATTAGTATACTTGTGGGGACATTTGGTCCCATACCAAGACATCCGGTTCTTCCCATATAGACACAATGACTGTTTCTCAATATGCGTTTTTCAGCGATCTTGAGTCCTCGTGTTCTCGTATAACATCATCAACTGCCAAAGTTTAGTTCCAAAACTCAAGATCACAAGAATGGAGGATGTGTGAAAGTTCCCAATTGTGATATCGAGGATGCATCAATGCCGACTTGAGCGCAAATCTCGAGTCATTGTGGCTGAATAAAGGAGGTGGGAAGCACAGCATTTTATATAGATATATTATTAAAGTTTAAAGATATAACTTTATCTCTGGAGTTTCCCTTAATGAGATGGTGAAAGTAAACATTACCATGAAAATCTTTATAAAGGCAAAAACAAATTAAGGGTGTTTATTTGCTGAAATTCATAATAAAATTTGTTTTATTTGTACTGAGGAACCTATATTTGTAAGATCTTTATGCATTGTATATATTGTGTCAAGGGCAAAAACAATCAATCGTTGTATGAATGCTGTAACGTTTAAATAATTTTCCGTTAAAAACACGTGAAGGTCATGTGACCATCAGGAAGAACCAAGGAAGAACGTAGCATCTCATTTCTCAGAGGACGCGTTCTCTGTTCTCACGGTCTCCTGAGTTCATTCTTCCGAGTTAACTTGGCAAGACCGGTCTCCACAAGAACGCAAGTCCGTTCTCTGCGTTCTTGGAATTGAGAAACAGCTAATGACTGTTCTGACTGTATATTCTGTCCTCATACCCCAACCCTACCCCTAAACATTCCTTATGGGGACCAAAAAATGCCTCCGCAAGATCAACAGTTACTGTTATTGCTATACATGTTGGGACTTTAGGTTCTCACAATGTAAGAAATACAAGGCACACACACATGCACACTCACACACAAAACAATCATTGGATCATGCTAACCGATTTATCTTTAAGAGGCTCATGGTTTCTCCTATCTCATTACCCCTTTGCATGAAGCGATCGTATCTGTGTTTTCATCCATTTACTTATCATGTACTCATAACCCAGTGACATGTCGAAGCGTGTATGTGTGTGATCGTCTTACAGTTCTTAATCCAGCGGCTCTAGATGTGTTCTGAAGTGAATTTGTATGTGTTTATGGATTATGCGAGGCATAAAGTTTAACCCGCGGTGACCCACATACAGTACATGTACACACACACTGCAGCTTACTGCGGATGTTTTGCATACTCGCATGTGTGCTGTCTTTGCGTTACCTGCTACTTTACTCTCCCTCTGGGTGATTCTCTTCCGTTCCTCGTTCTCCTGTTTGTAGCGATGGTTCAGCTCAGGGTGTATCTTCTCTCGGGCTAATCGACTAAAATTAAACCTTAATTAACTTGGCATTCTCCTTCCTTGTGTTATTTTAACTACCTCTTTTCTTTAAGTATACTTCTAAGACACACAAACACACACACTAAACACTCTTCAGTTTTAAATGAGGGGTTTACATTTCATGTCTACTTCAGCTTGTCTGTGTGGACTGTGCAGTCTCGATGCAGTCGGTTGATTGGATAATGATTGATTGTGCAGACTGGAGTGATCTCTGTTAGAAATAAATCAGTCTGTATGATTGATCTTTTAGTGGGGAGACTGGAGGGCTTCGGGAAGAAGTGGTTTATATAATGGAGATCTTGTGTAATTAGAGATCTTGTATAGAGCTCTGGAAATGGTTTACCACATGATAAAATAACTATGTTATTTAAAATAAGGCATGAAAAAGAAGTTGGGATCATATTTTTTCCTAATTTTTATGTATTGTTTTGTCTGAATTTTTGTCTTTATTATGATAGGACAGTATATTGACAGAAAGGAAAGTTTGAGAAATGATCTGCGAGTTTAGAGTCAAGATGCCTGTTGCTCAGTTGTGCTATATGGCACACTACCCACTTGCTCAGTTGTGCTATATGGCACACTACTCACTAGGCTATTGGCGCTAAGCATGCTGACTTTTTTTTCCACAATTGTGACATATATTCGAAGGAAACCATGAATAATGAAAATTATAAATAATTGATAAAAAAATCTAAAAGTAAAAAATTGTATTAACCTTACGGTATATTTTTTAATTTTTTAAATTGTGTATATGTGTGTCACAAATACGAGGGAACCTAATTGCAAGTGTAACAAATATTTATTGAACTGGAATCAAACCAGAGTTCAACAGTAGAATAGAGTTCGTTGATAAACAGGCAAGTGGGGTCGATCAATGATGAATCTCTTATAGGAATCGACTCGCTCAAAAGCGACATCTCACTGCTCACCGCAAACTCACCACCAGCAACATCAATGACGAGAGCCTGACAAGATACAGAACAACAATGAACTGACAACGTGAAACAAAAACTCTGATTAGATATAGGTGCAGTATTGCGCTGCACCTGTGGTGTGCTGATTAACAGCTGAGTGGTGCTGAGCAACAGCAGTGCACGTGACCACCCAGCTGATGACATGTAAACACAACAGACAGCCACGCGGTGAAGACACACACACATAGACGCACACATACCCAAGGGGAACAGACAGATCCACAACCGTGACAATGTGTGGTCCTGGGATGGGACCAAATGTCCCCACAATCATACCAATACCAATAATTATTCAATTCAATTCAATTCAATTCATCTTTATTTGTATAGCGCTTATACAATGTAGATTGTGTCAAAGCAGCTTCACATGGAAGATTATAGTGAATTGAAACAGAGTCAGTTCAGTTTTCAGAGATTAAGTTCAGTTCAGTTTAGCTCAGTTCAGTGTGGGTTAATAATCACTACTGAGAGTCCAAACACTGAATAGCAATCCATCGATGCGCAGCTCTACAGATCCCGAACCATACAAGCCAGTGGCGACACCGGCGAGGAAAAAACTTCTCCAATTGGCGAAAGCGAAGATTTAAAAAACCTCGAGAGAAACCAGGCTCAGTTGGGCATGACTATTTCCCCTATGGCCAAACGTCTTGTGCAGAGCTGCAGTCTAGGCGCAGGAAGCTGGACCTCAGCGAAGACTCGTCTGTCCTTGGAGCATCACAGGAGTCAGTCTCATGTTCTCACTCCACGATGACCACCACAGCAGCTGCTCAGGATAGAAAACCTTGGGATCATCTCGTCACTGGTCTCGGATCGCGTCAGTGGCACTGCATAGTCTGAGGGCCTCGAGATGAGTACCCCCAGGTGGAAATACAGAATAAGGAGAATAATTAGCGTAGCTGCTGTTCATAGTGTATATAAACGAGAACCAAAATCATGTGTGGGGCACATCATGCGTCATACCGCTATGTACTGCACTGAGTGTATTCTTTGCTAAAAAGATAGGTCTTAAATCTAGTTTTGAAGAGCGAGAGTGTGTCGGACATTATCAGGAAGGCTATTCCAGAGTTTAGGGGCCATAGATGAGAAGGCTCGACCTCCTTTACTCGACTTTGATATTCTAGGTACTACCAGAAGCCCTGAGTTTTGAGATCGTAAAGAGCGGGTTGGATTGTAGCGAGACAGGAGGTTGGTTAGATAAACAGGAGCTAGATTATTTAAAGCTTTATAGGTAAGGAGTAATATTTTAAATTCAATAGGAAACTTAACAGGCAGCCAGTGTAAGGAGGATAAAATTGGGGTGATATGATCATATTTTCTAGATCTGGTAAGAACTCTGGCAGCTGCATTTTGCAATTACAATTATTTATCTTGTGGGGACATTTTCGGTCACAAACAGCTCATAAATTACACAGAAAGAAGTATTTTTTTTACAATATAAAAATCATTAGATCTATGTAGATAAAACATGGCCAATAAAACGTGTGTGTGCATGTAGGTGTTTCATAAAATGGTTAAATATATATTGTTAAAAATATGTGTATTTTAATAACCTGGAGCTTACATAGAAATTATGAATACATGAGCTAACATTTAACACACACACTGCAAAAAAATCCACCTCTGGACCCCATCTGGATGATGTGAGCATGATTCCGACATAGATATGCTTGTATATACTAACTAAACACACAAGCTACATCCTTTGCTCATTTTGCGGTCTTCTTCTGTCATATACACCCTCATTCACTCATCTACTATTATATGATATACACAGAATTTACATGCCTTGTGTGTGTGTGTGTGTGTGTGTGTGAGCAGCCACATCTCATTTTCATGCTGTGGATGTGCAAACGTCATGCTGATGTGGCCTGATTTACATTAGTGTGCTTCAGCCGTAAAGTTCCTAAACAACAGTGGCATAGCCTCGTGTATCGAGTGTGTAGATGTGGGTCTGTGTTTGCTCATGCACACCAGAGAAGCCATATGTGAGTGATGACAGTGTGTATGTGTTTAGAGGATGCGAGGCAGTGGATCATGAACAGTAGGGTGTGTATTCTGAATGTTAATGTCTGTATATTATACTGCATGTGAACAGAATACAATTAGCGTTGGCACACAACTGCTGTGATCTGTTTGTTTGCATGTATTTGTTTGTGAGTAAGCATCTGTGTGTATTTTTTTTTTGGCTCTGTGTCCCTTGGCTTTTTTTTTTCTGCAATAAGGCCCTCTGGCTCAACAGATGCCTCTCTTTCAAATGTACTTGTTGATTTGATTGTGCGTCTACATAGAAAGGAATTGTTGTATTTTAATTGAACAAATTTTCACATTTTGTAAACAAAGTCTTAAGTTGTTGCTGTGTTTCTAGCATTTGGCATGGCATTGCTAAGTGGTTGCTAGAATGTTGGTGGCCAATGCTAAGGTGTTCCCAAGTGGTTGTTATGGTTTTTATTATGGTTGCTAGGTCAGTGCTAGGCTAAAGTGGTACTTTTGTTTTGTAGATGGTTGGAAGGGAATTTAGGGTTTGTTGATGGTTGACAAGTTGTTGCTAGGACATTGCAAATTGGTTGTTAAGTGTGTTGCACCCCAAATTGCATATAAATATAAATAACGCGTGTTACAGCTCGTACTCATCATCATCAGGTCTCTTTTTTCACAGCAGATGAGTCGGTTTACTGTTCTAGTAACTGAATAACTCAGGATATTGGTTTATTTCGAGTCAGAGGGTGGTATCCGGTATGTAAGTACTGAAGATGCAAACCATTTCACAACAACTCCATTCAATTTAATGAACTGGTTCAACTGGTTCACTTAGAACAGGGGTGCTCAACCCTGTTCCTGGCGATCGACCTGATTTCAGCTCCAACCCTGATCAAACACACCTGAACCAATTATTTAGAACGTGAGGAGCACTTGATAATTACAGGCAGGTGTGTTTGATAAGGGCTGCAACTGAAAACTGCAGGAAGGTCGATCGCCAGGAATAGGGTTGAGCACCCCTGACTTAGAAGATCTGGTTAAAACAAACGATTCATTCGCGAATCGCCCGTCTTCACTACAGACAGTCAGAAACAGAAACAATTTCAAGTCGGAGACTCACATTTTTGCTGTGGATTCTTGTTTTTTTGAACTTATCGAAGAAAAGATTGTTGTTAAGTGTAGATTATGTGTAAGTAAAACTCCTGACAACTGCAAGAACACGACATCGGAAAAAAAAAAAAAACTGGATGCAAAGCCCTACACCCGCACCCCACCTCCAGCTAAACAACAAATGATTGACTTCCGTTCACGTTCTCCAGGTAAAATAATTAATTCGACTAAACAAAAAAATGGTTATTGCTTTTATTGTTGAGGATATGCAGCCACTGTCTACTGTAGAAGCGACTACGTTTTGTAATTTCATAAGTTCACACTTGATTATAAAGCTTGTTTGGCATACTGTAACGGGAGAGAGCCCTGAGCTCAAAAGATCCTCGAGCCTGGGGCTCCCTCCCGTTTGCAAGGTGAGAGGGGAGTTTGAGCTCAGGTAGATCTCGAGAACTCCCCTGCTGTAGTAGCTAATGAACAGATAGTGATTGATCTTAAGAGATAACTACTTACTAGGAGCATGTCTATGGTGCTGATTTGGATTAGTCAATTAACTAAAGTTGCATGTTTTTGGATGGTGGTAGGAAACCACCAGGGGAAACCCAGGTGAGCACGGGGAGAATGTGTGAACTCTGCACAGAAACATCGGCTGGCTTGGTAAGGACTAGAACCAGTGATGTTCTTGCTGTGAGGCAACAGTGCTAACCACTGGGCCATCGTGTCACCCGTCTAGGAAAGGAGGAGGTGTAAGGGTCGAAGGGGGATTGTTCAAAACAAAGATGGCTGTTATATTGAACTTAGGGTATTTATAGTGGCTTATGCTGCATTCACACCAGACGCGGAAGCGTCAAGCGTGAGTGATTTACATGTTAAGTCAATGCAAACGCGCGAATAGGCATCCTGCAGCGCAATATATGCGAATGGCACGGCGCGAATGACGCGAATTGCGTGGCGCGGATGGCGCAAATGGCGCCGCGCAAATTCAGCGTTTGACGGGCTTAACGCGTAAATCGCGCGAATCAATCGAGTTCAAAAATCTGAACTTCTGTGGACATTCGCGCTGTGTTAACCAATCAGGAGCTTGCTCCTTGATTGTGACGTGGCACCTTTTGTTGGTGTCCCGGGGGGAAATCCTTCAGCCGACACCGACAACAGTTCATCAAACTGGGCTCGGCTCAGTCAGAAGCACCGCTGAAAGCCTCCGTCATCCAGGTTAAGTTTCTGGAGGAGTTTATGAGCTCACAGAGCTGGTTGCACCTCAGAAAGTATCGAATGGACTCAGACACTGGTCTCAACGTATCGACGCTGTTTTTCAGCCTTCATAAAGCACATAAACACAGTTATTTTATCAATAAAATACTTGTTAGCCATTTAGCAACGAAGCTACAGTCACCGGGCAGACAGCAGCCCTGCCCATGACGCGAATTCGCGTCTGTTCTGAAGTGAATTTGACGCGCGAATGAAGCGGAGTTTGACGCGCGAATGAAGCGAGTAAAGTCAAATGTTCACGCGTCTAGTTCCGCGTCTGGTGTGAACGCAGCATTAGGAATCATCTGATTGGTGAATCATAAATTGGATAATGCGGTGCCAGCCGCAAGCAATCATAAGCATGTGAAATTAGTTTATAAATAAACTTTACATAGTAAGATTTTTTCTCTTTTGGGAAACAATTTGCACATTTGTTAAGGCCACAAGAAGCAATTTATTCAATGTATAAAGCTCAAAGATTTATTTTGATTTGGAGATTTTTTTATTGTCTTACTGCTCATTTTGTTATTAAACATTTTAAAGGTTTAAAATCTGTTTTTGCCTTAATATAAATTATTTCATCTTAGTACTAAGGCTTTATTTCAGTCTTTATCTCAATGGACAGTGAATTTACTTAACTAATAACACAAATGTAGCAAACACATTACTTTACATGCTTACATTAATCTGTACATACAGCATGTTTAGCTCTGGGCTCTCAGAAAATTCTCAAAATATAATTTTATCCTGCATTTTTTAAAGGAAAATGAAGGTGTAGGTTCTATAGGTGGTTGTTAAATGCAGAGCTTCTCTATAAAAAATGTGAAAAAAAAAAACACCTGCAAGTTCTGAAAGAGATCAAACCTCAGCCAAGTAACACAAAAGTAACTCAAAAGTAATATAACGCATTACTTTACATAAATTAAACGCAATTAGTTTGGGGAGTAACTCAATATTGTAATGCACTACTTTCAAAAGTAACTTTCTCCAACACTGGTTGCTAGTTATTAGGTATTGCTAGGTGATTGATTAGATGTTCTTGATATTTACTACAACTTTGTGAAAGTGTATTCAAGATGTTGCTGGGATATTCTGAGGGTTTGGCTTTTAAATATTGATTGATACAAGGTTTTCTAGATGGTACAGATTACATACTGTATGTGACCGTGGCTTCCATTCATTGGCCTCTACAGTATATGGTATGATCTTCAGGCTTTTATTTACCTTTTGGACCATGTAAAATCATAAGTCTGGTCAAATTGGACAAATGTAAAACATAATTGTTGCCTTGTGCTTTTAAATTGCCCAGCGTGGTGCCTTCCAAACAAATCCACACTGGAGTGCTGAGAAAATTTCACTTGCAAATTTCTCCTCAGGCTACTTTTTTGCTTACTCAACAGCGAGCTAAGCCTTTCCCAATGTACCAGGTTCTCTTAAACCTTTTTGATCTACACAGACACTCTTAAAACTGCTTAAACCTTGTGAGTTTTTCTTCTTCCCTGACCTCAGATGTCAGAATGAAGACTGCAAGTTCATTGTAGGGTAGCCGCTCTGTCTTCCACATGAGTGCACAGCTGCCCAGCAGCAGTCGAACCCCCGAAGACTACAATTATGAGAAAGAAAGCAATGGCATCTGAAAAGCTTTTGTCCTCAGAGACCTGACGGATATTGGATTGTACTCTCCCTGAGCCTCCACGATTGTAGGTGTTCACCTGAATCACTGACAGCTGCTGATCCATCAGGAAGGATTTCATGAGTGCTGTAATTGAGCTCATCACTTGGAGAGCTTGTGAAAAGCCGAGAAAAACTCAACATACGCAGTGCCTCAAACTGCTTACTGGTCTTGAATGACCTTTCTCTCTCGCTCCCTTTCCTGTTTAGCCCCAGCTGGCCTGAAATCTAAATCCAGTCCCTTTTTTTTTGTCAATAATTCACGGTCTTTTCACGGCCACTATAATCCTCTTTCGAAGGGCACAGCATAGACAATCAGCAAAACTTGATTGTGTATGTGTGTATATGGATTCATTTGTGTGTGTGTGTGTTATCACCCATAATCCTCCATGGATGCTGACTAGATATGGGTCACTTTGTTGCAGCTGAAAGGAAAGATGAGGTGAAAAGAGGCAGAAATCAAAAGGGCACATACTGCATCACATGAGATTTTGTAAGAAAATGCCTCATGTTGTTTATACATTAGTACAGTATCTCTATAGGGCATCCGCTGCATAAAACATGTACTGGATAAGTTTCATTCCACTGTGGTGACCCCTGGTTAATAAAGGGACTAAGCCGAAAATAAAATGAATGAATGAATGAGACACCGTTAAGGTGTTTTGTAGTATTTATATGGTGTTGTACAAAGAAACAGTAAAAAAAAATCCTTTATTGGTCAATAATATGTCCCTGTAAATATCATTAGTGTGAAAAGGAACAAAAGCTGTTGCGTCATACTGCAGAATAGCCTTCATTTTACTTAGAAACTGCAGTCAAACATATGTTGAAGTACTTTTTTTTGGTTTCACAAAAATGTAAGCTCAAGCATGTACAGTGGGTAGGGAAAGTATTCAACCTCCCTGCAACCATTTGCTAAAATCAAAGGTTTTTTTTTTTTCCTCAATGTACACACAGCACATTTTTGCAGATCTATTAAAAAAGAAAAACTGAATTTGATTAGGAAAGCCACACACCTGTCTATATAACACCTTACAGCTCACAATGCATGTCAGAGCAAATGAGGCCGTACTCACACTATGTACAGTTGCCTTGAACCGGGCCAAGGCACGCTTGTCCCCCCTCCCGTCTCCCCCGACGGCCCGCACTCACATTACATTCGGGCCTGGGCGCTCTTACGTCATCGACGATGCGCTCCTCAGTAAGCGCTCTCGCTCAGCACAGTGGAGATTTCTTTAGTTATATCGTTTAAGTTGTTTGATATGTGGTGACACGCAGTCAAATATTTCGCCGAACAGATCAGCCACTTTTGACGCTCATAAACAATCGTAAAGTCCTCGTGCTGCAGGAATTAGGAGGTTTGCTGAAGGCGCAGCTGTGGTGCAGTGAGGGGTTTGAGTCTTTAATAATCTACGACTGTTTGCGTTCATTAAACAGTACGAATGATTAATTAATCCATATGATACAGTCCCTTAAAAGTCATGTCTCGCTTTCAGTTTCGGGCTTAGGCACGCTTGCACTCACACTGTAAGCGTACCGCGCCAGAGCCCAAATGAACCACGCTCTGGCCCACCTCTTCCAACCGGGCCAGGGCCGCCCCAGTGTACCGTGCCTGAGCCCGATTCAGAGCACTCACACTTCTCAAACGATCCGGGAAACGGGCCTGGGCACGGTTCGGATAGCATAGTGTGAGTAAGCCCTGAGAATCATGAGTTCAAAGGAACTGCCTGAAGAGCATAAAGACAGAATTGTGGCAAGACACAGATCTGGCCAAGGTTACAAAAATGTTCTGCTGCACTTGAGGTTGCTAAGAGCACAGTTGCCTCCATAACAGTGAAGCATGGTGGTAGCAGCATCATGCTGTGGTGGTGTTTTTCAGCTGCCGGGACAGGACGACTGGTTGCAGTCGAGGGAATGTTGAATGTGACCAAATACAGTAGATCCCCCAAATCCAGATGTAAAAAACTTGTTCCATCTTTCCCAAAAAGACTCATGGCTGTATTATATCGAAAGGGTGCTTCTACTAAATACTGAGCAAAGGGTCTGAATACTTAAGCCTGGTTTATACTTCTGCGTCAAGTGATCGCCGTAACCCACGGCGCAAGCCTCACGCGTAGCCGTGCATTTATACTTCTGCGCGCTGTTTCTGTTTCTCTGCAATACACTTCTGAAACGCTAGCTGGCAGTAGGTGTTTATGTTTCTCTGTGTCGAGTTTCTTCGCTGGTTTTTTGTTTTTCCTGAACACGTCCTTAATGTACAAGTGGCTCAAACTCGCTCATTTTGAGGCGGGAACGGTCGGACGTGAAACAACTTTAATCATGAGGTAAACACAAAACAACAGTCTCTATCCGGAGCTCCTTCACAGGACTCCACACTTGTAAACACTCGCTGCATCGGGCGCGCGGCTCTCACCTCCGCCCACACTCGTCAGCGCTACCAAGCCGACCAATCACAGAGCTTGCGCTACGCGTACGCGTTACATTTTTTGAGAGGTGCACGTCAACGACGCCGACGGCCACGGCGAGGGGCTATGCGTCCACGCGTAGGCTGCGCCGTAGCATACGCGTGCGCTTGACGCAGAAGTATAAATCGGCCTTTAGGACCATGTGATATTTCAGTTTTTCTTTTCTAATAAATCTGCAAAAATGTCAACAACTTTGTGTTTTTCTGTCAATATGGGGTGCTGTGTGTATATTAATGTGTATAAAATGAACTTAAATGATTTCAGCAACTGGCTGCAGTATAACAAGTGAAAAATTGAATAGGGTTTGAATTCTTTCCGTACCCACTGTATTTCCAATGAGCCCGTGTTGCATATAACACAACTATACCATAATTTTAATATAAATCAACCCCTAGGACACAAAAGTTGAAGACACAGCTATCTTCATCTTCAGTCCTCTTCCTTTCAATTTGATCTGGTAGAGTTATTTCAGTACACACACTAGTTCAGTGCCTTGGTTTCTTGTTTCTGTAGAACTGAAGAAGTTCAGTATGCTGATAAATGTTAAAGCTTTCAACTCGATTGTGCAGATAACACCACAGCACTGTAGATTTCCGATAAGATGTCCTTTTGTTTCTGGCACTCTCACTTTCTTTCCATGCCCGTCCCTCTTTCTGTATGTTTTGCATAGGTCACAGCCAATTTTTTCACTTCTTTTTAATCCTTATTTTTGCATAATGATGCATAATTCATGAAGAGCTTGTGAATATTAATGAGCGTGGCTGTGTCATGGCAAAAGAGTGAGTTTTTTTTAGTGCAGTCATAAGGGTCACTAATGCATCAAAGACCTCTTCAGACACGTCCATCTCCAAACACACAGACTGAAACTCAATCTTCACTTTAGTCTGTGGGCAATGTTAAAGGTTATTCACAACCCTCATTAAATGCACATCAAGAGTGTGTCGGTTTTCTGTACTTCTCGGGGGTAAGGGTGTAAGTGGAAAAAAAATTGATGTGGGTCTTGAGAGATTGATGTTGTTTGACATCCGCCCCATGTTCACTAGAGTATTTGCCTATTCAAAAATTTATTTTGCAAAATAAACATGCTCCGAAAGGTTCAAGTGGAGTCACAAGCAGTCCCAGTGTCCTTTTAGTTTATGTATGAATTAAGCTAGCTACAGTAGTAATGTTTATTAGGAATGTGTAGTTGACTAAACTATTGCTGCCGCTGTTGGTTGGCATTGGAAAATTGGAAATGATTGATTGATTGATTGCAACATATTTTCCAAATGCTGCCTACATTTCAATTTCTGTTACATTATGTGTACATTTTTTAAATTTAATTTTACTCCAGTCCTTGGACAGACTATATCCAGAATTTGTCTCATACATGGGCTCCCTTGTCCTGTTTTGACTGCTCTGCTATCATAGATTATGCTTTTACACCAGGGGTCACCAACCCTGTTTCTGGAGAGCTACCTTCCTGCAGAATTCAGCCGCAACCCTGATTAAGCACACCTGAACCAATTAATAGGACCTGAAGCAGCACTTGATAATTACAGACAGCTGTGTTTGGTCAGGGTTGCAACTAAAATTTGTAGGGCGGTAGTTCACCAGGAACAGTGTTTTTTGACAACCGTTTTACACTGCTCAAAGAAGACTTTAAGACCAAGCAGAATCCTCTGTTGCTTCATGGCAAGCAGCACTATTCCTGTCATGGTCCGTGTTTATGACTTCAGCAAATCCAAACTATTTTCCAGCATCCAATTGCACAAGAAAACGTGCTGTCTACTTGAATTGTCATTAATAGGTAAAGTTGTCTTTCATTATTGACTATAGAGTTTATGCACAGCTAGTGTTTCTTCCCATATCGATACATTTCCGGTGAACAGTTCAATTTGATACGGTTCCTTTTACAGCATCAATGTTTTAATGTAATTAAAATACAATGAGTTAAATAGACTTCAGCATTTATTTAGTTGTTCAAGCGTAAAATGAGATGAAAATGCGTTTACACGCACACACTGTCAGGATCCGCAGGCGAGTACAGGCAGTAGATGAGCACAGAAACACCATTGATATTACTGGAGTAAAATAGTTCATATTTTAAGAATATGACACTGGAACATTTAATTTAATGCAGTGCTTCTTGTACAATTTGAGACCCACTTTATATCATATATCAATCAGGTATTGGAGATTGTTGATTTTTAAAGAAAACAGCCGACGTGCCGATTTTGTAAATGCATACAGTTCACTGGAAGTGCTTGACCCAGGTTACTGCAAAATTAGAAGTCCTTCTACATATACCCTATAATAACGTTAAATGGAGAAAAACATTTTACAAGTATGTTTCAGCATATTCCTTAACCTTGGACCTTATTTTTGAAACACAAAATGACCAATAAAATATATCATATAAGCCTGTTTTAAGGTTATTTTAGTGCTAATTAAAGGGCCACGAAACCCCCCTGTCTCAGCAGGGTGTTTTCACACCTCTAGTTTGAAAAAAGTCAGGAAAGTGGGCGTGTCCAGCTCTGGGAGTGTGGGAGTGTCGGGGGAGGGAAAGAGGGAAGGACTTGCAAAGAAGGGAGTTTCCATTTGGGCACGCGCTGATTTCACAGGCAAAACAAACACACAGACGCAGTATGTTTGATACCGCAAGGCAAATGGGAGAAAAAAATCCTTCGCATTTCTCTGTAACTTATGTACTCGGTAGGTAGCGTCAGAAAGCCGTGTGTGTATAGACTATCCTGTCACAAAATGCGGCGAAAATCCTGCACGACGGGAATAGTTTGTGTTAACATGTTTACACTCGGAGAGCAGCATTTACAGCGGATCGTTCAGTCTATAATATTGTACTGTAATATTGCAGTGATATTAACATACTTTGAACTTAGTAACTAAATCATTTTGACTATGGTATGTCTTTAAAAACTGAAAAAGCACTGCTGACGATACAAACTAACTTTGCAATCTGTGTTAAACAAAGGGCACTGCACTGCAAACACACTTACCAAATCTGTAGACAGACAATCAAACTGGAGCTTTGTCTTTTTATTAAAAGGAGACGAGCGGCAAATCCGGATTTCACCATTTCCAGATGCGAAAAGCTCTCGGGTAAAAAATGTTCCTTACAAACGCGTTTCTGTTGCGTGTCGCGTGCACTGTAATCCACACGTGATTCCAGCAGCTCTCTCATAGAGGGAAAATGAAAACAAAACCTTCGTTGCAGCACACGAATAAATGCAACACCGACGACCCATGTCTCCAAATTCTAGTTCTTTCACTTGTTTTGGCAACACAACGTGGCGTCTCTCTCTGCCGTCTGAACGCTGTAAACTGGTAAACAGACTCCGGAGCAATAGCTCAAAAAATGTGTTTTGGTGTTTCGTGACCCTTTAAGCTATTGTTGTTATCCATGACTTTTCAAATTTACAAGAGAGACTAAAAAAAAATAAAATAAAAGCACTTATTAATATTATTACGTTTTATTTTTTTATTATGCAAATTGCCAAATTTAGAGTTCTGAGGAAAGTTGAATGTGCCAGTTTTTATTTTGTCATCATCTAATAAGGCTATAGTTTTTAAACAAGTTAAAACTAATATTTATTTAGTTTACTAGAATAATTGTTTATTTGTTTTTTTGTGATAGATGGATTTTCTAATAAATTTGTGCTGTGGTTGCCTAATATACACATGTATGTTCTCAACATTTCATTCATTCATTCATTCATTTTCTTGTCAGCTTAGTCCCTTTATTAATCCGGGGTCGCCACAGCGGAATGAACCGCCAACTTATCCAGCACGATTTTACGCAGCGGATGCCCTTCCAGCCACAACCCATCTCTGGGAACATCCACACACTCATTCACACATACACTAAGGACAATTTAGCCTACCCAATTCACCTGTACCGCATGTCTTTGGACTGTGGGGGAAACCGGAGCACCCGAAGGAAACCCACGCGAATGCAGGGAGAACATGCAAACTCCACACAGAAACGCCAACTGACCCAGCCCAGCCGAGGTTCGAATCTGCGACCCAGCGACATTCTTGCTGTGAGGCGACAGCACTACCTATTGATAGCTTATGATCAGTGCACTGACATATAACACAACTGCGCTGCCAATGTTCCCAGTTTAAATACAGATCTGTGGATCTTTCCTGATCTCGGTCCTCTCTGTAGGAAATATTTAAGGAACATAAGTTGACGAGCAGACAAACTGATAAAGCAAACAATAGAGCTTAAAGTGTCATTTAAACCTCATAATTAAATAAAAATTTGGGGAATAAGTGCAAAAAGGTCTAATTTTTGTGAACCACCCGCTTGGTCACCTGGTCATATGTATGTTTTGTGCTCATCACTTATGGTTGTCTTGGAGAAATGTTGACAGATTTGTGTAAGCTATGTCAAACATGCTTGAGCTTGCGTATCTTCTCATTTCACTTGTCAAGTCTATAGCTATGTCTTCAACATTAGGTGAGAACAGATTTTATTTTTAATTTTTTTGTAAGTTTATGAATATGACATTGAGCAGAAAATGTCAGGTCATTAATCAGGTCATTGTTCGTGTAATGTCATTACACCCTATCACAAATAAATAATGTCAGTGCAACTGGAAAACAGAAAACATGCTAAATGTCCCTGTGCATGACAGTATCTCCAGTATCAGAAAGTTGAGTAGGCTTTTACTTCATTTGATATCTTTGATATAAGATATAAAAATTCATCATTGTAAACATGAATTATAATTACAATTACATCCAAAGATGCTTCTACTTCATTCACTTTTGGTGAATATAGCCTTGGCCAGGAAGAGTTGATGTCATCAGGCGGTATCCAACAATCATTGGATGTTTCAACCCTAAACCGCAACACCCTCAACATTGGTGGGTCAGCAGTGGTGGTCAAATCACTTCCCATCAACTCCCCCTGGCTTCCAGTTAGGGTCCTCTCTCCTGCTCCATAACCAGCAAGAAGCTCTCTCTGCTGCCTCCCCCATCCTGCGAACAGTTATCTTTCTCTCCCTCCCCATTATAAGTAAAACAATTATATGTTTTTATAATTTTTTTAATGAAATAACTTTAGGCAACGCAGTGGCGCAGTAGGTAGTGCTGTCGCCTCACAGCAAGAAGGTCGCTGGTTCGAGCCTCGGCTGGGTCAGTTAGCGTTTCTGTGTGGAGTTTGCATGTTCTCCCTGCGTTCGCATGGGTTTCCTCCAGGTGCTCCGGTTTCCCCCACAGTCCAAAGACATGCAGTACAGGAGAATTGGGTAGGCTAAATTGTCCGTAGTGTATGAGTGTGAATGAGTGTGTGTGGATGTTTCCCAGAGATGGGTTGCGGCTGGAAGGGCATCCGCTGTGTAAAAACGTGCTTGATAAGTTGGCGGTTCATTCTGCTGTGGCGACCCCGGATTAATAAAGGGACTAAGCCGAAAACCCCTGATATACTGTATAAGGGACTAAGCCGAAGGAAAATTAATCAAGAAATGAACTTTAAGTAAAAATTTTAACTTGAAATGAGTCCTAATGTAGAATTTACATTTATTTTTATTCTTGCCTGATTTTTTTATTTATTTATTTATTTATTGGATAAATTACATTTGCTCTTTTCTGTCGTATTTATTTAATCACATAATCATTTTTATCAGTAAATAACATTCAGTAACCGTTTGTTTCATAGTTTATTCTAGTATATTCACAAAGACTGCTCTCTTTCAGGTGGCTTGTTAGAGTAGTTTTAACATTGTATTTCTGTTTTAACATCAATCAAATTAGTAGTGATGCACATCAATGCTCATCCAGTCATCTTTGCATAGCACAATGGTTTATAAATGATGTTAGCCCAAAAAAATCAAGCACAGATGTGCACTTTGAAAATCCACAGAAATAAAAGAGCACCATCTGGGCACCTTTGACACACGATTTCCAGCGTATGATGGCACATACTAATCCTAATCTCACACACTACAGTATCTGTCCTATATATTATGTAGGTAATATCCCCCATTCTCATTAGCATCATCATGTCTTCTCTCAGCATTTATGCTTTTCTCTTATTTCCAGTGTGAACTCTGCGTATGTCCTCAACATGTTTTCTCAAGCTTCAGGTGTAACGTGACATTCAATATATTTGTACGACTTAAGCTCTGTTTAAGCTACTGTGCGCTCATCTATAACCACATTTGTGCAACACCATCAGCCACCCAGTGTGTATAATAGCCATATGCATATAAATAGGTGTTCACCTTTTCATGCATACCATGTGTTGTTGATGTTGATTGAACTTGTTGGTGGGAGCCCACTGCATGCTGACAGGGAGGTGTGAAGCTGGAGTGGATGATGTGTCCCAGCTGAGCGTGAAATTGAAATCGCTCCAAACAGCAGGGGCAAAAAAAAGAGTGAGAAAGACAGACAGACAGATAGTTAGATGTTGCATAAATAACTATAAAACAATATATATATATAATTTGTACACTGCATTAGACTAACAATAAATTATTTACCGTTTACATGCTTAAAATGTTTACATATTTAGTAAACTTGGCATCTATATACTGCTACTCTATGATGATTTGAAGTGTTCTCTTATTTTTTGTTTTTCCGTTGCTTTGATTACTGCTATAGTTCTCATTTGTAAGTCTCTTTGAGTAAAGGCACTTGAGTAAAGGCAAAGGAGACCCAGCATCCAGATATGACAGAATCCTGAGAATGATCTCTGGTGGCATCATATCTGAAGTCAAATAAGATAGATAAATAGATAGATAGATAGATAGATATATAGATATATATATATATATATAGATAGATAGATAGATAGATAGATAGATAGATAGATAGATAGATAGATAGATAGATAGATAGATAGATAGATAGATAGATAGATAGATAGATAGATAGATAGATAGATAGATAGATAGATAGATGGATGGATGGATGGATGGATAGATAGATCTACACTTTACCTACAATGCTCTTCAAGTGCTAACAATAACATCTCATAACTTAAAGCACCATCTGTTTAGCTCACCCTTTATCTCACCTTGGGACCACCAAATGTCCACTACCCACAGCTGTTATCTTTAGTTGTTACATATTTATGAAAAGTTGTTCATTTGAATGTTGATTTATGTGGGTTCACAGTTCTAAGCTCTGATATCTGACAGTAAATATATCTGACAGGTGGTAGGTCTGGAACTGTATACAGTATGTGAATGAAATGGATTGAAAGTGTTTTACCCCTTTCCAGTTTCACTCCAGGTTTTCCATTTCACAATTTAGACTGAAAAGACCCAATGGCAAGCTTCTATCCGTCATATTCACTAAGCTGGAGTGGACACAACCTTTGCATTCACATGGACTCCATTTCCCACAACACGCTGCATTGATTACCACTCCACCAGTTCCCTATTTCTTTTTAAACTGCTCACTCTCCAAAGATGTTTTTACTATGGGGGAGATGAAAATGTTTGTATAAACTGCAACTGGAAATCACGTAATGCTAACTTGGTTACTTGAAGCACGTCTTAGCCAATCACATAGCAGTTTTTGATCTCCTTTCCTGCATACTGTTATAGAGGCAGCTTTAGCATTAGCCGTTATGGTTTTTAGGTTAATAATTTCAGTCTTTGCTCTTTCTCAATATTGTTTTCTCAACATTTGTGAGCAGGTTCCTGTTTTTTGTCTTCCCTTTCATCTGTTACTTTTATTTTAACTATAATAAACAGGCATTTAAGCCAGCCATACACAATGCGGTTTTGGGTAAGATTTTGAGCTGAATTCTGACTCATGCGACTCTTTGAATCTGGATGAATTTTAGCTTTGTCATGGGTCAAAGGAGCCGTAAAATGTATACTACATAGAAATGTTCTTTTGGTGCATTACTTGAGCGAAATAGTTTTTTTCAATCAGCATAGAGTTTAAGTAAAAATGATTAGCCCTCTTGTGAATTTTTTCTTTTTCAAACATTTCTTATTCATTTATTCATTCATTCATTCATTTTCCTTCAGCTTAGTTTCATTATTCATCAGGAGTTGCAACAGCAGAATGAACTGCCAATTTATCCAGCATATGTTTTACAACCCAGTACTGGAAAACACAAAATTTCTCAAATGAAGTTTAACAAAGCAATACATTTTTCACAGTATTTCCTAAAAAAAAAAAAAAAAAAAAAAAAAAAAAACATTTTAAGGTCCATAATATTTGCCCCCTAAGGCAATATATTTTTTCAGTTGTCTACAGTAGGGTTGGGTTGATAAACGATGCCATCGTCCATCTCTGATGGCCTATAGACATCACAATGCTGAGCCGGCATTGCGGCCCTCCGCCCCGCCCCCATCGCAAACCCGCTCGTGAAAAATTCACACAAAAATTCACACTCCCCGTGTAATACGTCTTAGTTTTAAAATAGCATTTTAGAACGAAAACGATCCACATCCACACTGGCGTTTAATCTAGCATTTCAGCCCTCCGTCCACACGCACATCACATGACCACACACACAGACACACACTGTCATGCGCTCGTCTGAGCTCCAGCCCAGCCAGTCAGCATAATCTATCCTAGTATGGGTAACGTGTCACAACGTCAGTACACTGCTTCAATCTTTCGCTTTCACGCTTGTACTTAGTAATTTTAGTGAAAACCTCAGATTTTGTTGGTTGGTTCCTGTTGGTTGTGCACCTTTTTACCAACCAAGTTTGTCGACGCCATTATAACACAGATCACTCTGCCTATTCATCCCAGAGTCCCGCGGCATAAACTTATCTTTATTTATTTATGATTTGGTTATGGGTAAAACCAAGACCATGTGGGTCAGGTAGTTGAAACGGTAGGCTACAAATAATGAATTTGTTATGAATTAATTAATCATTCTTAAATAATTAATTCCCCGCGCCTATGACGACGATGCCATCGTCCATCACAATGTTTCACAATTAGACATCGTACGATGCCAAATTGGTCGACATCGCAGACAATGACTTGCCTGATTACTAGGGCCAGACAGAATCTGCGGACATTTTTTTGCTGGACATTTGGAGAAATTTGTAAAAAAAATCTGCGGATTTATGTGGAATGATTTTAGGAGTATCATAGCTAAAAACTTAATATATTAAATAAAAAATAATAATTTTTTTACTTTAATGGTTACAATGCAAATCCAATTAGACTTATTTGGTGAACAAAGCAAGTCTCTCATATAATATATGGGGTTTCCTCCGGGTGCTCCAAAGACATGGGGTATAGGTGAATTGGGTAAGCTAAAATTGACCGTAGTGTATGCGTGTGAATGAGTGCGAATGGATGTTTCCCAGATTAATAAAGGGACTAAGCTGAAAAGAAAATAAATGAATGAAAGAATTATTATATCATAATAAGTTTAGTAAAATTTGTGAAATTAATTTAAAAACTTAATAAATATAAATTTACACACATTTACACAATTAAATACATAGACTCATAGACTTCTGCATGCGCAGATTCCGCGTGGGCCTACTAATTACCCTAACTTGCCTAATTAAACTAATTAACCTTGGTAAGTCTTTACATTGCACTTTAAGCTGAATGCTAGTATCCTGAAAAATATCTAGTAAAATAGTATGTACTGTCATCACAGCCAAAATAAAAGAAATCAGTTATTAGTTATTAAAAATATTATGTTAAAAAATGTGTTGAAAAAAAAATCTTCTTTCCGTTAAGTGAAGTTTAGTTATAAACTAATTTCGAGAGGATCACATGATTATGATTGAACACGGCTGGTTACGCATTAACCACTCATGATTATCCAATCAGACGATCCCTAACCCACTATAAAGAGCCAGGGTTTCTTACTACAGTCATCTTCGATTTGAAGAACCCCCCCCCCCCCTCCTTCCACCCCTACTCCTCCTCCTTCCTAGTTGGGTGACACGGTGGCCCAGCGCTTAGCGCTGTTGCCTCACAGCAAGAATGTCAATGGTTCTGGGCTTTACCAAACCAGCAGGCATTTCTGTGTGGAGTTTGCATGTTCTCCCCGTGCTCACGTGGGTTTCCCCCGGGTTCTCCGGTTTCCTCCCACCGATTAAAAACATGTAACCTAAGTCATCGTCTAAATCAACACTATAGACTCGCTCCCTATCTAGTATCTATCTCGTTAAAGAGAATTACTATCTGCTCTTCAATCACTACGACAGGGGAGTCCTCGAGATCTACCTGAGCTCAAAGCTCCCCTCTCGCCCTGCAAACGGGAGGGAGCCCGGGGCTCAAGGACCTTTTGGGCTCAGGGCTCTCTCCCGGGACAGCATGCCAAACTTGCTTTAAAACCAATCATCAGCTAAGAGTGAACTCTTGAAACAGACATTAGGGAAAAAAATATGGGAGGGCTAATAATTCAGGAGGGCTAATAATTTTGATTTCAACTGTGTGTTTAATGCATAGACAAATACAGTATACTGTTGTGTATTAATGGTGTGTTCCACTACAATTGTGCTTTGGCACGCAGCAACATACTGCAAGCCATTGAAATGTTTGAATAATTTGATATTTTCACCCATATTTACCCAAAAAAAAAGCTTTTTTTTTTTTTTTTTTTTTTTTTTTTTTTTTTTTTTTTTTACACCTTTTAGCTGCCAAAGATTCAATGCATCCCTAGTCGTTTTGGCATCATGAACTTCAATTGGTTTTTAGACCAATGACTGAGTGAAATTTTAAGTTCTGAAACAGGATGTTTGATACCTTATGAAATCTGAAAAGTCAATCCCTACTCTGAAACATGAAAGCCCAGAAGTGTTTTAAGCAACATTCCACATATCACTGCGGGTGGCCCTGGCAACTTAAGCTACATGTGTATTCTGCTCAGAGCTTGAACTCAAGAACAATGCCTTTCAAGAGATTCAGATATAGGCATAACATGAAAGGCTGACACCTAGTTCTTTCTAGATGTTCTATGGTCTCTTCATTTTATAACTTTCATGTTTTTACCCCTCACTTCTGTCCCTGGCGAGAGCATTTGGAAGCTGAACTGTCAGTTTGTTGCTTTGATTTACTCAGTGTGGAAGCCTTGCCCACAGACAGCCTTCTCACAAACACACACAAATACTACATGAATAAATAGAGCGCCAAAACAGCTCAAATTGCTCCATTGTTCAAAGATACGTGAATGTATTCATAGTTGACTCAGCCGTATGAGCAGCTGTAGGTCTATGAAAAAAAGGCCTGATAGCAGAGTATATGAAAATGCAAACACCCTGACATCAATCTAACCTGCTTTGTCCATTGTCATAAAAATATATGCACCATTTATTTAATTGTGATATTTTAATTTAATTTATTATTATTTTTTATTTTAATATGACATTAACATTTTGTTATTTGTATATAAACATTTTGGACACATTTCAATCGTGGTCTGTGCTATTTGCCAGAGGTGTAAAGAGTACCTGAAAATCATACTTGAGTAAAAGTACAGATACATTACTGTAGAAATTACTCCGTTACAAGTCACCAATTCAAATAAGACTTGAGTAAAAGTATTAAAGTATCCGATTTTAAAAGAACTAAAGTATTTAACTCATACTGAATGTAATAAAACACAAACTCACAGCTAAATGCACTTGATGCAAAATGTATAAGTTTAGTGATACATTTATTCACATTGCACAAAAAAATAAAATAAGCTAAAATATAGTCATGTCGCAGTGGTTTTTGCCATATCAGTAACTGTATTAATTTTTAGTAACATTATACTTACAATACCATTGTAAAGTCAGACATAATTTGACTAAATTCACATTAAATAGACTCTTACCTCAATGTGTTTTTTTAAATTTGAAGATAAATTCTTAAAAACACTTATTTTCGTGGTTCGTGGCATTCTGTATAGGCTATCGGCAAATGAAAACATTTCTTTCAGATAAGGCTATAGATGATCATCAGTGCTGGCACTGCTTGATGTGCCGGCTTCAGCACTGGCTGCAGCCATGTCGCTAATTAAACACCTGGTATTAGGCAAGCTGCTAATTCACATTTTACGTGATTTAGCCCATAAATAGCATACAGTACCTTCAGCACCCTGCAGATGGCGATATTGCCTCATCCGCCCAACAAATTAGCCGTGGTTGATAAAGATGCCGTCTTGTCGCGCACAATCACAATGTAATGAGTAACGATAAGCGTCCTTTCAAATGTAGTGGAGTAAAAAGTACATATATTCAATCAAAAATGTAGTCAAGTAGAGTAAAAGTTGCTTATATTTTTGATACTCAGTACAAGTACAAAGTAGCCAAAAAATACTTAAGTAAAGTAACGAAGTCCATTTACTCAAGTACTTTACACCACTGCTATTTGCACTGCATTTCTGTGTTTGCACATGTTGTGAGTTTTTCCATGCACTTGCTCAGTCAGAGATTGATGAATTAATAAATTAACTATTTGCATCTCCATAAAATTGAATAAACAATCTATAAACTTTTTGCGGTCCCCCGACACGTTTTCGTTGTGGTCTGTGCTATTTGCAGTGCATGTCTCTATTTGTATGTGTTGTGCGCATTTTCATGCATAACAATCCATAAATACAATCAAGAAAATTCAAGTACAGTAAATGAATAATAAAATAATTCAATAAAATTAATTGTAGTTAAGTTGACAATTGTACAATTTCTTATACCTGAATGCTTTAAAAATTATTATACAATCACAGGCATCAAAAACACATGATAAATTGTGATATAAACTCAACATTGCATATCCTGCGATGTGACCATTGCGAATGATCACATTGCGATATCGATGCTGAAACGATATATTGTGCAGCCCTTCTTTGTAACATTATAAAGGACATTCTACCAGAAACGTACATTTTCACTTATAAAAAATGACAGGGCCTGAGCTTTAGCTTGTCGTCCTCAAAAAAAATCATACATGAGCGTAAAATCATACAATTCAATGATAGAACGCATCCTTGATCGCTGTCAGCTTCTCCTCCGTCAAATAATGGCACTTTCGAGTCTTAAGGCTTCGAGGCTTAAAGGTGTATTGCACGCGTTTTATGTTAAATTTAATGCAAACAGGGCTCGAAATTAACTTTTTTACTTGGTAGCACTGGTGCTCCCAACTTCAAAAATTTAGGAGCACCAGAAAAAATTTGGGAGCACCCAATAAAAATGAATGAGCACCACTGCAAATTGTATATTAAGGGATTTATTGTATTTGAAAACAACATCAATCAGGACTAACAAAAACCAGAAACAACTATCTAACTAATTCTGTGATGACTTATTGATACCTGTGCAATAATTCCAAAATGAATGTCTAATATTTACATATAATTACAAATAATATACATCTCAAGAAAGAATGGACCAAAGGAAGTAAGAAAAGTCTCACTTCTACACTCTTTAAAAGTTTTCATTTCGGTTTGTGTCATTGTAAATGCACAGTCTCGTCATGAGCTGATTTTCATTTTTCTGTGTTTGTGGAAAAGCAGGCAAGTCAGCCAGCCCAATATATGAGCGGGGGAGAACCGGATTCTCGCGATGACCACCGGCGCAATACCGTTCTTTGTTATGAGCCGCAGATTCAGTTTAAACTCAGTAAAGGCGAGCTTCTTTGGCGATGATGTGTACAGTGTTAGATTTTACATTTAGCGGACATTTGCGCTGAACACGCAGTGAATGCAACGCATCGAGATTCGGGCACCTTCTCCGAAAACCCTCGATTGATCTCGGCTGGCACCCTTATAAGCTCCCTGTTATCTGACAGCGGAAAGCCTTGAGTGATTGACAGCTAATATGAACCAATATAGCAGCAGGGAAGTCCGATTCAGCACGTTTTTAGAAAAAAAATCGAAACAGGTCGCACTGCAACCACTATATGCAGTCGCACAAATGCTCCCAAATATATTATGAGGTCGCATAGATTAAATTTCGGGCGCATATGCGACCAAAATGGTCGCAATTTCGAGCCCTGGCAAATGTGGCAGGACCGACAGAAACATGGAGACAATTGTAAATGCATTTGTATTATATATTTGTAGTATTTATTTGTAGAATTTATTTATAATTTCATGTTTTTAATCAATTGATGTGAATGATAACAACTTAAACTTGCTGCTTCTGAAGTTTTTTTTTTTTTTAATTACATTTTTTAGCATTACAAAACTATTAAAACTGTAGGTTCAGTTAGGCTGAGGACAATGACAATGACAGAGTTTGTACATTTGCAGTGTTTTTAATAAAGAAAAAAAATCTGAGAACCAAATCAATGACATATTCCTTTACAGAACAACTCACAGAAATCAACCATCAGTCCATTTTAGAAATTTTTAGGATGAAATACTTTTTATTCACTGTATTTACGCTTTTATTTCAAGGACAGATAATGTATGTTTCTGCTAGAATGTCCAATAAATGTATTTACGGTCACTTTCTGAATAACATTCTTCATTTCTTAAACGATGTGTATATGTATAATTGATTAGTGTTCATTTTTATTTATTCTTAGTCTAATTGTTACAAAATGAACTCCAGCAGAAGAACATTACATCCACAATTGCTTGATGTGACATATTTTACATGCAATATAAGAAATACTTTGTGCCATTTGACAGACGCTAAGCATTTGTTCCACGTGGAATCTCATGCATTGTGTGCTGTTTTTCTCTGTTTCAGTCAGACAGACGTCCTGCATGGAGGAAATGAGGAAAGAATTACACACAGGGAGGAAAAGGATGAGTAGAAAAGGAGTGTAAATCAGGTAAGTACGATTTTCAAAGAATCAGCTATTTATTATTTTGCATTTTTAAAATAGCTGCAATTGCTTCTGTGAACAAAAATAAGTGCCTATCATAAAACAGACTTCATATTCACTTACTATGAAAGTGTTGTCAGATATCGAACATTTTCAGATGAGTTAAAAATGACATCATCTTCGATTACATGATTTTGTATTTGTATTTCTCTGTTTATTTATATAATGTTCTATGATTTAAAACAATAATAATGGTTATATAATGATTATATTTTCATGCACATTTGTTATAATTACCACAGTATGATGGTTAATGCCATCATGCAATAAGTCTTTTTATGTTTTAAGGATTTCATGATGACGTTCATAAAGACATGTTATACAGCAGTATTATTATCAGCCATGTTTTAATGCTGGACCGTGTAATTGTCTCACAGGTAATTGAGTCATCATTGTCTCAATGTCTAATGGACCTGGTGCCTGAATTAGTTATTATAATATAGCGATTCATGTCATGGAGAGTGGAATTAATAGTTTAGCATGAAGTTTATTCATCATTTTTAAACATAAACGGTTTCTTTTTTTGTCAGAGACAAATGTAAGAAACTTTAGAAAGCAGATGAATTTGAGGTTGCATGTCTGAATTGAATGATTGGAATATTCAGGATAGATGTATCTGTTACAATTTCAGGGACAGTTGAGTTAGGAAAAAAAAAAAAGCATCTGAAAGTTGCAGTTTGTGGTCTTTTTGTGGATAAAGTGCATCTTTGATTAACGTTGATGTACCCTTGATGTAGTTTATAGCAAAAATATATATATATAGCATTACTGAAATACTTGGTTATCACCAAAGCTTTATCCAAAGTTATTATAGTTTTGCATTTTTAAATTAGTTTCAATTCTATTTTTAAATTTGATGTACATTTTAGTTTTGTTTTAGTTCGTTTCATTAAAGTTTTAGTAAAGTTATCAATTTGTGAACACATTTCTATTTAGTTTTTATATATTTACTTTCAGTTTAAGTAGCAATTCTAGTTTAACAGAGTTAACAACATGCCCATTACCAACCCGAGCAAAGTTTAGTGTTTTCACAGCTTGCAGTACATGATCAAAATACATAAAAATAAAAAGTAATAAAACTAAAATAATTGTTTGTGCAAACACTGAATCTAAAAACGCACAAACCGAATGAATAAAATTAGTAATTATGAAGAATTCAAACAAACTTAATTTAGTGAAGATCATACTGCATATGTGCAACCCCAAATCAGAAAAAATGGCATAGTATGGAAAACGCAATAAAAAAAAAAAAGACAGTAGTGATTTTAAAATTACTTTGACTTCTATTTCATTGCAGACAATGGAACAAACATTATTTGTATGTTCATCATGATTTTTATTTTTTTTTTTTCAAAATAAACATGTTTTCCACTTTTTTGTTTCTTTTGCAACACATTAAAAAAAACTTGTTGGGACTGTAAAGCACACATTTTGCACTTCAAAATGCACCACACATTCTCTATTAGAGATAGGTTGGGACTGCAGGCAGGGTCGCTGCTGGCCAAAATGGTGCCCTATGTGAAATTTTACTGTGGTGACCCCACAGAGGAACAAAAACACACAAACATATGTATTTAAACATGTATTTATTTATATATATATATATATATATATATATATATATATATATATATATATATATATATATATATATATATATATATATATATATATATAATGTATATGTGTGTGTGTGTGTGTTTATTTATATATATATATATATATATATATATATATACATACATACATACATACATACATACATACATACATACATACATACATACATACATACATACATACATAAATATGCATTTAAACACTCAAAATTATACTTAAACATTCAAATATTTACATTACAAAATAATAGTTTACATCAAAATAAACACTGACATGTGTTAGGCAGAAGCATTCCCAATTTCAAAGATTTACTAAAGGTAAGGAATAAAACCCTCTGTGGACTATCCTCAGTGCTGCATCCTGTGTCTGTACCTGTGCAGCTGCTGGTGCCTCTGGAGCAGTGCTGGTCATTCCACCTCATCTTCTTTTGTGACAAATTTCAGCATTGAACCTCCATGTACAATACAGAAGAAATTAGTCATTTAAAGAAAAAAACACAACATATCATTAAAACAACGAACTAGTCAAGCACTCTTCATAATGTGTCTAAACTACAACCAAAATGTAGATTTAACTAACAAACACTGACCCTTGCTGTCAGTATAAATCAAAGACTTTTGTGGTTTTTAGGAAATAAAAAGTTAATTAAAATGAGTATATTTTTAAACAAAAACTGTAACATTTAGAAAAAAAAATCAGCATTAATGAATTCATGCAATAAAAATGGTTTATGGCTTGTGGCTTACAGTAATTTGACTCCTTTTATATTATTGATCTTTCAGAAATCACAGAATGAGTCAGTTTTGTTATTTCATATTGTAATGTACAAAAATGAAAAACCGGCATATTAAAAACACACAAATCCACTGATGTAAAGACTAAAGAGACTTTACTGTCATTGCAGTGATACAAGCAATAACAACAGCTGCAATCAAAAATGTGTAGAAATAGACAAAACAATAAACAACGATAACTGCAAAGAATTATATAATATAGAATTATATAATATAATAACTATATAATAATAAATAATACATACAGTGAAATCATTGTGCAATGCATGTGTACTGTATGTAGCTGTTGTGCAAACTGAATTGTAAACTATTGCACAAGTTAATAAAAATAACTGAGTTTGTGTATTTATCAGCAACATGGGGAAGAGGGGCAAACGCGAAAAGTCATAGAACATGTCCTGTCACAGTTTAAGCACAATGCATAGCCGCAAAGCAAAAAACTGACATAAACAACAACAAATAAGGCAGATTTGGTGCAGTTGTGGAGAAGTTTAAACGTTAGCTTCACTAATCTACTTGAACAACCAAAATATGTTTTATGGATATAAGTTACCTGAAAGTGATGCACGCGATTCATCTTGTACTGTTTTCCTCTTCTCGGCTCCAGACTGCTGTTGTCTTTTCCCAGAGCTGCAACTTGCATCAATTATGCTGCTAGCAGCCGCTACAATAAGCAGACCAGATCGCGCCGCGCGCACGCGTCTATGCGCGTACACGGAAAAAAAATTACGTCACATGTTTGTTTTTGCGTTCGTCATAAAATTATTTTTTATTTATTTAACAAATTATCAATATATCTTTTATTTACACTGGTAAATTTAATATCATTAAATAAATGCTAATAATTTTTTTTGAGCAACTGAGATGGTGCCCCACTCTGGAGTTGAGGCCCTACGCAGCCTGCGTACTCTGCGTATAGGGAGCGGCGGTACTGACTGTAGGCATGCCAGTCAAGTACCTGTATCCTCTTCCTCTGCAGCCAGGACTTTGTAATGTGCAGTATGTGGTTTTGCATGGTCTTTTCATTACATTACGTTGTTGTAATATGCTTGGGCATCCCAGGAAAAGAAGGCAGCATATTGTGCTCCAAAATCTTTATGTACTTTTCAGCATTTATGATGTCATCACAGAAGTGCAAGTTACCTTTGCCAAGGGCACCCAGAGACGTCAATGGCACTTCTGGACACTGTTAACATAGGGCTGCTTTTTGGCAAAGTACAGTTTTAACTGTCATTTGAGGATGTAACTATGTATTGTGGTACTTGACAAAGGTTTGCCAACAAAGTCCTGAGCCCACGTGGTGACATCGCTTATAGATAAATGACGATTCTTGATGTTGTGTGTTCTGAGGGATCAGACATCATGATAGTTCAGCTTAGGCTTGTGCCCTTGTCCTTTACACACTGAAATTCCTCCAGATTCCTTGACTCTTTTATGTTATGACATTATGTTATGCACTGCTGAAGGTGAAATATCCAAATGTCTTCCCATCTTTCTTGAAAGTTGTTTTCAAACATTTTAAAAATGTTCTCACATAATTGTTGGCAAACTGGCAATCCTTGGCCCATCTTTGCTCTTAAAGGGCTAGACCTTTCTGAGATACTGCTTTTGTACTAAATCATAATGATGTGATTTGAAACAGGTGATGTCAACATGTGATATTATGTGACCAATTTACCTGATTACTAGCACAAAATTGCTCCTTCACAACTTTTTCTGATTTGGGGTTGTAGATAAACATACTTTGTTTACTTTTTTTGGCAAAGGAAGAAAAGATTGAGCACATGGTTATGTTCAAGAAGTTTTTGGGTATATAATCATCTGCTTCACTGATATGTTTGACAGTAAAAGTGCAAAGTAAAATCTATAAAGAGAGCAGGTTAGATTGTCCACCACAGAATGAATGCTTATGAGTTCTGAAAAACTATTTATTTTTGGTAATTATTTTATTCCAGTTAGGTTTTTTTAGTTTGTCATTTATTGTTTTTTTTTTTTGTTTTTTGTTTTTTCCAATTAAGAAAATGTTTTTTGACCAATAGTCTTAGTCTTTAGTCTTTCTTAGTTTTAGTTTTCGCTTACTAAAATAACCTTGGCTGGATCATTAATCATTTATGTTCCCTCATCCAATCACTGTTGTGATTCCTGAGGTACCTTTGTGCCTGAATGCTGCTTACAAAGTCATTGCCTGGCAGGGCAGGGCAGAGAGAGAGAAAAAAATACACTTTTTGAAAGCAGCCCTGGAAAACTGTTATCCCTCTAGTTCTACTGCTACTGCTCTGAGGGATTCAAACTGGCATTTACAGCATGGGAGACGAGGGTGCTAACAAGGAACCTAAAGACACTATAATATGTGGCCCTCAGGACAAACTAGTCACACAGCTTCTAGCTTGCCTTAATTATAATCATTCCCCTATATCTCATTATCCGGGTCACGGCACCAACAGAACCCATCCTGGTTGAACTTGCATTGCTCTAAGCGGGATTTGAACCTGTTGTTCTGGCATTTTAGGCAGGCATTCTGAAAAAGGACACTGAAACACATAGCCCCCAGCAGCAGCCATTGGTATACCTCTTGTAGCTAGGGTAGTGAGATTTACTTACATACTTCTACTGCTATGAATTGCTGCAGTATGTGTTTATCCACCCCTATATAACATACTGTAGGGTGACCCGACATCCCATTTTTGTTCTGGGACAGTTATGCATTTCAGCATTATTTTATTGTCCTGACTTGTTATAAAAAAAACATGTTTAGTGTTCTAAAAGTGCTAGCAGTAGTCATTTGTCACAGGGAAATAGCCTAATTCATGGAAACCAACCATGTCAAGCAGTGGCGGCTAGTCAATAGAGGGCGCTGGGGCGCCGCTCCCCTTCAAGTTAGAGCCCTTTAATATGTTAATGTTTATTATCACAAATATTAACTAAATAAATTGATTTAATTATAACATTCTAACATTTATTGTAGTCATACTAATATTTATTGAAAAAAAATGTATGAACAATATTTTTTCATATGTGTGCGGGGCGCCGGACTAATGGGTGTCTATGTAGGTACACAAACTTTTGCAATCCACGTGATATGACAATAAGCTCTAATTGGCCGGTTTTAAATTGTCTTTGGGGCGCAGCGCTCTGCGTCCCGAACCCTCCCATTTTTGTTGTTAGAACGAATCATATTTGTTTTTATATGATTGGCCTTATGTGATTGGACCATTCTCACCAAAGAGCTTAGAATGCATTTTCTTGAGATGAAGGAAAATTCCGTTGTATCTTTGCAAAGATATGCGTTCACAAGGCGTTTGGATGAAGAAAAAAAAGAATCAAGGAGCTTGGACCAGATCGACCTTCCTTGCAAATTCACCAGTAGTCAAGTGATGGCGAGCGCACGTATATTCGGGGCTTTTACAGCACTTGTTATGACAAGCGGAGTTGGCTGGCAGGTTCATGTAAGTCATACCTTTTACTATTTCCGTGTTTGCTGTTTCAAACAGCATGACTCAAGAGAGGCTGAATGCATTGGCCATGCTGTCAATAGAGAAGAGACTGGTGACTGAGATGACTGACTTTAACCAAAAGGTCATTGAGAAATTTTCAAGCCAGAAAAAAAGGAGAGCAAAATTTATTTTTAAGTAGTGCTACTGGCCAGTGATTAGGCAACATTTGTTTGTGTGTGTGTGTGTGTGTGTGTGTGTGTGTGTGTGTTTACTAATTATCTTGATTACTTCATTACTGATAATAAACCCAAATTGAACTAAAATGAACTGATTTGTGATGCATTTATTGTATGCTTTAGTCATATTTTAGTTTTTTGATGCATCACCTGAAAAATGACTTTTACACTCTTACTTTACCAACAGTTAGATTTTTTTTCTGGTGTTTGCGCCCTCCCCACATTTTTTAACACCAGCCGCCACTGATGTCAAGTATTTTTTTGATCAACAAAAACAATCCAATCACCTTTCCCTAGTTCAAGCTGCAGCGGTATGACCTGCACCATCCAGTGTCTGACAGATTCCAATGTCAGTCACTATGTTTACATGCACTCTAATGCAGTTTTAAGGGGATTTTGGCAATAGTCCTATCAAACTAATGCAGTTAAAGGGATATAGTTCACTCAAAAATAAAAATTCTGTCTTAATTTACTTAACCTCCACTTGATCCCAACCTGTTTGATAATCAAATGTGTTGAACAAAAAAAAGAAGATATTTTGTAGAATGTTGGAAACCTGTAGTCACTGACAGTGTTTTTTCTATGATTTTGGTGGCTACTGGTTTGTTCAAAATATATTCTTTTGTGTTTACCAGAAAATCATAAGGTTTGGGAGCTACTTGAGGGCCAGTAAATAATGCGTAATTATTCATTTTTGGGTGAGCTATCCCTTTGTTTATAATCGTAGTAATCATGATTTACATCACACTATGTGGTGTAAACCAAATGTAAAGTAAACAGGTACTGAATGTCAGGTTTTTTTTTTTTTTTGTTTTTTTTTTTCCTTCACTCAAAATCGTTAAATTATCAATGTTTTTTCAGACCTTGTTTTCTGAATGTGAAATTTGGTCAGAACATTGGATCTTGTAATCAGGGTAATTTGAACAAATATTGAATATTTAACCCTTTTAATTTTAAACTATTGGTACTGTTTTGTTTGTCTAATGACAAATAAAATGGCTATAAACATGTCTGTAAACATGGTAATTTTTTTTTTATTAAAAAATATAAGTGTTTTCATTTTTATGTTAAATTTGAAAGAAATGTATTAAGAAATATGGAATAATATAAGGCTGGGCGATTTAAAATTGGTATCAATATTTATTGACAGAACACCATTGTCAATATCAATAAAAAAAGATTCGGTATGTTGTTAGACGCGCAATGTTGTGCAATCAGGGCGCACGTGAACCGCACACATTTTTCAGCCACACCTAGTTAAAAACATCGGAACTTTTCCAAATGTCGCGAGCGCACCGTGATTCATGCAAGTAGAAGTAACCAATCTGCTTCACACTTTGTATGGAATATACACGTTTCAGTAGTAACGGCAGACTAATAACCTCAGACAAACACAGCGCATCCAAACACTGCAGTGCTTTTTACTTTTCTCCATAAACTTGCATCAGAGCTGCAGCAATGGTTTGTTCATTTGTCATCCTCTGAGAAAACGCTTGATGGTCGCCTCATTATGAGAGACGCCAGTGAAGCGTGAGCGCAAAGTCCATTGTAAATGGTCAAGGAATCCACACGTACACACTTGTCACTTCAGATCAGAATAACAACACACGCGCAAATGAGTGCAGTGGCTAGCAGCAGTGAGGAGATTGTAAATAAAAAAGGATTTAAGGATGTCGCCAGAGTGGCTTTTTGGTTTCTTTTCTCATTCATCCCAGCCACTAGCACACCATCTGAAAGATTTTTAGCATAGGGGTTAATGTAGTCATTCAGCTTTACAATTTTAATGTTGCAGTATGTATTTGAATAATAATGGCTGGTTCGAGGTTTTGTTTGAGGTTTACTGTATCATTATTATTCACACCTTAAAACTTGCTTTGTTCAGTATTTATGCTTTACCATTGCAAGCATTTTGTGACATGTTATTTATCAAGTTAAAGAGTCTCTTTAACACTTATTTTATTATAAAGAGATCAAATATTTTGTTTAAATATTTTATTTTTTTACATTTACCTTAGTAATGTTGAGAAGTAAAGTAAAAAATCCTAATATTCCTAAATGTATTGTTAAAAATATTAAATAATTATCGATATCTAATGATATGAAACATGCTATCATGATCATTTGTTTGCAATCTCGCTCAGCTCTAGAATAATGTATAGCTGTATATATTAATTCCACTCTTTATTCTACTGAGAAATCTGGTCACCCTGATCTGACACCATGCAAATCATAAATAAGAAGTGATGTTGAAATATTAGAAATGAAAGTATTATGTTTTGAAGCGAGGAGACTATGAAGAAGCAGATGCTACTTTGTGTGACCGTTGTTTTTTTTTTTTAGAAATTTGAAAGAGCGTTCAAGCTCCTATATTTTTTTCAATTGAAACCATAGATGTGCAAATGAAAGAAATGTCTTTCATGTATTTGCGCCATGTCCTCATAAACCAGCTTAATAGAGTCCAACTTGGTCATACCCATGCCATTTTACAAATTTCTGTACTTGTAAACCATCAAAACCATTTCACACAGACATATTTTTTGCATTTATTTACATCCACATATAAATAAATATTTTTCAAGGACATAAATAATACTGATAAATTTAGATACCTGCACAACATTACAGATCAGTGGCACACAGAAAAGCTCTTGACGGTAATACATTTGCTTAGATGTTATGGATATACAGTACAAATCAGCATCTCTACCATATTTAGCAGTTGGCTATCCCCATGCCCCAACCCTACCCCTAAACCTAACCCTCACAAAAAACAAATCTGGAAATGTACGTTTTAAAAAAATTCTCCATTCTGTGCAATTTGAGCCATTTTCTTAACGAGGACCAAAATAAATGAATAAATAAAAAAATAAATGTCCCCGCAAAGTGAAATATAAAGCGCGCACACACACACACACACACACACACACACACACACACACACACACACCTTCTAGTAATTTTGTGAAACTGTTGGTGGCAGAGCAGCTGTTGTGTGCCAGAGGATTTGATCAAGCGACTGCAGATCTAAATGTGCTGAACCTACACAGCCTCCCTCACTCACAGTCTTATGAGAGAAAGAACATCACACATCTATACCTGATATAAGCTGAAGAACACTGAAAGAGTTTTAAATTTACTGACAACCAAAACGCACACACTTACACCCCCATCTGATTGCTAAATTGACCCAGAATGTTCCATAACAGCATTTCAGCACCTTTGATTAAACAAGGAAACAGATACTTATCGTATGTATGCCAATCCAATTGAATATATTCTTATATTCTTTTGTTTAATCTTTACTAAAAAAATCTTAGCATACTTTACTGTATGCATGAGGACTCAATAAAGGGTGTTGACACTACACTAATTATGATTTATTACAGTGGTTTTCAAACTTTTTTCCACCAAGTACCACTTCAAAAAAAACATGTCTCTCCAATTATCACCATAATGACCAGTATTGAAATATAGTAGCGTAGTTGGCCTAATTAAGCAGCTACAGGACTGCACAGTTCAAAAACAAGGCAGATTAATTACTATTATTAAAAATATTTATTATTGTCAGCCACTTAAAAAAAAACATATATAAATAGTTTGAACATTAACTGTGCTTGTAGACAAAAAACAACAACAAAACCAAAAAAACCTTCACCGTTTAAATTAAGATGTGCTTTTAGAAGTTAATTAAAAATGGCACTGTTTTTAAAGTAAAAAGAAAACTGCTGTACTTGTAAAGTACAGGGTGATTCAAAAAGAAGCCCACAACATTAAAAGTCTGTATATAATCAAAGAAACATGATGGAACCTTGGGTAAATAATCAATCAATAGAGTACTTAATGTTTGTTCAGTAGAAAACAAGTTCATAGGTCAATATGACCCCTCCAGACACTCGAGTGACATCAACCGAAAGTTGTGGTATTCTTTTTGAATCACCCTGTATTACTGTATAGTAGCGTATTCATCAAAACCTGGAAATGTTGCTTGGACCTGATAAATATAGGCTAAATATAGGTCATACGTATATATATTATAGGTGGGCATATATTAATTTTTGAAATCTAAATTAATCTTGATTAATCTTGGAATTAATCTAGATTAAAATGGCTCATTTGAATTCTGCCGAAGGCATTCAGAATACGTGTGCTACCCAAATAATAAGTCTTTGAGAACGGGTTTCTTAAGCCAGGTGGCGCATTAGAATAGGGGCTCATCTGCAGTTTCCAAAATGCATCACAAACTGCTTGAGAAACTGTTCTACTATGATAATTGGTGATGAAAATAAATAGTTTAATGTGTTTACTAACTGTTTATTCAGTTAAACATGAATTTTGAACTGTAGGCCTACGTATGCTCCGAACAGCGACATTTTTTATTTAGTTTATTTTTAATTTTTTTATTTAAATTACCTTAATCCAGGGATGTCCAGACTCGGTCCTGGAGGGCCGGTGTCCTGAATAGTTTAGCTCCAACTTGCTTCAACACACCTGCCTGGAAATTTCTAGTACACCTAGAAAGAGCTTGATTAGCTGGTTCAGGTGTGTTTAATTGGGGTTGAAACTAAAATATGTAGGACCATACCTGCCAACATTTGGTTCGTAAATTCCGGGAGACCTCCCCCCCCGGGGGTATTACGTCATACGCTAATTTGGATATTACTGACGTCATCGCGTTCTACGATTTCTGTTTGTTTAACAGCCTATGGTAAATAAATGGGTTTTTTTATATTCGCACTACGCATTATGCTTTTATGCACAAAAACAGACAAAAGCATTCAATAATAAAAACATTTAAATGCAATCATGCCTTTTTGATAACTCATCTTTGCAGAATTATTGTCCTTCAACCATATTGGAGGGTTTTTGAGCAAACCACCTTTTTAGGGTCATGCCACATCATTCCAATTGGATTCAGATCAGGACGTTGACTAGGCCACTTCAAAGTCTTCCTTGTGTTTTTCTTTAGCCATTCTGATTTGGATTTTCTGGTGTGTTTTGGATCGTTGTTCTGCTGTAGAATCCAAGTTCGCTTTAGCTTGAGGTCACTAACAGATGGCTGGACGGTCTCCTTTGAGAAATTTTGGTACACAGAGAAATTTAATTTATCAGAGCAAGTCTTTCAGGTCCTGAAGCAGCAAAACAGCCCCAGAACATTCCACTACCATCACCACATTTTAATACTACTGCTGGTATGTTGTTCTTTTTCTGAAATGCGCTGTTACTTTTTACACCATTCCAACTTTTGTCTCATTACACAGAGAGTTTTTCCCCAAAGTCTTGTGTTAGGACTGCATTGTTTTGGTTTGTGTTTTTGTATGTTTTGTCTGTTCTAGGTTGGAGGTGCCTTCAGCGCACCTTATGCTTGTCAGTGCCCTTATTTAAACTCCGTGAGAGAGTTTGTCATGGGCGCTCTTCATTTATTGTTTGGGCAGTTGGCCAGAGCTGCCCTCCAGTTTGGGCTTTGTTTTGTTTTTCATCCATACACTAGCACTGACAACACTTACCAAATCAATTCACTTGTGTTTCACACTAATTGATCATACTGATACTGATGTTTTGATTGTTATTTTCAATTGTGTTAGAATAAATATTATTTTTGACTTTATTTTGCCATGTCATCTTCCTTCATGTTACATCTTTGAGCCAGGTGTAACACTTGAGAATTATCAAAATGTGTTCTTTTTTTGCTCAGCAGTGGTTTTCGTCTTGGAACTGCATGCGTTTTTGCCAAGTTTCTTTCTTATGGTGGAGTCATGAACACTCGCCTCGTCTTTTTTGAGTCTTTTGTGACCTCTTGGATTAGTTGTCACTGCACTCTTGGGGTAATTGTGGTTGGCTGGCCACTCCTGGGTAGGTTCCCCACTGTCCTGTGTTTATGCAATTTGTGGATAATAGCTGTGACTGTGGTTTGCTGCAGTCCCAAAGCATTAGATATAACTTGTACAACCTTTTCCAGTCTTCTTTCTCATTTGTTTTGGATTTTGGCATGATGTCTAGCTTTTGAGGATCATTTGGTTTATTTCACTTGGTCAGGCAGGTCTTATTTAAGTGATTACAATCATTGAGCAAACACTTTTTCACACCTTTTGTGTGTAAATATACATGTATGTGTGTGTGTGTATGTATGTATGTATGTGTATGTATATGTATACAGGGAGTGCAGAATTATTAGGCAAGTTGTATTTTTGAGGATTAATTTTATTATTGAACAACAAGCATGTTCTCAATGAACCCAAAAAGCTCATTAATATCAAAGCTGAATATTTTTAGAAGTAGTTTTTAGTTTTAGCTATTTTAGGAGGATATCTGTGTGTGCAGGTGACTATTACTGTGCATAATTATTAGGCAACTTAACAAAAAACAAATATATACCCATTTCAATTATTTATTTTCAGTGAAACCAATATAACATCTCAACATTCACAAATATACATTACTGACATTCAAAAACAAAACAAAAACAAATCAGTGACCAATATAGCCACCTTCCTTTGGAAGGACACTCAAAAGCCTGCCATCCATGGATTCTGTCAGTGTGTTGATTTGTTCACCATCAACATTGCGTGCAGCAGCAACCACAGCCTCCCAGACACTGTTCAGAGAGGTGTACTGTTTTCCCTCCTTGTAAATCTCACATTTGATGATGGACCACAGGTTCTCTATGGGGTTCAGGTCAGGTGAACAAGGAGGCCATGACATTAGTTTTTCTTCTTTTAGACCCTTTCTTGCCAGCCACGCTGTGGAGTACTTGGACGCGTGTGATGGAGCATTGTCCTGCATGAAAATCATGTTTTTCTTGAAGGATGCAGACTTCTTCCTGTACCACTGCTTGAAGAAGGTGTCTTCCAGAAATTGGCAGTAGGACTGGGAGTTGAGCTTGACTCCATCCTCAACCCGAAAAGGCCCCACAAGCTCATCTTTGATAATACCAGCCCAAACCAGTACTCCACCTCCACCTTGCTGGCGTCTGAGTCGGACTGGAGCTCTCTGCCCTTTACCGATCCAGCCACGGGCCCATCAAGACTCACTCTCATTTCATCAGTCCATAAAACCTTAGGAAAATCAGTCTTGAGATATTTCTTGGCCCAGTCTTGACGTTTCAGGTTGTGTGTCTTGTTCAGTGGTGGTCGTTTTTCAGCCTTTCTTACCTTGGCCATGTCTCTGAGTATTGCAAACCTTGTGCTTTTGGGCACTCCAGTGATGTTGCAGCTCTGAAATATGGCAAAACTGGTGGCAAGTGGCATCTTGGCAGCTGCACACTTGACGTTTCTCAGTTCATGGGCAATTATTTTGCGCCTTGGTTTTTCCACACGCTTCTTGCGACCCTGTTGACTATTTTGAATGAAACGCTTGATTGTTCGATGATCACGCTTCAGAAGCTTGGCAATTTTAAGAGTGCTGCATCCCTCTGCAAGATATCTCACTATTTTTGACTTTTCGGAGCCTGCCAAGTCCTTCTTTTGACCCATTTTGCCAAAGGAAAGGAAGTTGCCTAATAATTATGCACACCTGATATAGGGTGTTGATGTCATTAGACCACACCCCTTCTCATTACAGAGATGCACATCACCTAATATGCTTAATTGGTAGTAGACTTTCGAGCCTATACAGCTTGGAGTAAGACAACATGCATAAAGAGGATGATGTGGTCAAAATACTCATTTGCCTATTAATTCTGCACTCGTATGTATGGATGTATGGATGGATGGATGGATGGATGTATATCTGAAAAACTACAAATAATTGCTGTAGAGCAAAAAAAATCCTAATAATTATAGCAAAAATAAAATTATAGTTGTTACGCAATTTTCAAGTAGAAAGTAACAGTGTATATATAGTATATATCGAAGTATAAGTATAACAGTAGAAGAAGAGCAGCTTTGAGACAGTAGACAAAGGATTATTTGAAGATTTTGTCTGTTCGCTGCAGTTTTGCTGAGGACGTCTCATGCTAACGTCTTCCATCAGTCAGTCTGTCTGTCTATCTCTAATAGAACTGGAGACTCATGCTGGCAGGTAGGAAGCTCAGAGAACAGGATTAGAGGATACAGGAGACAATCCATGTCGGACACACTCTATGAAGTCAGCTTTTCTCCATTGTCTGAGAAAGATCAGACTAACCTTTGTGCTGCTGGGTCTTTGCTTTGCAGTCTCTATGGCAGCCAGCCTGACGCAGCGCGGGATGCTGGGATGCTGTTTTGTGAGCTGTAGCAAAAGAATCAGTGGCTTTTATGATGCCTTTAGTCACTGTTATATTGCACACAGACACACACACTCAGACTCACACATACACATTATTAGTTCTCCAACAGCATTTCAATAGCAGTTCTGTCATTGATGATATATGAGCTGCTTTTTTATCAGGTTTATAATTTGTGCAAGATTTGGCATCATTGTGAGGATACAACTGCTTTGTTTTGTGATGAAATGTCAATTATTAAACCATATATTTGTACTGAAACTATGGCATCAAAAAAGTTCTAGCTTTAAAAGTACATTTACTAGGGTGTGAACCTACACTGGTCTCACGGTTCGATTACGATTATCATGCCATCGATTCGTTTCAATTCGATATCTCGGTGCATCACGGTGCATTGACGATGCTTTCCATACATAATTAGATTTTTTTCTTTAAAACACAAGAAAAAAAATAGTATTTAAATCTATAAATATGTTTATATTTATATGTTACTTGTAATACAATTTTGTCCTTTAATACAAGCAGTCAGATATGAACTGTACCTTTAATTTTACCTGCTCAAAAAAAAAAAACACTCTTTGTGAATGTTTTAGGCAAAACTCCAATACACAGAAGACAGCACAAGCATTCATAACAAATAAACGAATGTAAATATTATCCCGTAATGTAAATGTTATCAGGTAATCCGTAATAGAATAAATACAATGCAATAAACTCGCACCACAGGCACGTTTGTGTCTGGATCCACAAACAGCCGAGAGGAGAGGGAAATTTACCTCACGAGCATGCCAGCGGGTCAAATGCCCAAAGTGTGTGTGTGTGTGTGTGTGTGTGTGTGTGTGTGTGTGTGTGAGAGAGAGAGAGAGAGAGAGAGAGAGAGAGAGAGTTTTACAGCATTTCTCCCTAGTAGTGAAATAGCGGCTCGTGCTTTACCATTCCTCAGTGTCAGTGAAAGATCTGCTTTTTAAGTAGTAGGAGTGTTTTATTTACTTACCCTCGCCTCCTTCGCTATGGTATTCTACCGCGACATCGCGCATAGGGGATAAATGACGTCAGTGCGTAATAACCGGTTATGATCTATTACTGAACCGATATCGAATTGTCCCCATCTGCTTCGCGGTGCACAGAAGAAATGATTAATTTTGACACCCCTAAAATTTACTATCATTTGGTATTCACAAAGAATCTTCATAATTTGTAGAAAATAGATTTGAGCCAATATAAGAGGTCTAATTTGAGTAAAAGCTATGACAAATCAAAGAAAATCTTGTGCCCCCAACAAGAACAACAATGTATCTATGCTTAATGAAAACTAAACCTTCAAAAAATAATTTTCAGTAACTGAAGTAAATCTAAAAGACAATATAAATAGCATATTGGAAAATGATGGTCTTGCTCAGCAACTGTTGGTTTATGTTAAAGAATTCAATTTAATCAATACAATTTTAAAATAAATGAAAAAACAGAAAAAAAATATCAACGCACAGTGTTTCCTCTAGGATATTTTCCAGCTCTGGCGGCAGGCCTTTTACACAGATCTTCCAACTACCTATGGTGTTATTTCAATGACAAATGTTGTGAGCGCAGTAATACAAGTCGAAATCGCATTTATGTAATACGAGCATGCAAATCTCTTTGCTTGCATGCTGATTTTCTCTGTTTATGCAAGGAACTTCTTGTTCTCCCTCAAAAATACACTACTCAAGTGCAGATTTTCTTGTTCGCTGTCAAATAAATGCTGCTGAAGTGTGATTTAGTGCGTTTATGTTTGCAACATTTATTAGATTTGCTAGGAATATTTAAGAATGTCTCCAATAGACCTACAGAACCGCATTGATGCATCCTGAAATAGTGAAACGGCCATAAATTTCAGCAAGATAACGTTATTGTGTGCAGAACCATGGACCTTTATCTATAAAAAAAGTATAATCATGAAAACTGTGTTCAGTTCAACTAAGAGCTACTTCGTGTATGCTGGCCTCATGCATCGCGTAGCCTTAGGGTGCTTTCACATATGTGGTTCGGTTCATTTGGTCCGGACCAAAGGCAACATATGATACATTGTAGCATTTTTCTGCCGTTTTGGGCCGCTTTCACACCACACTGATTGCTTTGGTCCGAACCAGTTGAAACGAACCAAAATGCAGTCATGTGACAAAATCTACATCACTCACTGGCCAGATGTTATTGAACGCATTTCCTAAACTGCTTTTCAATTGGTCAGAATTAACGTGGAACTACCGCAAATTAACAAACCGGCAGACACACAATGTCGCTGCGCTGGCTGACGCAGTATCCCTGGTCATAGTATACTATGTAGTTTGTATGCATCACTTTAGACAAACTATACATTTCGAGAATGAAGGGCGGCTGGGGCTGGAAAACAATGTTTTAATGCATTGCAATCGGCGAAAGCATTAGGAGAAGGCGTGAATTAATTTAGCTAAACTGCGACTTGGTCATCTTCCGGAAATATTACCAATGAATGATTCATCAGGTGATGTTTCTCTCTCTCTCTCTCTCTCTCTCTCTCTCTCTCTGTTTAAAACTGTTGGTAAATCGCTGTCAACAAATATTTTTCCTCCAAACCCCGTAAGATAGACAGCGCATCGCACTACGGCAGCTGGATTAGTCCAAAAAGGTGCAGTACTTTTTGCGGTTGGGTCTGTTTTAGTTTGGATCACGTTCTCACCACAAACGAACCGCTCCAGGGTTCGTTTGAAAGCGTACCGAGACCACCTCTTCAAGCAGGTCTCGGTACGCTTTTTTGGTACGCTTTTGGTGCGCACCCGAGTGCGATTGCTACGTTCTCACCTGCCCAAACGAACCGCACCAAGAGGGAAAACGAACTCTAGTGCGATTCAACCGAACTAAATAAGGCAGGTGTGAAAGCACCCTTAAATGCATGTAACCATATAATGCACAGCACTACTATTACAGAAAAGTTAGCGCTGTTATAATTCACTTACATTTTAATTTGTTTTGGTGCAAATTTTTATGTTTTATTTATTTTTATTTATTTTTATAACCTGCTATAAAAAAAAACTTGCAACAACTGAAGGTTTTGAATGAGAAGCTGTAATGTTGCTGTGGCGGGAATGAATTTTGGTCTGGTGCCCCGCCATGGAAGAAAGAGTGTAGCAAAAACCATAACATAATGACCAGTTATAAATAATACTGAAACATTACAGAATAATCAGAATAATTTAGCTTTTTCTTACTGACTACTAATTTTATGTACACATGGTTTTATTGTTTTTAGTTAATTATTTTAAGACAGAACTAGTTTTCTCATAGGGTGTATACTAATAAGCATTAAGATGTAACTGGATGGCCTTCACGGTAAAATAAAGCTGCGGTCACACTAGAGTTTGAGCTTGCGAAAGGGGCGGGATTAAACAAGATGATTAGACATTTAAAAAAGCGAACAATTGGTCCATATTTTAAATTTCTGTCCAGAGAGGTCATGTTTTGTTTCACTCAGTCAAGTGATGTGATTTCGCAGATCACCAAGCTTTAACTTTGCAATGCAGCGAACTGCGAAACTTGTCGCACAAGCTTGCATTTTCAGTCTGACGCATTCGCGTGCGTAAGAATGGAAGTCTGAGGGGAGAAAAGTCTAGTGTGACCGCTGCTTAAGTTTCACCAGGAACGGGTGTTGTTTTTAGTGAAGTTTATTTATAAACTAATTTCGAGAGGATCACGTGATTATGATTGAACATGGCTGGTTCTGCATTAACTATGTATGATCAACCAATCAGGCGATTTCCTAACCCACTATAGGCCAGGGTTTCTCACTACAGTCATCTTCGATTTGAAGAATCCCCCCTTCCACCCCTACTCCTCCACCTTTCCTTTCATAAGGCGGCACGGGGGCCCAGTGATTAACACTGTTGCCTCACAGCAAGAACGTCACCGGTTCTAGTCCTTTAACAGGCTGGCTGTCTATTCTGTGCGGAGTTAGCATGTTCTTCTCGTGCTCGTGGGGGTTTCCCCCGGGTTCTCTGGTTTCCTCCCACATTCAAAAAAACATGCAATACAAGTTTATTGATCAATCTAAATTTAACACTACAGTCAAACTCTCATCCAGCATCATATCTCTTCATAGCAATCATAAAAGGGGGGAGATCTCGAGATCTACCTGAGCTCAAAGCTCCTCTCTAGCCCTGCAAACAGGAGGGAGTCCAGGGCTCAAGGACCTCAGGGCTCTCTCCCGGGACAGCATGCCAAACTTGCTTTATAATCAATCATTAGCTAAGTGTGAACTCTTCAATTATGGATTAATAGAGTTTACTCGCACGTTTTAGCTATTTTGTTCCGTTTAGAAACTTTGCTGTGTGAAAGCAAACCGCATCAACAACAAAGTGCAACATTGTAACAATTTGAATCCCTGTTTCGGAACAATTTAATTGATCCACAGCACCCTTGCTCTCCCTGTTCGGTCCATCTTTTTCTGCATGGAAGTTTTGCCCAGAACAGAACCATCCTAAACTCATTTGTTTTTTAAAACTCGTGAAGTTTTTTAAATAAAGTTGTTGTTTTTTTGTTATATAAAATGTTATTCAATTCAATTCATCTTTATTTGTATAGCGCTTACACAATGTAGATTGTGTCAAAGCAGCTTCACATGGAAGATTATAGTTATGCAGGCAGCCACATCACACTACCTTCTCTGATAAACTGTAAAAAATAAATCCGTAAAATTTACGGTAAAAAAACGGCAGCTGTGGTTGCCAGTATTTAACCGTAAAAAATACGATACAAACCGTAAAAGTAATTGCTTATTTTTACAGTAAATTACCGTATTTTATTAATTTATACATAGAGGTAATATGTCTATATTTTAAATTAACAACATCTACACATCTTTTGTTACACAGATAAACACATTAACACAGCCATATGCAGGTGGTGATGAGAAAGTTCAGACACAACGAACCAATGCTCATCACTAACAACTTTTCCCACAAACAGAAAACTGTATTAGTGTATAGAAGGTGTTCAGTGTCATTCACACAGCTACTAAACACCAGTATGGTAACATGCACAAAATTAAAGTCATGAAATAAACATTGTTTATCAACATTAGATCTAACATAACTCACTAATATACATTACTGATGGGGAAACAACTAAAAAGATCCATAGTAATGTCAACAAAAAGCATAAAAAAATGATGTGCTATGCAGGGAACTCTGGGAAAGTCAATTTACGTTTATTCGCTGTATATATTAAAGAAACATACTGTTAACCAGGTTACGGATTTGTACTGTAGCATTTTTACAGTTTTTTTACCGTTGAAATCACGGCCGTTTTTTACAGTGTACCCATATCTGGAAGACCTCCGTACTAAACAAAAAGCAGTTAGTCCCGTCTGAACTAGTACATGAATGTTTGATAAGACTCTAAAATGTGGTTTGTAAAACTCTTCCCATCCAAACAGGTCTACAATATAATGTTGTCCGTTAGTTCATGTGGACCTTTCAAACATAATCCAATGTAACCAAAGACATGGAATCATCACAGGACCAGAAAAGTGACCTGTGGGTATTAAACAGTTTGCAGCTCGCACCATTATCCGGAGTGGTTTTTCTGTAGTCAGATCTCTAAAGGCCGAGCACTGTACCTCCTGCCAGAAAAACGGATTTGGCGCCCCAGCTTTTTGATGTTAAAAGTATCATTGCTCGGCTGAAGGTCTTTTTAAAGAGCTGTAATGCGCACTGAATCCAGCGCAGTGAGAAACAGACTCTAAAGCCCATCCGATGCGCAGACTGTGCTTTGGGAACTGGTGCTGGAGTTTGAGAAGAAAGAAACGGCACTCGCAGCGCCGCGTTCAGAATATCAATTGGTCTGGCGGGGTTAATGTTTAGCACAGCACTGCCAAGGAAAATTCAATCACTTCCACAAAATGGGTGATATTTGAAAAGGAGCCTGAAGGAAGACTTCAAAGAGCATCGGCTCAGCAGTGTCTCCACGGATACCGAGTCAATGGGAGTGAATGAGACTGATGAAGACATGGTAATTTAGGAAGATTATTATTTTGTGAGCATGTGCGTGCTTCGTATTAGCTATATTTTGTGTGATGGGGACGTCTTGAAATGAATGTGGAAATGGATGGCATCTTTTGAGAAGTCATTAAAAAATTATTAGATAAAATATAACCATCAAGTTAAAATGCACTTTTCAATTTGATTCAGATGTGTTTAAATGGATGCCTAATAATTACAATTAGCTGATAATGTATCATATGTACCACTTGGGACTGTATGCATTATTCAAATGAATGTTAATGAGTTGTTTTCCTGATTAAATTATAAATGAGTCATAATAAATCTAGAAAACGTGGCAGTGTTTTAGACAGCAAGGCCTCTTGGCTTTAAGCATGTCAGTCCATTAACCCAAAATAATTACCTCATTTGTGTAAAATGATTAGTTGTTGTTTTTCTCCCCACTTTCCAGGGTGTTATCTACAGTAAGTTATGGGATGATTGTTTTCTCTACAATGGAGAAACTTTCTGAAGTCGATGCAAACAAGTTCAACTCGTCAAAGTCAGCGTCTTTCCTAATCTGCTGTTTTTGAGCTGTTTGGCAATTACAAACACAGGCTCTGCCGTGTTTGCAACAATGAAATTAAAAAGTCATTTACCATTTTTTTATAAACTCTTGATTTCACACCTCATTGGCGAGACTTCTGAAAGTCATTAAGCTAAATCGCTATTCAGCGCTAAAAGCATTGTGGTGCTCTTATACTTCGCCTGCGCTCTGCAGTGCAACCTTGGAAGGCGAGGTGGTGAACTGACATCAATTATCCATTGCATGCGGTTCATTAAGACTATATGGAGGAAAAGTGGAAATAATAGCCATTTATGGCATAAGACAATACATTTATTTCATGCTAATCAAGTGGTTCATTCTTCATGGATCTTTTGGTTTACAAACACCGTGTACTCTTTTTGTTTTCACAAAAAGGCTGTTACAAGAAGCAGGTTATTTTCTGTTTAATATAAATTCAATGTTATTACATAAACCTTCATAGCTGTCGCAGCTCTTTGCATTCATTGTCAGTCCTGTTTGAGCAAATTACCTACATGGGGCTCTTAATTAGATTTCAGTACACCAGTCAAGCCCGCTTTGGTTTATACTATGATAAAATAATCCCCAACGTTTGGCAACATGACTAAACTACTCAGCAGGCAATGAAACAAAGCAAGCAGGCTGCAATTAGTCACATTTAAAAAACAAAAACAAAAAAAAACACCAAGTTTGTAAGCAAACAGTTAGCCTAAGCTGGCCAGCTAGTTGTCCAACAGTTAGTTGAAATCACATTTATTATTGTTTAAAGAATTTTCAGGCGCAAAATCCAGTCATTTCTGTAAGAATCCACTTGATTGTATGCGCAAGTACTTGACAAGCAAAACAACGTCTACACTTCAGAGGCCTGTTGCACAAAGCTGGTTTAGGTTTTTAGCTAGGTACTGCAAGTTTGCATTTATTTTGAGCGAACTTTGTGTATTTGAGCTCAAGAATGTGGGTTAAAGTAAGGTAAAGTTAATTAGTCAAGGCATTGGACAATATTTGGTTTGTTCTGTAGCCTGTACACTACCGGTCAAAAGTTTGGGGTCAGTTTTTTTTTTTTAAAGAAAATTATTTTGTTCATCAAGGCGGCATTTATTAAATAAAAAGAAAAAGTTAAATTTTTAAACATTTATTACAATTTTAAATAACTGCTTTCTTATTGTATGTAGTTTCAAATGAAATTATTACTCCAGACATTATTGCTTTTATTATTAATACCACTAATAATAATAATATTAATAATATCAATAATAATAATTAATATTAGAGTGATTTCTGAAGGATCATGTGACTGGAGTAATGAAGCTAAAAATTCATCTTTAAAATCACTGGAATAATTATTAAATTCAATTATATAATTAAATTATATATGAATAGTGCAATAACATTCACAACTTTACAATATGTACTGTAATTTTGATGAAATAAATGCAGCCTTGGTGAGCAGGAGAAGCTTATTTTAAAACACTTAAAAATCCTACTGACCCTAAACTTTAGCCCTGTAGTGTATATTAATAATAATGACTATATTAATATATTTAAAACTGATTTTTATTCATGTCAAACTAAAAGAAATACAATCCAGGATCATTGTGGATACCCAAGTCTACATTTCTGAAGACCGTGAAGTATGTACTCAAAAATTGAGGCCACTAGAGGCCGCTGTGTAGAAAAGTCATCACGGCCACGTAATTTTACCACGTTTTCAGCCTGTTATTTATGTGTTTATTTATTTTTTTTGCTTTTGTTTTACCTGATTTCTGGAACCGCTCTTTGCCTGACTCGAACCCCGTTGTCACAGTCTGCTCCGCTTCGCATCGCAAGTCCACTGGCATATGTGGCATGCTACTGGGCAAACTGGTAACCCCAGAAAAGTCATCCATATGGAGCCAAGTGGTTAGCGGTAGCATGATAAGGAACAGAAGCGGTCAGTGGCATCATACTGTCCCATAGCATTTGTTTTACAGACGAAATACAGCCAGACGTACCTCTGGGTACATATTTTGTGGTTTCCAGAAATGTAGACTTGGGTATGCAACACGGGCTCATTCTGAAAATGTAGCCCTATATACGTTTCTGGAGATCACGAATTATGTAGCCAGAAGTACATATGGCTGCATTTCATCTTTAAAATGAATGCTATGGGGCGGTATGACACCATTCCTTTTCACGCTACCAGCTGACCGCTTACCTCCGTATGGACGGCTTTCTGGTCAGTTATCAGTCAGTTGGTCAGTCAGTCAACAGTGGCCTCTGGTGGATTTACGTGAGAACAGCAGGTGCAAATGGCACTCGCAAGAGAAATTTAAGATCTGAAAAAGCGTACACAGCGGCCTCTGGTGGATTCACGAAAACAAAAACTGCATTAAAAAAAAATCGTCTCCTGGGACGTATTGCTCTCTCCAGAAATGTATATAGAAGTACGTATCAATAATGAGCCTGGGTTGTGGGTATGTATCCACAATGATCCTGTGTTGAAGAAATATCTCTTTCTTCAGAAGAAAAAATATAATAGGAAATTCTTTAATAAAAAATAATAAAAATTTCACAGGAGGGCTAATAATTTTGCCTTCAACTGTATACTGTAACTGTAAATGTGCCGCAATGAAGGTTTTGTTTTCATTTCCCACTATGAGAGCACAGCTGGACTCACGTGTGGATTACAGTGCATGTGACATGCCACAAAAATACGTTTGTATGAAACATTGTTTACCCGAGAGCTTTTCGCATCTGGAATTGGTGAAATCCCGATTTGCTGCTTCTCCTTTAAAAAAAGACACGGTTCCAGTTGGTGTTGATTGTCCTGTCTCTACAGATTTGGTAAGTGTGTGCGATCAGTGGTTTTTGTTTGTTTATTCAGATGGCAAAGTTTGTTAGTATCCTAAACAGTGCTCTTTCAGTTTTTAAAGGCATTCCTTAGTAAATTAAATAATTTTGACTAAGTAATAATTATATAAGTTACTAAGTTTACAGTACGTTAATATCACTACAATATTATGGACTGAAAGATCGGCTGTAAATCCTGCTCTCCGAGTGTAAACATGTAAACACCACAAGAAAACTATTACCGTCGTGTAGAATTTTCGCCGCATCTTGTGACAGGATAATCTAGACACGCTTTCTGACGCAACCTACCGAGTGCATCTAAGTTACAGAGAAATGCGGAGGTTTTTTTTTTCTCCCATTCGCCGTGCGGTATCAAACATTCCATTAAAACTTCACTCTCCAGCAGTTCCTCGAATAAATCTCGTTTGTTACGGGGGGCATGCAGGAAATGTTCCTGAATGAAAGTGCCAAACTGCAGTTAAAGTCCACCATTTAATAATTTGGCAAATAATTAGATTACTGATGTCCATGTAAACACAGTCACTGTCTTTCTCCCCTGTGTTGGCTGTGAAAATCAGCACGTGCCCAAACGGACACTCTCATTTTTATGCAAATTTTCATGCACCTTCCCTCTTTCCTTCCCCTGACACTCCCACCTAAACAAAGCTGGACACACCCACTTTCCTGACTTTTTCCAAACTAGAGGTGTGAAAACACCCTGCTGAGACAGGGGGGTTTCGTGGCCCTTTAATGCAATGCAATGTTAGAGTCACTGCGTTACGCAAGCAGGAGTTATAGAGTGCATTCTAATAGCAATACCTTCTCACCATGTGAGAGAGTCATAAACCCCCACTGTACAGTAGCTTTCTACCAATTAATTCTTTCACATTTTTCCTGCATTCACTGCTATGTACAGACGCTTTAAATTAGAACAATTCTGCTTTTGGCATTTCAGCTGCATTTCTTTTCCCTTTTTGTTCATCGCTGTGAAGCCATTGCAGGCTAGTCATAAGAATTCAAAGGCTGTAACTGAATCATTCACAGCCTTCAGAGAAGATCAAACCATCTCTGTTTATTCTTCTCCTCCTCTCAGCCTTTACATACATGTGCATGTGAAAGAACGAGAGCGCAATAAAGCGTACACGTGTATATCTGTCACTTTGTGTCCTTGGGTTTCATGGGGCACATTTGGATGCCGAGATAAAAGCAATAGCTCCGGGGATGGACTTTGAGGTGTACAGTACAAACGGGGTAATGATGTCACGAGAACTGCTTTGAAATCCAACAGCCACAGGAAACAAAAGACTATTACACTCTCTTCGCTTCCTTTATCTACCGACTCATCCCTCCGTCTCCTATATACCTCTCCCATCCTTCATCCCTTTCTGCTTATTTTCTCTCTCGCTCTTTCTTTCTCTGCAGAGAGGCTTGTGTCTGTAGTCATCATACGCAGGGCACAGCGGCTTTCCGAAGTGTCATAACACGTTAACAGTCCTGCCACTCAAGTTGCTCCTGCAGAGACCAAACAGAGACCAAGAGCTCTGCTTATATCTCCGCAACGCAGGAACCTAATAGAAAACATACCCTCCTTTATAACACCGCTTCTCAATGGGTTTTGCTTCAGGAGCTAGGGCGACCAAACAGTAGTTGATTGTCGTAATAAAAAAGCAGAGAGAATGCGTGTGATTTTGAACGCCTCTTGCAGAATAGATGTGTGTTTGCTGCTGGTTTGTAGATCTGATTGCTCTCGCATATGAAATCTAGAGCAGCTGTTTTGCTCGATGGCGTTTCATATTTGGCTTCTGGTTAATCACACCACTAAATCAGCAGAAAAGCAGAGGGATTTTAGTTTTTAAGCCAGACTGTGGGAATTAAAGGAATACTTCACTCAGAAATTAAATGCTGTCGTTCGTTAGTTTTGTCTGTTACAAAGCTTTAGGACAGGGGTGCTCAACCCTATTCCTGGAGATCGACCTTCCTGCAGTTTTCAGTTGCAGCCCATATCAAACACACCTGCCTGTAATTATCAAGTGCTCCTCAGGTTCTAATTAATTGGTTCAGGTGTGTTTGATCAGGGTAGGAGCTGAAATCTGCAGGAAGGTCGATCGGCAGGAACAGGGTTGGTCACCCATGCTTTAGAATTTCATTTTATCCATGGAATACAAGTACTTGATGGATTTTGTATATCAAAAGTGACATAAAATGTGCTATAAAAAGGCTGTATGAGTCATGCTTTAGATTTTAAGTGTGGTTTGTTTACAAACTAATTTCGAGAGGATCACGTGCTTATGATTGAACACAGCTGGTATCGCTTAACTCCGCATATTGCGCCAATCAGATGAACACAGACACACTATAAATTACCAGAGCGCTTTGCTCCAGTCATCTTCGTTTGAAGAACCCCCCCCCCCCACCCCCTTCCACCCCTACTCCTCCCCTTCTCCGATAGGGCGGCACGGCGGCCAGTGGGTAGCACTGTTGCCTCACAGCAAGAACGTCGCTGGTCCGTTTCCTATCGGGCCGGTTGGCGTTTCTGTGCGGAGTTTGCATGTTCTCCCCGTGTTTGCGTGGGTTTTCCTCGGGTTCTCCGGTTTCCTCCCACCATTCAAAAACAGGCACCATAGGTAATTGACTAATCAAAATAGCATTCTAAGGCAACTCTTAGCCAGATATATATCCAGTAGTTCACAGCAGGGGAGTTCTCGAGCCTACCTGAGCTCAGACTCTCCTGTCGCCCTACAAACGGGAGGTAGCCCCGGGCTCAAGGATATCCTGAGCTCAGGGCTCTCTCCCGGGACAGCATGCCAAACACGCTTTATTATCAATCATCAGCTAAGTGTGAACTCTTGAAACTGTGTTGGTAGCTATGGGTTAAAAACCAATTAAAAATGTAGCTGTTAGCAGGAGTCGTCACAGCGGAATGAACCACCAATTACACTAGCATATGTTTATGCGGTGGATGCCCTTCCAGCCACATAACCCTTTAACTTTATTATTTAGTATTTTTAGGTTGGACAAAGTAAGTTTGTCATAAATTATGTGCTTTTTAAAATCCCAACTTGCTCTGAAGACTCCTTTGTTCTTACACTTGAAACTGTATAAATCAACGCTTTTGTAGGCAGGGTTTGTAATCATTCATTCATTCATTCGTTGTCATTCGGCTTAGTCCCTTTATTCATCAGGCGTCGCCACAGCGGAATGAACCGCCAACTTATCCTGCATATGTTTTACACAGCAGATGGCCTTCCAGCTGCAACCCAGTACTGGAAACATCCATACACTCTCATTCACACACATACACTACGGCCAATTTAGTTTATTCAATTCACCTATAGCTCATGTCTTTTTTGGGCTGTGGGGGAAACTGGAGTACCGGAGGAAACCCACACAAACAGGGCGAGAACATGCAAACTCCACACAGAAATGCCAACTGACCCAGCTGGCACTCAAACCAGCAACCTTCTTGCCGTGAAGCGGCAGTGCTAACCACCGAGCCACCCTGTTGCTTGTTGTAATCGATTAAATAAAAATAAAAGTTTGTCATTATTTACTCACCCTCATCACATTCTAAATTTTTATAATACTTTCATTCAGAATGTTTTTAAAGGTGTGTGTGTGTGTGTTATAAATGTAAAAATGGGCATGTAAGTAATGAGCAAGTTTGTGTAAGTTATTGCATAATTTGGTGAATCTGTCCCTTTAAATATAATGTTTACATATAAATGCAAATTTAAACTCAGCTTGATATTCAAAAGCAGCTCTTAGATCAGTATACTAATCAGAGTAAAAAATAAGGATTTCTTTCTTTAGCTTATTTAGAATCTCCTAGAGATTCCTGACACATCTTCTCTCCCCCTGTCAGAAGAGCACAGAGAGCTCAGTGAATTAACCTGTGAGGTATTAAATGTTAAACTGACCTGCACATCAGCACTAATGCTAAGAGACTGAGGAGATGGCTCGGTATTAACGGAAAGACACAGAGGGAGCGAGACTTGTGTCAGTGTCATCAGATTATTCACCTTTTGACCCGCACATGCTAAGCTGCTGCTAATGCTAAATCCACACAATTGGATTTGTATTGAGTGGATTGTGCTTTTGTATTGCTTTATTTCCTCACCTGCTTTGTTGCCATCTCCTAGTTGCTGTTTTGTTTCCTTTCCCATTTTCGTAATTGTTTTAGTTTTCCTGAGAATTAGGAGCTCAACTGGTTATGCAATTCCACATTAATTCAGGCTAACACATGTTAGATGTTCCCCTGCGAGGAAAGCATTACGTGTCTTCTGCAGTGATCTGAATACAAAACACCATCAAGCCTTCTTGCGAGCAGATGACAAATAATTTGCAGAGTACAGCAGGTTTGTGCTACATGTACATAAAACTGTTTTGAAAATGCATAGCCAATTTCACCTTTTCAATTTAAGAAAAAATTTAACTTTAAAAAAAAAGATGTAAACGTTGTAAAAATGGCTTTATTTGTTCCTTTTGAAGTTGTTTGCTTTTGACCTTTGTAATAGTTATTTGGATTATGCACATTATTATTTATGTCATTTAATCTTTTTTGTTAAGATAACATAAATCATTTATATTTTTTACTTTTTTTTTTAAGTTTAAAATATTGAGACAAAGATTAACCTAAATTTACATTTTTTCAGTAATCCAAGTAACTAGAACAACAATATTTTGTTGGTTAATGCAACTGTGCTACACCGTTGTGTATTCACAATAGTAATGTTTGTTTTGTTATTTATTTATTTATTTATTTATTTATTTCAATACTGTTAAAAGTCATTTATTATCACTACTATTGACTGTGTTTGAAACAAAATATCATCAGCAGTTGAGAACCAAAGTCTATGGAATAAACAAGCAGTGATGTAAAGTACTTGAGTAAGTGGACTTCGTTACTTTACTTAAGTATTTTTTTGGCTACTTTGTACTTGTACTGAGTATCAAAAATATAAGCAACTTTTTCTCTCTACTTGGCTACATTTTAGATTGAATATATGTACTTTTTACTCCACTACATTTGAACGGATGCTTACCGTTACTCATTACATTGTGATTGTGCGCGACAAGTCGGCATCTTTATCTACCACGGCTAATTTGTTGGGCGAACAAGGCGATATCGCCATCTGCAGGGTGCTATTTAATGTGAATTTAGTAAAATTATGTCTGACTTTACAATGGTATTGTAAGCATAATGTAACCAAAGTTAATACAGTTACTGATATGGCAAAAACCACTGCGACATGACATGACTATATTTTAGCTTATTTTTTTGTGCAACATGAATAAATGTATCACTGAAATGATACATTTTGCATCAGGTGCATTTAGCTGTGAGTTTGTGATGTATTTTTCATTGAATTTATATGTAGTTTACTAAGTTGAAAAATAACACTGCTCCTCTTTGTTTAATTTTAATACAGAGAAAATATCCTGATCAATTGAAAAACTACTCAAAAAAAATATATATTGCCCCCCTCTGAGACTGAGAGGTGAATCTGATTTTTTTTTACTACGTTTTACTACTTTTTATTTATTTATTTTAAATTTTTTTTGAAAAATTGTTTGTGCCTTTTTTTGAACATTTGCGTTTCACTGAGACTTTTTGTTCTATTTTTTTTTAATCTATTTTGTTCTGCCATTTCGAAACATTGAATTTAATTGGTATATTAGGAAATAAAACCTTTCTTGGTGTTCTTTGAGCCTACATTCAGTATGAGTAAAATACTCAAGTTCTATTAAAATCGGATACTTTAATACTTTTACTCAAGTCTTATTTGAATTGGTGACTTGTAACTTGTAATGGAGTAATTTTTACAGTAAGGTATCTGTACTTTTACTCAAGTATGGTTTTCAGGTACTCTTTACACCTCTGTAAACAAGACGTGTCACTTGTATCATTTTGAATGGGAAATTAGAAATTAAACTAAAGAGACAGATGTTGTTTAATTTAATTGATGAAATTCAATTGTAAGCTTGGAATTGGAGAATTTTGATGTTTCTCCATTCAAACAGAATGCCTGAGCATACTGATCGAAAGGCGTTTCAAAGATGGCCGCTGAGTGAAATGACTTGTCTTAAAGGGACTTTGTTGAGAAAGCATGCGTTGTGGGTTACTATGGCAATGCTCGTTGTGTTTACTTCAGATGCGACTAAGCTGTGCCAGGGGAAAGACACTGAAGTCTCAATGTGATTTTGTTTCTCCTGATAATTCAGGCACTTTTAGGAGCCGATCACACTGAACGCGCTTTTACGTTCCAAAAACACAATGCGCACCTCACTGCCTTTTTGTTGACAAGAAAAAAAAAAGAAGCGCGGTGCTCTTTGTCGCTGTGCAACGACTGAATCAGCTGCATATTGTGCGCGAGTGTTGCTGCTGATATTGGTATATCATGGTAGTCTTTCCTCCATCTTCAAAAGTCTCCGTAGTCGTCTTGACAACACAAACACTGCTGTCACCTCAACGGAAACACCGCCTCTGCTTTTATTTGATTGGAGAATGAAACAGATGCAACTGACGTAACGTGCTTTTTCCGCTCACTGCGAGTGCACAGCACGCAACTACAAAAACATGAGGTGCAGCAGGCGGTTTAAAATGCAGGGCGCATAAGCAGCATGCAAAACACTCGCGGCCTAGAGTAAATCATTCAAAAAAAAGACCCTCTCAATGCAAACAAGCGCGTTCTGTGTGATCGGCCCCTAAATCTACCTACAAGTTCCACAGCCGGTACCCATAACTGTTAAAAATGTGTTGTAATTTTGATTAAATTTGATGTGTAGTTAATTTTTGGATACTTTAAGAAGTACTGAAAGTACAGTATGCAGGTTTTATATGGGTTTTTTGTGTGTGATTTGTCTTATGTTTGGTTGTTTGGTTATTTGGTCTAATTATAATAGTTATTCATTTAACTTTACAATTAGTTTCACTATCAAATAGTTTTAATATGGTGGAATTACCATATTACTACACACAATTATTACTATAAAAAATAGTACCTTGATATTTGAAGGCGGATTCCAATTGCCAAATTTCTTTACAAGTAACATTACCACAACAATGGCACACACAAAAAAAGTCTACATTTTGTAAGATGTTAACATGTTATGTGTAATAAGTAATTTAATGAATTTAGTTTTAAATATAATATAGTGTTTAATAATTTTTTCAGAAGTAAAGGCAGGCAAGCTGTCACTGGGGTGGTACTTTTTCAAAAGGTACACATTTGTACCTAAAGGGTCCATGTTGGTACCTCAAACGTATACAGCATATTAGTACCTGAAAATTTTAAGAGGAACGCTTTTGTACTTTTTAAGTACCAATATGACCCTTGAGGTATTAATATGGACCTTTCACCACTCCAGTGACAGCTCGCGTACCTTTTATTTCTGAGAGTGTAGGGTGGCACATTGGCTCAGTGGTTAGCACTGTGGCCTCACAGCAAGAAGGTCACTAGTTCGAGTGCCGGCTGGGCCAGTTGTCATTTCTGTGTGGGGTTTGCATGTTCTCCCTGTGTTCACGTGGGTTTCCTCTGGGTGCTCCGGTTTCCCCCACAGTACAAAGCATGCGCTATAGGTGAATTGAATAAACTAAATTGTCCGCATGTATGTGTTGTGTGTGTGAAATAATCGAGGTCGATTTTTCGGTCATTCTATGGATTATTCCCCTCCACACAGTTATATTAATCACCGCTTCTTTGAGTTCGCTCATGCTCATGTTGGTATCAGATTTGACAGTGTCAAGCCAACAAGTTCTTGGGCGGCCTTTCCTCCTACTTCCACTGACCATTCCCAGCATGACTGCCTTCTTGAGTGCATTGCTAGGCATTACATGGCCAAAATAGAATAGTTCCTGTTCTGTAATATTGACTTCCAGTGGAGTCTTTGGCTTGATGCACCCTAGGACTTCTTTGTTGGTGATTCTTGCTGTCCACAGGATGCGCAACAGTCTCCTCCAGCACCAGAACTCGAAGGCGTCGATCTTTCTTCTGTCTGTCTTCTTGATCGTTCAGGTCTCGCAGCCATAGGTTGCTATGGGAAAGATGGTTGCGTTGACTAGCCTTGCTTTAGTTGCAGTGCTGATATCCTTACTCTGGTCATCAGTAGACCCACACAGATTCTGTTTATGTACTTGTGTAAATGTGTGTACATTTTATATTTATTCAGTTTTTAAATGAATTCTAATAGTATTATTGACTAATATGAAAATATACATGATTTATTTACAGTACAGTTTGTAAAGTAATATTTTCTGTCTTTCAGTAGATATATTATATAAGAGACTTGCTTTGTTTACCAAATAAAGTGGATCTAATTGGATTTGCATTGTAAACATTAAATACTAGTTAAAAAGGTATTACTTTTTATTTCATATATTAAGGTTTTAGTTGTGATACTCCCAAAATAATTCCGCATAAATCTGCAGATTTTTAATACAATTTTGCACAGAAATAGCAAAAAATGTCCACAGATTTTGTCTGGCCCTAGTCATGAGTAAGAGTCAATTGGTAAATTCACAAATGATGGAAAGGTTACGTAAATAACTATGTTAGAGTATTCTGTAGCACAGTGTTTCTCAACCACGTTCCTGGAGGATCACCAACACTACACTACATGTTTTGGATGTCTGTTGTAGCATATACCATAAACCGAAACCTATATTCATTCAAAGATTATAACATCAGTACGAAATTTATATCAATGATAAAACTGACCTCTGATCTGGGACCTGTTCACCTTTTTTGTGCTTCGTTTTTAAGACATATACAAGAAATAGACCTCTCTTTGATATCCACCAGCAATCTAATCCCAGAAGAGATGTTTCTTTTTGATTTTCCACATTTCTTCTTTTCATCTTGTTTTCCTTGGGTTCAGTCCATGCGTTCTGATTGGATGCTAAAAGGCAGCATGCAGTGCATGATGTTCATTAGTGTTCAACCTAGGAAAACAGGAGTGTTTCTAAACATTGCAATGTCACAGTATGTTTTTCAGAATAATATGCAGTTTCTGGTGTGAAATGTGTAGATTTAACTTGTGGTATGCAGCATTTAGACTTGTGTATATTCTGTTGGGTGAAGTTTGTGTTGTGTTGGTCCCCTCGGCTGTATCTCTGCTTCACTAGTCAGTTTGATCCTGATGGTTTCTGTCAGCCCCATCAGCAGCCTGTTATTGCACTCTCAGCCAACTGTACATATCACCCACAAGACATTTTTAACACACGCAAACACAACACATGAGGACACACACGCTCATCCAAAACTGTGACCCAACGTCCTCATTTATAATTCACAGTGGCCTGAAAACGGAGCATGTTGCCATCTTCCCACAAAATCCTAATAATCAAATGCTTTTCTTTCACGCATGCAGCTCCTGTTATTCCCTCTTAACCCTGTTAGTGAAATGGTAACTCGTATTTTCACACCAAGAATCACTTTCCCACGAGCAATTCTCTTTTGGGTGAGGCGATGGGGGGGGGAGACTTGTTGCCATGGCAATGAGAAAAAAAAACGACCACGTTCAATTTCCCCCCGTGAGATTATTTATAGTTGTCTTTATTGGCCTTTATTGAAAGAAAAAGAAAGATAGGGAGAGAAAATTGCTCACTGGTCGGAACAATATGTTGTTGTAGTACAAACGGATGAGAGGTCACAGTGTTCGGAATGGAAGGGCGCTTTTATTTAGTCACAGCACCAATTAGCGGCAGCCCATTTTCTTGTTCAGGCTTAATGTGGTTTACACCTCCAAGCTTTGGTTATGTGAATGCAATGTTCTGGTTTGTAAGTAGTATATAGTAATAGGTTGATTATTTCTGTGAAAGGTTTGCTCTTCTGAATTCAGCTTGGAATTCGCTATAATTAGCTGTCATTCAGTTCAGTTTTGAGCAGAAGAGTAAGGTCTGTGTGCAACAAAATGCTTATCTAGAAATAGGGCTCTGTTTTAATGATCTAGGCACAAAGTCTAAAGCACATGGTGCAAAAGCACAAAGGGTGTGTTCAAATCCACTTATGCTGGATTGAAAAATAAGGTTTGCGCCCTAGTGCATTGTCTAACAGGCTTGTGCTTATTTTCTTAATGAGTTATGGATGTGTTTTGAGCATGACGTGCATTAAACCAATCAGAGTCTCATTTCACATTCCCATTAAGAGTCAGTTGCGTTATGCCATGGAGCATTTGCTATTTACATGGTGGACTTTGTAAGTGAAAAAAACAAAATGCTTCACGAGTGAGAAAACGGTTAAACAGACCATCTGTGGCATGAGGATAAAGAACGAGCCTCCTCCATTCTGCCTTTTTACTTTATTTTTTACTTTACTTTTACTCGTTACTCCTTCACTTTTGTGGATAAGGAAACGGTGTTGCACGCAGTCCACTGAAGACATCCATTAGCCTATATATTTAATTTTGTTTGTTAAGCACAAAGATTTGCTTCAAAACTATTTCTAAATTCAGTTCTAATTTCCAGCAAACTAATAAATGAACAAGGAAACTGAGGTGTATCCAAATACACGTCCTATTCTTATGCCCCATATGGTGATGCATACAGTATGTCTCAAAAACCCGATAGGTGCATGGACAAATCTAAACTTGTTTTAATTAAAACAAATAAAATATGCGTATAATAAATAATAATACTAAGAATAATGTGGCGAGGGGGCGTGGCCGAGAGCCGTGGGAACAGAACGAGGCCGGGGCTTGAGTGAGAACGAGAAACACCCGTGGCGCACACCGGCCTTGACCTGTCCAGACCTGAACACGTTTACGTTGTGTTTGTTTTATTTCGAAGGCAGACTCCATGAGGAGTGTCTGTTTGTTTGTTTTTTCTCTTTAATAAATTCTTTAATTTTTGTTGGTTCTCCGCCTTCTTCTTCCCGACGGCCAGGAGGCCATTTAAAATCATTACAAATAACATTGTCATAAAATACTGAAAAAAGCCCCCCGAGGTGAAGAAGGCATGGAGGTAGTGGTTTTTATATTTATGTAGAAAAGAATAATTTTTGTAACATTTTAATCCTTTATTTTTTTTCATATGTAAAGATATTTGTGTGTTACTGTACAATCCTGTGTATATTAAGCAATGTGTGCGCATTTTGACCTGCACAGGCGCATAACTAACACTCTCTTCTCTGGACTTTAGACAAGATTTTAGTTGGTCAATGGTGCAGCCTATTTCAGTTCTTCAAAATAGCAACGTGCCAACAATGCACCTTAACACACCTCTTTTTCAGACAAGCACACTCATGACTACGCTAAGTGGCGCAAATGGATTTGCTATTTAAACAACGTAACGCAAAAGTGAAAATTATATCTGCGCTGGTCTGATAATAGCAACAAACTGCGCCATGTTACTCCAAGTGTATGACAGGGCCCATAGTGTTATATTTAGATTAATATTAATAATCATTAGACTGATAGACTTTGAAATGAGACCATGTAAAGAATTATACATTATTTTTGAACATCAACAACAAAGGGACATAAATTGAGAAAATTTGCCATAATCTTTTGACATTTAAGTGGTCTTTGTACTATTAAATTACTATTAAAACTTTATCTGTTTTATATAGGGGTGTCAAAATTAATCGTTTCTTCGGTGCACTGCAATGCACACGCGGACAATTTGGTATCGGTTCAGTAATAATCATAACCGGTTATCATGTACTGACGTCATTTATCTCACATGCGCTATGTCGCCGTAGCTTACTATGGCGAGGGAGGCGAGCCGCGAGTGCGAGCATTTACAACGATCTAACTACAAAAAACTCAGAAACTGTGCACAATTTCACTGTGTGTGTGTTTGCTGAACTGTGTCTCACTGACACTTACAGCAAAAGCCCCTATTTCACGGCGATTAGGAGAATGAAAGTAAACTCCATTTCTCTCTCTCTCTCTCACTGTGGCCCATGAGTGTATCTGTGTAGAGCGCCAGCGTGTAAGAACCAATCGCAGCCCTTTCTGTTGAGCGTGTGACCAATCAAAGGGGTGTAAGAACTTGGTAGACAGGACTCAGAAAGCGAGCGGGATATTTATATTTGTTTATTTGCTATAGACTATTTCAATGTGGTCATGTCATTGGCCCATGAACATTTCCTGCTTGACGTTAAACTATTTCCTAACTGTAACAGGAGGCAATTCAATCATAACTTGATTTTAAGTCATAACACTATTTATCAATATGTGGACCTTTTTGGATTCTCAGAAGCAATGGAAATTAAAAATGTAAAACAGGAAATACGTTAGGACCATTGTTTTTGTTTACATCCCTCAAAAGTGTCTATAAATGCTCGTGTTGTTTAAAGGTACAGTTTATATATATGACTGTTTGTATTAAAGGACAAAATTGTTTTACAAATAGTATATAAATATATTTATACATTTAATACAAGAATTGTTGTGCTGTGAAGAAAATATAAAACTGTGTATGGAAAGCATCGTCAATGCACCGTGATGCACCTAGTGTCAGGTGTGTGGACAGAACCCAGACGCAGATCAGCAATAAAAATAAACTTTATTAATAAGGAACAAAAAACTGGACACAGAGCCCAGATAACAGCCAACAGGGCTGTAAAAATCAAAAACCCATGGTAGGGTTATCAGTCATTTTAATTAAAACAAAATAAAACCAAACTGGACAGAAAAACCGACAGGCATCAAACTACACGTAACAAAGGAAACGAATCAGCCCAGACAAATGCAAACTGGGAGAATAAATAGAGGAGCAAACAAAGCCTAAAACGAGGAGCTCAGGTGAAACAAATTAACAAAATGAACATGTAACAAGATGGAAGGGGTCTGACTAATAGACAAATGAGCTCATGGGAATAGACGAAACAAGCCATGTGCTAAACAAAACAAAAGCACAGACAATAAACAAGATTTCATGCAAAAGACAAACTAAACAAAACTGCATGCAAAGACATTAACAGAAACCTCTGACAACAGCAAAATACCAAACAAACAGACATGAAACATCAACATCCGAATCCTCACACACACACACACACCAAATTACAGACATAAGTACACAGCTCAAGATGACTTGATGCTTTGGACTCACAAAAGGAAAACCACCAAGAGAGTGTCAGAGTTCTGTCACAAATCTAAGAATTAAATAAACATAAGACAGAACCCTGACACCGAGATATCGAATTGAACCGAATCGATGGCATGATAATCGTAACCAAACCGTGAGACCAGTGTAGGTTCACACCTCTAGTTTTATACCTAAACTCCCTTGTAAATGAAACAGCAACAGTTATTGAACTCAAGCTGCCAAATGTTATTTTGTATTTTTCTCAGTATATGAGTGTGATGAAACTAAAAATCACTTTTTAAATTATTAAATGTGTTAAATGAATCAAAGACTTTGATAACCTATTCTGAGGGTTAGCAAATTAGCTTAAATTTGTAATGGGTGTTCATTTATAAACAATCAATAAATACAAGGGGGAGGGATCTGTCAGTCTTAAATAGATTGAGAAGCTAATAGACGTACACATGGATTTTAATTTCAGTGAGCCTTTAAATCTGACCTGTCATCATTTTAGTTTTATTATAATTGCTCAAGGGTGACACGGTGGCTCAGTGGTTAGCACTGTTGCCTCACAGCAAGGTCGCTGGTTCAAGTCCCAGCTGGGTCAGTTGGCATTTCTGTGTGGAGTTTGCATGTTCTCCCATGTTCGTGTGGGTTTCCTCCGGGTGCTCCGTTTCCCCTACAGTCCAAAGACATGTGGTACAGGTGAATTGAATATACTAAATTAGACCTAGTGTGTGAATGAGTGTGTATGGATATTTCCCAGTGCTGGGTTTCAGCTGGAAGGGAATCCGCTGCATAAAACAAATGCTGGATATGTTTGCGGTTCATTCCGCTGTGGCGACGCCTTATGAATAAAGGGACTAAGCCAAAGGAAAATGAATGAAGGAATGAATAATTGCTCAAGTTTAGGTGTCCTTGTCATTCTTTGCTGCTGTTTGCTCATTGTGGAACCATCAGCTGTGGTAATATCTGACATAGTGATTACTGAGCACTTCTTTGAACACATCGTTTCTCTCTGACTTTGTCTCTCTTTGTCTCTTCATCCTGGGTTTGTTGTCTTTGATCAAAGAGTTCTGCAGGATGAAATTTTTCATCTGTGTGACTCAAATAGTGACGTGGTGCTGCTCTCATTAATGACAGACAGCGTAATTAGTTTGGCCCAGAGAGAGAAACTCTCAGTTGTCGTGTCATCTGTCAGCGGAGTTTGATTATGCTTCAAAGTGCACTTCAATGAAACCAAAAGAGAGAGGAAGATGAGAGGGAGGAATGAAGGGTCAGCTAAAGAAAGAAACAGAGAGAAGCAAGAAAATATACTCAAGATACAAAAGTCCTGTGTGGTTGCTAGGGTGTTCCGTTTCAAAAGCGTTGTTATAACCGGTTGATGGTATTCTAGCTGGTTGCTGTGCTGTTTTTTGGTAGTTGCTAGGTCTGGCAGTGCAAAATGTGTTGACAATTTTATATGGCGTAGTAAAAATTGGATTCATCACAAATATTAACATCAATATTTTGGTATTGTTGTTTTAGCCTCTCGAAGGGCACCAAATAAAGTAGAAATAACAGATAATAACTCCTTTTAAATGGGGCACCAGACAGATTCGACTGTCAAAATAATTAACAATCAAATATTGTTAATTGAAATACACAAATGTAAAGGTGTTTATTATCTGGCCAATTCTGAAGGATAATGAGATTGTCTGACTTGTAGAGCCTTTTACTGTATTATCAAAACAAGGAAAGCACAATTGTAATAAATGTGTATTTATTAACAAAAGAGTAAACAAGGATAACTAAAATGACTAAATGTACAATAAATGAAGTGCTTAGGCATGAGTCATGAAGGTGATTATGTTGAAGACTGGTGATTGTAATAACTCTGTTCTGTTTTCTAAAGACAAGCTAGAGTCTGACAAGGTAACGCTTATTCTAAAGTAACAAAGAACTGAGGAAGTAAGCACCTAATTAATTAGAATATTTTATACTGAAACGCACTATGCCAAGGTCTCTGTTAGAGGGTTGGAAAGTGGTATATTTACGCTTCTGCCGTTGATCAAGTAATTGGAAGAAGCTGGATCTTCCTGCAGGCCTTGGTGCACGGATCAAGCAGGCGTAGGTCCTTGAGCTTTGAAAAGAAGAAATGTGGAGATTCTGGAACACACAGAACTGGAGATTTCTGGAGGTGGTGTTTTTGATATCGGGACATGCCGATGTCTTTATCCTTGAAGGTAGAGTTCCTGGAAATCTGGGACACGCAGATTTCTGGAGGTGGTAGTCCTGAAGCGATGGTTTTAGACACTGGAAAAGCACTGTGAATCCAATTACCATAAAAATCCTTGCTGGAACACGCAGCAAAGTCCTGAAGTCTTTGAGCAATTCGGATAGCCTGGAACATGCAGAAAATCTTTTGGTTCAATCTTGCAGACATTCAGTGGTGTAATACTTGCATTGAAAACCACACCACTACTACCTTGTGTATGACTACCACACACTTCTTTTAATACCACCACTTCCTCCACTTCTTTGAGAGAATGTTTTATGCTTTTTTCTGGAAGGCGGGATTGAAAGGATGGCATCTTTCAAATCCAGTACTGTGATTGGATGATCCTGTGAGTTGGTCAGTGAAACGTGTCATCCATAGTGTGACTGGCATTTGCATAGTCCACAGTTAAACTGTTATTATATTTAAGATTTTTAAATATTTTCCTATGCATAATTCACTGTCCAATTCACTTCTAGTTTACCCAAGGCATTGTTTTAAATATATAAAGTCTAAACATCAATATTTTATGTTGATCCTCACCTAAGCATTTATATATAAACATCAATAAGCAAAGTTTCATACGGTGGAGTATTTCAAACTGTGCATATTGAATATATACATGATTATTTAAATCTAAATGTATTTGAAGTGAAATATTCTATTTTGTGTCCCTTTTATGAGATGCAGGTATTGAAATCCATGTGGCCCTCTGTGTCTGAGACAATGTAGATTTAGGCCCCGTTTACACTAATGCGTTTTCGTTTTGAAATGGCGAGTTAGATCAAAAAAATTCCGCGTCTCGCTCGGCATTTGGTTATTGTTAGTCAACAAACGCTGGTTGAACGATGAACGTGAGCGATTAGCGAGTGCTCGAACAATAGCTTGCCTCTTGCGAATATATGCAGCTGCTGTAGTAAAAAAGGCAGAGTTTAACTGCACACTGGCGCCTAAAACAGACAATAGTGCAAACAACGCTCCCATTTCTGTGTCAATGTTGTTGTTTACAGTGAAGGCTGGTCTGTCGTCTTCCGGTAGCGTTATAGTCATGTGATAGGGGCTTGACAAATAGAGGGAGGATACGCAATGACCCAAAAGCCCCAATCAGGTAGCGAATCTCAGCAGCCACGCCTGCGTTTTCAGATGTCTCCGTTTTCCCCCATCCACACTGAGACGGAGCAGCAGCGTTTCAGAAGAAAAACGACCTCTCCAGCGTTTTCAAAACGCTCTGTTTTCGGGGCTCGCAAACTCCGGCGTATTGTGGACGGATGGCGTAACCATAGCAAAACTTATGCGTTTTAAAACTAAAACGCATTAGTGTAAACGGGGCCTAAATCAAGAAGCCGTTTTGCAAGTTCTGGGCTCTTAACACCTTTGTCCTTCAGAAGAACAAAGGACAGATGGTCACCGTCTTCATTGCCACGTTTACTGATAAGCTTCACAAAAGGGCCTGAGTTAAGGCTAATTTAAACTTCTGCGTCAAGCGCACGTGTATGCTACGGCGCAGCCTACGATGTTGACGCACACCTCTCAAAAAATGTAAAGCGTACACGTAGCACAGGCTCTGTGAATTGGTTGGCTTGGTAGCGCTGACGAGTGTGGGCGGAGGTGAGAGCTGTGCGAGCGTGATGCAGCGAGTGTTTACAAGTGTGGAGTCAAGTGAAGGAGCTCCGGATGGAGACTGTTCTTTTGTGTTTACCTTATGATTAAAGTTTTTGCACGTCTGCTGGTTCCCGCCTGAAAATGAGTAAATTTGAGCCACTTTTACATTAAGAAAGCGTTCAGAAAAAACAAAACACCAGCGAAGAAACTCAACACAGAGGAACATAAACACCTACTGCCAGCTAGCGTTTCGGAAGTGTTATTGCAGAGCAACAGAAACAGCGCGCAGAAGTATAAATGCACGGCTATGCACAAGGCTTGCGCCGTTGGTCACACCGATCACTTGACGCAGAAGTATAAACCAGGCTTTAAGTGTTAACTCTGCAGCATTTGTTCATATTGGAAATGAATTTCCACAGGTTCCTGACTTTACCGCTGATCACTACAATGGTTTCTAATGAGTTTTTAGTAGCTCCTAAAGCGTAAAGTGGCCAAAGTTGAAAACATACTAGAGCAATGTCTTAAGGTGGCTAGGTTGTTCTGGTAGTCGCTAAGGTGTTTTAGGCTGGCCCAATTAAAAAAAGAGCCTTTCTCCAAATCTATTTCTGGTCTCACATATGGCTCAGGTCCATTCAGTGTATTTGATCATTTATTTTTTCATGCAGCAATTGAATATCATATTCAATTCTTGGAAAAGTAATTCAACACTTTTTCTTAACAAATCATTTATTATAAGGCATTGTTCATGTCTGTAGCACAAAACAATGGAGGGTGAGGTGAATTTTTCTTGTTAATGGTTTGTTCAGATTCCTATAGTGTGTCCTCATTTTAACAAACACCACTAATAAATTGACAAATGGACGCTGAATGTAATTATAAGAGAGTGAATATGCATGTAATCTGGACTAGAGGATGAGAACGTGGGCAGGAAGAATTGTAGAGCTCTAGTGAGAGTAAGGCTGCGGTAGAAAGTACAAGATGAGCATCTTTATTTATGGATTTCCACTCAGTCTAATTTAGAGCAAGTTCCACTAGGATACATCTGAAAGGCTTCAGGGGGCAATGAATGAGCTCAGCCTTACACAACTCATATATGTCATTATGAGGATATATCAGTCACACACACACACACACACACATGATGTTTTTTTGTTTTGTTTCAGCTAGACGCAATTAAACATGATCTTTATTCAATAAATGTAATCTAAGTCTGTGCACATTCTGATCTGACCGCTTAAGACTGTGCCATGTTTGTCTTCAGTGGATTGTTTATTAGTGGAAATCTTTTTCAATTAATTCTTTAATTTTAGTTGGTTTCTGAAAAAAAATCATAATATTTTAGTTCACACGAGATGTTGTCCATAGTATAAATTACTTTTAGAATACATTTATTGAAGTATTTCTTAACTTTTTAGCTTGACAGACTCTGTCAGTTATATACAGTACATACACTCATCAGCCACTTTATTAGGTACATCTTACTAGTATCGGGTTGGACCCCGTTTTGCCTTCAGAACTGCCTTAATACTTCGTGACATAGATTCAACGAGGTACTGGAAATATTCCTCAGGGATTTTGGTCCATATTGACATGATGGCAGTTGCTGCAGATTTGTCGGCTGTACATCCATGATGCGAATCTCCCATTCCACTACATCCCAAAGGTGCTCTTTTGTATTGAGATCTGGTGACTGTGGAGGCCATTTGAGTACAGTGCAGTCTGAGATGATTTGCGCTTTATGACATGGCGTGTTATCCTGCTAGAAGTAGTCATCAGAAGATGGGTGCACTGTAGTCATAAAGAATTGGACATGGTCAGCAACAATACTCAGGTAGGCTGTGGTGTTGACACAATGCTTAAAAGGGCCCAGAGTGTGCCAAGAAAATATCCGCATTACACCACCACCACCAGCATGAACCGTTGATGCAAGGCAGGATGGATCCATGCTTTCATGGTGTTGATCCCAAATTCTGACCCTACCATCTGAATGTTGCTGCAGAAATTGAGACCCATCAGACCAGGCAACATTTTCTTTCAATCTTCTATTGTCTAATTTTGGTGAGCCTGTGCAAACTGTAGCCTCAAGGCATTTGTGCCGACAGAACTGTCGCTCACTGGATATTTTCTCTTATTCGGACCATTCTCTGTAAACCCTAAAGATGGTTGTACGTGAAAATCCCAGTAGATCAGCAGTTTCTGAAATACTCAGACCAGCCCGTCTGGCACCAAAAACCATGCCACATTCAAAGTCACTTAAATCACCTTTCTTTTCCATGCTGATGCTCGGTTTGAGCTGCAAGAAATTATCTTGACCATGTCTACAAGCCTAAATGCATCGAGTTGATGCCATGTGATTCATTCATTCATTTTCTTTTCAGCTTAGTCCCTTTATTAATCTGGGGTCGCCACAGCCGAATGAACCGCCAACTTATCCAACATATGTTTTACGCAGCGGATGCCCTTCCAGCTGCAACCCAGTACTTGGAAACATCCATACACTCTCATTCACACTCATACACTACGGACAATTTAGCCAACCCAATTCACATGTACTGCATGTCTTTGGACTGTGAGGGAAACCGGAGCACCTGGAGGAAACCCACGCGAATGCGGGGAGAACATGCAAACTCCACACAGAAACGCCAACTGACCCAGCCGAGGCTCGAATCGGCGACCTTCTTGCTGTGAGGCGACAGCACTACCTACTGCGCCACCGCGTCGCCTGCCATGTGATTGGCTGATTAGAAATTTGCGTTAACAAGCAGTTGGACAGATGTACCTAATAAAGTGGCCGGTATGTGTATATAACAGTTATTAGGTATTTTTACTTCACTATTGTACTTGGTAATAAGGCTGTGCAATTAATAGAAATCTCAGTTTCGATTTTGGCTTCTAACGATTATGAAAAAACATTAATTGAAATAAAATGATTATTGCAGCATAAAGAGATCGCATGCTGTTGTGTGTATTCAGCCTCAGAGACGAGCAGAGCACACGCATCTAAAGCCATCTTAATGTGAGCACTTTAATGGTCAAATACATGCAAATTTGTGTCAACGTGGTGTTTAGTGATTATTCATATTAACCCTCATTTATGTAACAAACAAACAAGTTGAGAATCAAACGACATGCGAAAGTGAAACCATAAATCAGAATGGTGCTGCTCTTAAAGTGACAGCGCGCAATATTCCTGCTGCCGACTGTTTTGATCATTAATCAAACAACAAAAGGAGAAAATCACTCACTGCTCTTGACTGAAGGACTTTTGTAGCTATAATTAAAGTTTTTCTTTTCATACAGTGAAGATGCTTTAAGCACAGTTTGTTTCATATTTTTATTCTATTGCATTTATTTCCCTTTCCTTATTTACAGGGAGGAAAATAACTGTGTATATATACAGTTGAAGTCAGAATTATTAGCGACCCTTTTCCCCCAGATTTTTTTTCAACGCATTTCTAAACATAATAGTTTTAATAACTGATTTCTTTTATCTTTGTCATGATGACAGTACATAATATTTTGCTACATATTTTTCAAGATGCAAGCATTCAGCTTAAAGTGACATTTAAAGGCTTAATTAGGTCAATTAGGCAAGTTAGGGAAATTAGGCAAGTAATTGTATAACAGTAATTTCTTCTGCAGACAATCAAATAAAAATATATTGCTTAAGGGGGCTAATAATATTGACCTTAAAATAGGTTTCAAAATATTTAAACCTGCTTTTATTCTAGCCAAAATAAAACAAACAATACTTTCTCCAGAAGAAAAAATATTATAGGAAATACAGCAAAAAAAACATTCATAGGAGGGCGAATAATTTTGACTTCAGCTGTATATCGTTTTTAATACTTGTGATTACAATTATGACCAAAACAATCGTGATTTATGATTTTTCCCATAATCGAGTAGCCCTACTTGGTCATTTTTGTAAGTACTACTGTAACTGTCATTTTAAGAAGCTTTTACTTTAGTACATTTTAAAAAACAATTAGTAAACAATCAGAAATCTTTCATTTGAGATGTTAAAATCTATAGTGGCTGAGAGAGCTCACACGTGCTGCAAGTAAAGTAAACACAATCACATTGACAAAACACTCACAACACCTCTTCCTTAATTTGACATCACACGCAAATCCTCACAACACATGCAAATAGAGATAAGCACTGCAAATAACGCAGACCACAATGGAAATGTTATCATATTATTGTTCTTTCAACTTTTTACTTTCACTCATTATCTATTTTTTACACAAATATCTGTACTTTCCACCCCTTGCAGTTTGAAACCATGCTCATTACTTTATTTTTAATGTATTTGATGGCACAATCTGTAATATATCTTGTCATTTGAACGCCTTTATGATTTATTCAGTTTATTATTGCCATTGCATCTTTTTCAGCCTAGGATATAATGCACCGTATCGTAGGCTAGTTTATGAAGCTCACCATGAGAAAGGCAAGGATGGCTAACATGGATGAGATGGAGGGAAACAGCAATGTAAACATGACCGATGCTCTGTTTACGCAGGCAATAAGATGTGCTTTGGTCAATAGATACTTAAGTAGATAATGGAGACACATTCCTGTTTAAATCTGGCACTTAAATACTTAGGCTTTTGTCAGCATTTGGTGATTAGGGTCTGTGGGTGGGTGTATATACTGTACAGGCATTCTCTGGCCTTTAATACCATAGTATTAGTATAATACAGAATGTTTTACAGTTACTGTGTATATACAGTGCACTGTTGCCTTCATTTAAATTAGTTTAACTAATATTTTAAAACATTAAAAGTAATTATATTGGGTGTCTTTACAAATAATATCATTATTCTGCAAAGGATCAGGAATTCATCACATAAAAAAAAACATCATGCAAAATGTTTTGGAGGTTGTAATTTGTGTATGTTGCTTTTTGAATATAATAAATATATTAACAGCAATAATGACGTTATTCCTAAAACAAAATACCCATAAAAAATTATGAAACCATAACAAAGAGACAAAGAAACGATAAAATAACAGGAGCTGCATGAGAGCTGAAGAGAATGAATCCGATATAGCCTGATGTGACAATCTAATTTGTAGTCAGATGCAATAAGTGCTTTTTTTTTTAGCTAAAGAAGGACAATGTTAAATTTAAGACATTTAGGCCCAGTTTTACAAACAGCGCTTAGATTAAGCCAGGACTAGGCCTTAGATAAATTAGGGTTTTTAAGCCACATTTATAAAATGGCCTTAGAAAAATATATTACTGGTGTGCACCTGGAGACAAAAAAATGACACTGACGTAATTTTAAGACATCTCACTGCAAGTTATTTTGAGTTGAGATCGCTCAAACGAATCTTGACTAGCCTTAAACCTTGTTTGTGAAACCGGGGGTTATTGTTTTAAAGATTTAGGCCTACATAATTATTATTTAGAGTAAATGAACATGAATAGCAGCTGTTAAAATACTGTAAAAACTTCTAGCTGTAGAACTACACTGTAAAAAGTATACTGGCAGAATTACTGTAGTTTTGCAGCACAATTGTAATTATTATTTACAGTGCGCCTGTAAATTTTACAGTATTACTGCCAGTAAATTACTGTAAATTAACCATTTCAACTGGGCTGTAGTTTTACAGAACAATTGTAACTGTAAATTTACAGTGTACTTGTAAATTTTACAGCATTACGGCCAATTTTTACAGTATTATTTGCAAAATTTACTGTAAATTCACTGTAAATTAACAATTTCTGCTGTGCTGTAGTTTTACAGAACAATTGTAGCTGTACATTTACAGTGTACTTGTACATTTTACAGCATTACTGTCACTACAGTATTATTGCCAAAATTTACTGTAAATTCACGATAAATTAACAATTTTAACTGGGCTGTAGTTTTACAGAACAATTGTAACTGTACATTTACAGTGTACTTGTAAATTTTACAATATTACTGCCAATTTTTACAGTATTATTGGCAAAATTTACTGTAAATTCACTGTAAATTAACAATTTCAACTGGGCTGTAGTTTTACAGAACAATTGTAGCTGTACATTTACAGTGTACTTGTAAATTTTACAATATTACTGCCAATTTTTACAGTATTATTTGCAAAATTTACTGTAAATTCACGGTAAATTAACAATTTCTGCTGTGCTGTAGTTTTACAGAACAACTGTAACTGTAAATTTACAGTGTACTTGTACATTTTACAGTATTACTGTATGTAAATATGCTCAATGATGCAAGTTTGTGTTAAGGTGATGATACACCTTGATGATGAAACATTTTAAGCAATAAAATTTACTGTAAAATTGACAGTAGTCAGTTTGCCAAAAAGTACATAAGGTTTACACAGCATTTACATGTGATATGAAGCAGGTCTACATTCTTGTAAATCAAATTAAAGGTGTAATTCACTCAAAAATGAAAATTCTGTCATTTACTCTTCCTTGTTCCAAACCTGTTTGTACTGGATTAACTTGCATAGTATTTGATTTTCCTGCTACGAAGGTCAGTGGATACCGGTTTTCAGCTTTCTTCAAAATATCTTATTTTCCGCACAAAAAAGAAACTCATACAGGTTTGTAAACACTTGAGGGGAGTAAATAGGGAGCAAATTAAAATTTTATCACGTTAACATAAAAAAAAAAATACAAAAACTTTGAATCTGAATTTTTTTAATCAACTTAACTAACAATTTACACAAAAAATCGTATATTTTGTTTTATTTGCATTCTTGAAGGAAAAACTTTTCTGTTTTAGCACTTTATTGTAATTTTCTATTTTTTGTTTGTTTATTTTATTTGTGTGACCTACATCATCAAGAAGTACAGAAAAAAGCAGCCGAGAGAGACATTTTATTTTCAGAGTTATACCTTACTCACTACAAAAAAAAGAGAAAGCAAAGAATCTATTTCCTCTGGGGAATGACACACACACATCAAGCTATTTTTCAGCCCAGACTACAACATTTGAACACACTCGCTGGCATTAAAATAACGCATGCCATGACATCAGCTATGAAGATTTCATCAGAACCACTGACGCCATGGTTTATTCATTACCAGTCTCATGAAAAAATCATACACTTTACATTTGTTTCAGCTCTTCCATAAATTGGCTGAACTTACACATTGATTTACATATTTCATCTAAACAAAACAAAAGAAAGCGGCTTGGGAATTAGTGAATTTGAATGCGTGTGCTAGTTTTGTATGGGTAGAATGGTAGATTTTAACCAAAGAAAGAGACAGTAATAGGGTAAAAAGATTATTCTGTTTCCTACATCTTGAGTTTAATATTGCAGTTCTTACAGATACAGAGAATGAATGCAGTAATAAGGCAAGAGATTTAGTCTGTGCCAGTTATAATTTTACATGTGGACAGTGACAGGAAAGAATCACCATACAGTTTGAATAAAGGAAGCGAGTGTGTGTGAATTCATTAGACGATGGCTTGATAGTCTCTGTACAAGTGTTTATTGTTGTTCCTGTTTCAAACTGTTTCATTGTTTGTGTAATTTAGCATGTTTTATGCACTTACAAATAATCAAATGTCTGAAATCTAAAGCACCAGTCGGACAATAAGCATAACATACAGTAACATTTAAACATTTAGGGTAAATATGATATTTTAATGTCTCCTATGGTCACCAAGGCTTTATTTAAAGAAATATATTATATTATATTTAGTCCCTTTATTAATCTGGGGTCGCCACAGCGGAATGAACCGCCAACTTATCCAGCACATGTTTTACGCAGTGGAAGCCCTTCCAACTGCAACCCATCTCTGGGAAACATCCATACACATTCATTCACACTAATACACTATGGACAATTTAGCCTACCCAAATCACTTATACCGCATGTCTTTGGACTTGTGGGGGAAATCGGAGCGCCCGGAGGAAACCCACGCGAACGCAGGGAGAACATGCAAACTCCACACAGAAACGCCAACTGACCCAGCCGAGGCTCGAACCAGTGACTTTCTTGCTGTGAGGCGACAGCACTACCTACTGCGCCACCGCGTCGCACCTATATTATATTATATTATATTATATTATATTATATTATATTATATTATATTATATTATATTATATTATATTATATTATATTATAATTTAAATTTATTTTTTTGAGCCGAATGCAGTTAAAATTGAAGTCACATAAACATATAATTGTTTGTTTAATAAAATCAATCATAACATATGTAAAAAAACATAATTTAACATGAAGCTAAACACTTTTTCGATGTGATTGTAGTCACAGCATCTGCTGAATGCTCATGCGCTGTATAAGCGTCCATCTCCCTGGATGTCATTGATCTGAGTGCAGTCATTGATCTTTTGGTAAATGCTCTTAATGAATTCGCAGCCTCACAAATGACTTCAAGCATGAACAACTGATTTCTCATTTTGACACAGTAAACAGGATATAGCTGAATAAACAGCCAAATGTGTCAATCCTTTTCTTTCAGTCTTAATCTGTTTTTGGCTTTATCTCCAGCTCCTCTCATCACTGCCTTTCTTCAGATTTGTTGAGGCAGGCACACAGAAGGTTTTTGTTTTTTCTCGTGCTAAAATTGGTATGGTAATATCACCGCTTATGTTTCAAAGAGGTGTTGATACTATTGATTAGAATGGAAAGAGTGACTAAAAGTCAATGGCAATTATGGTATTACTGTTTTTGTTTTATTTGTAAGAACAGTCATCTGTGGATACTCCCTACTCCCTTTATTATAGTCAGCACTAAAGCCACATTTGGAGTTTATCTAACAAAACTAAATTTATTTATTTATTTATTTTTTTGCAATATTTTTCTTGATTTTAATTGTATTATCATTCAATTTCTAAATATGTTTAGTGACAATTTTATTTTAATAAATATCATTCATTCATTCATTTTCTTGTCGGCTTTGTCCCTTGCGGGGTCGCCACAGTGGAATGAACCACTAACTTATCCAGCACGATTTTACGCAGCGGATGCCCTTCCAGCCGCAACCCATCTCTGGGAATTTCCACACACACACATTCACACTCATACACTACAGACAATTTAGCTTACCCAATTCACCTGTACTGCATGTCTTTGGACTGTGGGGGAGACCGGAGCACCCGGAGGAAACCCACGCGAACACAGGGAGAACATGCAAACTCCACACAGAAACGCCAACTGACCCAGCCCAGCCGAGGTTCGAACCTGCGACCCAGCGACGTTCTTGCTGTGAGGCAACAGCACTACCTACTGCACCACTGCGTTGCCTTAATAAATATATCTGTTTAATAAATCTGTTTTGTTTAAATGCACCAAAATACATTGCCTACATTCACCGACAAATGGATAAAAATATTCATTTTCAAAATGGGGTGTACTCAATTATGCTGAGCACTGTATATATGAAGAGTTCAGTTGCAAAACCTTCTAAATCCATCAGACCTCTTTTCTTGTAAATGAGCATTTGCCATCAGGCTCCTCTGATTATATTCAGAAGTTTCATTTTATAGATAATAAAAAGGTTATTAGCTGGTAAATAAAATAACTTTTTTCAAAAATGTCACTTTAGAAAATTCTCTGCTTTTTAACAAAGTAAATTTTCTTTTGTGTCAACCAGCTAAATCCACTAGTGCTTCTTTTGCAAAAACCTCTAAATCCACATATTGGGACAAGACAGTGTAATTAGCTAAAAAATCACTAAAGATTATAATTATTTTATCAAACATAAAACACATACACAAACCACCTAAAATTAAAAATACATAAATCTATGTTGCCGTTCATTCCGCTGATAAACCAGGGACAAAGCAGAAGGAATGAATGAAATCTGTCAAGTAAGTGCATTAATCAATAACATTAAAATCAACATTAGTTAAATCTTAATTTGTTGTCATTTCTGATATTTGGGATTTGGATTTAATGCAAGTGGAGCAATGTTAACATTGTAAACTAAGCTTGCTAGATTCAATGTAGTGTAATGTAGTGTAAAACATTGTGAAACATCAATATCTGTGAATTGTCCATTAATATAAAAGGCTTATCAGGCGTAAAGGTATTATGAAGTAATACAAATAATGTATAGTTTTATACATTATATTTATCTTTAAAAAAAAAATAGCTTAAATTAGCAAATAAAACACAATGTAGGCCTACTGGGCAAAAAGGGGATGCCTCTCAGACACTTTTAGAAGCTGTCATTCATTCATTCTCACCATAATCAAGGTCTTGGTCTCTTTTTCATCTCTTGTTTATCCTTATAGCATCCATGTGGAATAGAAGAACGGCATCTTAACTTTGTCTTTCGTGAAATAGAGTTTCCGTTTAATGTTGGACTCCGACAAAGTAGTGTCACTGCTCAAAAAAAACATTGTGAATGCATGCTACACTTCCGACTGTACAGTGTGTTTTGAGGTAAGGGACGTTTTCATTTGCCATTCACTGACAGTCGGACAGGTTCATCCAATTCATTAGACTCCATCTTTTAAAATCTGAAGAGGAATGAAACAGTCTCCTCATAAAAGCCGGCGCATCAGTGCGCTGCTACATTGAAAACATATGATTCGATTCGCGTCTTCTGATTGGTTCTTGGGACAGCGGCTTTTGCTGTCAAAAGCAAGTGGCGTTTAGAGGCTTTTGCCAACAAACAGTTATTTCTGAATGTGCTAACGCTGCGATTTAGATGATTGGAAGCAAAACTATTTGTTGAACACTTACTACATGCTTAAAGCATTCACTCAATGTCATTAGCAAATTTTTGACGGAAGTGGTGTTTAGCGGCTTTTGCATCTGATATGCTTTATATATATATATATATATATATATATATATATATATATATATATATATATATATATATATATATATATATATATATATATATATGTCATTTTCTTCAGTGTCATATGATACTTTGGGAATCATTCCAGAATGGTAATTTGTAGCTTTATTTATAATAATTATTATTATTAAATTCAAGTTTAATTGTATAGCACTTTTTACAATAATTATTCTTTCAGAGCAGCTTTACAAAAGGTGCACATTATTGCACAATCAAATATTAGTTATTATATATAAACATAATTAACCTGCAGTTTTATAGCATATAGGTGATGTGTATGTGTACATCTAAAATGAATTGCATTTGCATCATCTCTTTATCTCACAATAAAGCGATACATAATACAATTCCTGGATCTTTAAAAATGTACAGGTAACAGGTAATATTTGAAATCTAAATTTTATTTAGTAATGTAAAATTAGAATTTTGATCAATTTAATGTGTTGTTCGTAAAGTGTATTTTATCAACTTGCCTGACAAATATGTTTTGAGGGCCAGAAAACACAACACAAAATAAAAATGCAATCCAGGCTCATTCTGAAAACACACCGCTATATACATTTCCAGAGAGCTCCAAATACGTCCCAGGAGGTACTTTTTTTTTTTTTTTTTTTTTTTCAGTTTATGTTTTCGCGAATCCACCAGAGGCTGCTGTGTATGCTTTTTCAGATCTCAAATTTCTTTTGTGAGTGCCATTCGTGCCTGCTGTTCTCGATTAAATCCACCAGATGCCGCTGTCGACTGATTGACTAACTGATCGGCTTACTCACCGGCTGACTCACCCTCCTCCTACCCTAAACCCAACCAATAGTGTTTTCAAAAGCACTGATTGACCTGCCCACTCGCTTCCCTAAACCCAACCAATAGTGTTTTCAAAAGCACTGATTGACCTGCCCACCCTCTTCCCTAAACCCAACCAATAGTGTTTTCAAAAGCACTGATTGACCTGCCCACCCGCTTCCCTAAACCCAACCAATAGTGTTTTCAAAAGCACTGATTGACCTGCCCACCAACTTCCCTAAACCCAACCAATAGTGTTTTCAAAAGCACTGATTGACCTGCCCACCCGCTTCCCTAAACCCAACCAATAGTGTTTTCAAAAGCACTAATTGACCTGCCCACCCGCTTCCCTAAACCCAACCAATAGTGTTTTAAAAAGCACTGATTGACCTGCCCACCCGCTTCCCTAAACCAAACAAATAGTGTTTTCAAAAGCAATGATTGACCTGCCCACCCGCTTCCCTAAACCCAACCGACAGTTTCAAAAAGCAATCCAGAAAAAGAAAAGCCCTTGCATGATTTTTACCATGTTTTCAGATTTTAAAACATTCTCACTCTGTTATTTACTTGTTTATTTTATTTTTTGGCTTCTGTTTTTGTCTTACACTCTTTCCGGAGCTCTACTACTCTCTTCTCTGCGTCTCAAGTCCACCAATGTACATGGCGAGCTACTGGACAAACTGGTAACATAGGGAAAACCGTCCATACAGACGTAAGCAGTCAGCAGGGAAGAGCGAAAAGGAACGGCGTCATACTGCCCCATAGCATTCGTTTTAAAAACAAAATGCAGCCATACGTACTTCTGGCTACATAATTTGGGATCTCCAGAAATGTATATAAGGGCTACATTTTCAGAATGAGCCTATGTTGCAATAAAGTTTCCATTTTATGTATAATTATACTGTTTAAACGTAAGACAGGTGTATTTTACCATTATTTCAAGATCGCAAATTTCAGTATGTTGTTAGAATAGTCCCAATGTGTGTAGTGGCTCCAATATTCTATTTCAGTCCAGTGCGCTCTCTTATGGTGTTTTTAAACACTAGAATATGTCTTATGTAAGTGTTCGTGATCATGGTTTGATGATTCCAACACTAGTGTACTTACAGGACGTCCAGTTGAGACAGATTAATTCTCTGTTCGTTCAGGCAGCCAGCCAACTAAATATAGCTTTCCACTTCCCTAATGTAGTATGAGTCAGATGTATGATCTGGATTGTAAGATCAGATCCTGAATGATTCAAAATGTTATTTAAAGATCACTCCACTTTCGTTGACACTATAAGTTTTAAAATGTGAGCGTAATGGCTAATATTTTACTTGAAGGCGCTGTTGATAAGACCTTTATAATCATGACATGACACATATTGTGAATATGACATTCTTATGACAAATGTAATTAAGTGTCATTCAATCAGTTATATGATTTTAAATGCAAATATGACATTGTTTGGGACGTCTTTATGGCAATTTGACATTATCAAGGCAACATAACTTGTCATAAATCTGTCATAAACATGATTGTCATGAGGCCATTATAATTGGGTCCTGAATTTTAAAACAGCATCAATAATAATATTTTTTTTGGTCTCGTTTTACAATAAGGTTCCATTAGTTAATGCATTTACTAACACAAACAAATTATGAACAACATTTGTACAGCATTTATTAATCATAGTTCAACATTTACCAATGGATTAACATCCAAATGCATGATTGTTAACATTAGTTCACCGTGACTTAACATGAACTAACAAAAACAACTGCATCTTCATTAACGTTAACTAAGATAAACACATACGGGAATAAATGTATTGTTTGTTTCTTCATGTTAATAAATACATTAACTAACATGATTGTAAAGTGTTACCAATTTCCTTGACCTCATCTAAATTCATTAAATCTTTAAATCATAATTTAAATAATTAAGAAGCTGTTATAAAGTGATTTGACAGAGTATTTGAACTTACTAAGAAGTTTTAATAATAAATGCAGTTTGTTCCACTGAAAAAAGTGATTAGAAAAATATTCATGACACAATTATAATGGCCTTATGACAGTCATGTTTATGACAGATTTATGACAAGTTATGTTGTCTTCGGAATAAGTTGTCATGATAAAGACATCTCAAGTATTGTTATTTTGCATTTAAAATTACATAACAGAGAGAATGAACAGTTGTCATATTCATGATTAAAGTATCATGTCATGGTTATAAATGTGTTATAAACGTCATATATATATATATAAATAATATATATAAACACCCCTTCAAGTAAAGTGCTAAAACATAATGTGACAATCTTTAATTAACACTGTTTCTTTCTCTCCCTTTCTGTTTTTGTGTCTCTGTCCTTTCGTTCCTCTTGTGTTGTTATTTCACATAATCTGTTCGTCCTCTATTTTATTTTCTGGTTCCCTTGTCTCCTTGTCCATCTGTCTTTCTGCAGTAGGCTCAGTGTGTGTGGATGAGGCTGTGAGAGGGTGAGTGTATCAGGATGACGATGAAAGGCTTGTCCTCCAGCCGCAGCCACCACCACACACTCACACACTGTGATCAGTCCTACGATTCTTTGACCCTCTGCCACGACCGACGACCTTATGGTCTCAACCCCAACCACCCAAGCGACCATGGCTTCTATGGGTGCCAGTCGGATCTGGCCAGCAGCACATTTCCACGCAGACATCATGGCTCGCATCATGAGCTTAAGGACGAACGCGCCATAGTGCCCTATGTGGGACCAGGGGGTGTAGCAGGGGGTGTGTGCGGCCCATGCAACTCCACTGCCATCCCCACATCATTGCTGGAGAAGTTCGACCAGCAACAACCAATGAGGAAGGACGGGTATCACACATTGCAATACAAACGAACAGCTGCATTGGAGCACCAGCGCAGTGACAGTCCTGGGCGCATTCGCCATCTTGTACACTCTGTCCAAAAACTGTTCACCAAGTCTCATTCCCTGGAAGGTCCCGGCCAGCGCAGCCTCAACGGAAATGACCCCACCATCCCAGCCGACGCAATGGCTACGGCTGCATCCCATCCAAATGTTTCCACCACAACCATAGGAACCCTTCATAAGTCGTCAAGCAACAAACGGGGGAAGAACAAGGAACGCAGTCGCTCTGAACCCAAACCTCGCGCACGGACACCGGGGTCGGGTTACTGGAGCTCGGATGACACTCTAGACAGAGAGATCTGCCTTTATCACCAGCATCAACCTTCTGGAGTCATGACCATGGGCCGTCATCCGGACAAATCCCAGTCCCACTACTTTCTGGGACAAAGCTACAACACGCTAGGAGGGGGACGCTCGTCCCTGAAGACCTCGCGCAGCAACAATGACGTCGGAAGTTGCTCGACATGCTCCAACCCTACAGTGGGTGCTCTGACTTTTGGAGGCCCCACAGCAGTGGACCAGGCTGGGCCGCTCGTCAAGAAGAGCTCTTGGTCCAGCACGCTAACGGTGAGCAGGGCCCGAGAGGTGTACCAGAAGGCCACAGTCAATATCGATAAAGCCCTAGTCAAAGCACAGACCTGCCAGCAGGGACGAACCTGCCAGTTTTTACAGGTAGGAGAAAGATTTCTGGTTTCTTCATCACCATGACCATCATCTTCATTATCGCTGGCATCAGTGTCACCAGATCAGCTTCCACACATAATGCTATCCTGCTTCTGGAGGCATGGGCATTTGGTTTCTTTGTGTTGAAGGTGTGACCACTCTTCATCTTTCTCCTCATTTGTCTTGTGCTTCATCTCTCTCTACATTTCCTGTCTTTCAATGCATGATCTTCCTATGGAGAGTGGACATATTGCATGCATGTGCATGGGTTTTGTCGGATCATTTCAAGGGCATTTATACAGGATAAGCATCTTGCATTTGTTTTGCAACTGTATTTTTGTTTGTTTGTTTTCTTGCATGACATGCTAGATCATAGGTCTCAAACTTAATTTCTGGAGGGCCGCAGCTCTGCACAGTTTTTCTCCAACCCTAATCAAACACAACTATTTCAACTAATCAGGATGTTCAAGACTAATACACACTACTAGATCAGCTGTGTTTGACTAGGGTTGGAGCAAAACTGTGCCGAGCTGCGGCTCTCCAGGAATCGAGTCTGAGACCTATGTGCTAGATAAATGTCTATGGCTAATTTGTTGTGTCTTGCTGGGTTTTGCATTTTTCTATGAAAATTTGTTAGACTGCAATGCTGCAGATGTTGTTCAGTTTAGTTGTTCAGACGGGAGTGAATTCGGAGTATTTTTTAATCAAATAAAATAAGAACTCTGACTGTTTCAAGTGATTAAATTAGATTTGTGTTTCCATATGTATTCAGCTTTTCTCCATGGGGTGCTTAGGCTTACCTACATATTTAATGAGGCTTTCAAAATGGACAGAAGAAAAATGGAGGTGAATCTGCTCACTCTCTAAATATGCGCTCTTGCGACTAATGGTGCAGAACTTGTAGGGGTGTTTTTGTTTTATTCATACTTTTAAAAACCCATCTCAATACAATTTGGATATTCAAAAAAAGGATTTTTGCTGACAGTCTATAGTAGAGATGCCCAAAGTAGGGCCTGCGGGCCAAAGTTGCCCCATTGTAACCTTTGATTTGGCCCACCATTCCATCTGAGAGGAGGGTGAGGCGAATGCTTCAGATCGTCATTTCTAATTTGACGTAACATTTTTTGTTTGTTTTATTGCTGAGCTACAAAAAAGACAACTCAAACTAAATGTTTCAAATAAATGTTGTAAATAAATCAGATATTTTAAAATGTAAACACGGTCACTCGATGGATAGATTATGCAGAAAACATCAGCAAGCAAATCAAGGCACAAATTGGTGTCATTTTGTTATAAATTAAATTGATTTGTTTTTACTGTTATAAATTCATTATAAAATGTAAAAAATGTTGTATTAGTTAATATAAAACAATGTTTTTTAGTCATTTTTATATTTGCCTTCGGCCCACTAGCCATAAGCAAGTTTGGTTTTTGGCCCTTCATAAGAAAAAGTTTGGGCACCCCTGGTCTATACATTGACAGATTATAAAAATGAGCTTCAAATTTGAGCTCCAACCATTATTAAGCACACCTGAACCAGCTGATGATAGTGTTCAGGCTCAATAGCTGCATTCCAAATTAGACGCTGCATCTTTTGAAGGTCGTATTCGAAGGCCAACTGTGTCTCCATGCAACGAAGGCTGTCTCAGTTCGAAAGCTCCTTTAAATGTGGCCTTCATTTCCTGAGCAATGATGGAAACGGCTGATGCTTTGCTAAGTTATAGACAATCTCAATATAATAAATCCATGACAACATTTATTTCTTAATTAAGAAAATATTAGATTAAACTTTTAAATGTAAATATTGGTTTACTTTATTTCAATTTACTTGGATATCCAATTAATCAAATCCTAAAAATACAAACATGTGCAAACTGTACTTATACCTTCTGATGTGTACTTAAATAGATCAAGGTGAACATATTTAGACTCCTTGAACCTTATCTTGTTTTCAGTTTAAAGGGATAGTTCACTCAAAACTGAAAATTGTCATCATTTACTCGCATTTTGCTTGTTTTAAACCTGCTTAAGTTTTTTCATCTGTTGAACATAATGTAGCTGAAAACCTGTAACCATCGACTTCATAGTATTTGTTTTTCCTACTATCAATATCAATGGTTTCAGCTTTCTTTAAAATGTCTTCATGTGTGTTCAACAGAAAAATGAAACAACTGAAGAGTGGGTTAAAGAGCCCCTATATTATACATTAAATAGGGTCATATTTTGGTTGTAAGGGTCTCCAACAACAGTCTAATATGCATGCAAGGTCAAAAAAAATGGTCTTATAATATGCATTTATTTTTACCTAATTATCCCAGCGACTCCCATATGAATCGTTCAGCGATTCATTCGTTCCCAAACCCCTTCTTAGCGTGAAGCTAATGTGCACTTATTGGACCAATGACAGCCTGTTGCAATTGGTCGACACTGACAGCCTTCAGCGCGAGACAGAGTGAAATGCCCAGCTCAGCTTATCCACAATATAGAAGTAGTCAGAGTGCATACGCACTTCATATTAGTGTAAGGCGTGGATTTTGTCTGCCAGTGGGTGAATGTAAATACAGACGATGGACTTGAAAATACAGACCACTAACTATTTTATTGAGCAAAAACTCCAAGAACTGGGGAGGAGATCGACACGAGTCTCCTAGCCCATGACACTCTACCTGCTTTTGTTTTACACACACACAAACACACACACACACACACACACACACACACACACACACACACACACACACGCACATTACCCTCCTCCTCAGAGGACAACAAAATAAAAATCCTTAAAAGAAACATTCAAAAACGGCATACAAAGAATGCATATTAAAGAAACAACTTCACATTAGTTACTAACACCATAGTACACAGTACCCGGTTCTCACAAGTGTTATCAGGGCCGGCGTGTCCATAGAATAGTGAGGGCGGCGTCCGCGAACCCCCCCGGTCCTCACTTTCATCCGCGACACCCACCCCCTCCCTCCCGGTCCTCACTTTTAACCGCGAACCGGTGACTTTCTTTTTCAATTTCGGGTTGCCGGTGGCATGACGTGATCGCCGTTTACCTAGAGCGCCAGTTCAGCTTGCTCCAGCCAATGACTGAATTTAAACGATGTGAAGGAAAAAACGCCTCGTGATGGGCACAAACTGTCGCAAAAGACTGCTGAAATTGGAGTCTGGGCAGAGCAGAAGGACTGCCTGATGGAGCCAGAGGAGGAGCTGCGGAATCGAACTTCCAACCAAACGCTTGTACATCAAATCAACCACTTCCCCCGAACTTCTCACTTGACCGCTGGTGTCTGCACTATAACAAAGGCTCGCTAATGTGCACTTTGCGTTTACATAGGAGCCTGCGTTTGCTGTTTTATCAACACGAATGATTGTAAAAGCGTTAACAAAGGTGAGGTTTTATATAACGACGATTTAATTGTGCTAGCTCCGGGCCGCAGCGCACATTACTTGCCGGCCAATCCGGCTCGGATGCGGCAGTGTCGGCTCTCTAACGGCCGCTGTATCTGGCCCGATTCACTCGGGCGGGATGCCTATGGACTCACTGCCCGATGCCAGATGCCAGATCCCAATCGGGCCAGATGCGGCAGCCGTTAGCGAGCCGACGCTGCCGCATCCGAGCTGGATCAGCCCGTGAGTAATGTACGCGAGTAGGTACAGCAGACGGAGTCAGGCCAAGGGGTAAGTCTCCGCCAGGCGAGAGTCTAGCTGGAACTGACCCGAGTGTATTTTGCTATCTGGGTGGTTAGGCATGTATCAGTAAACTGATAAAGCCCTGACCTTACTGAATAAACAGTGTTCCACCAGATCCTGTATGTCAGAAACTATAGTTTACTCCTGAACTCATTTTATCATGGTAAAATAACACAGAAATCGAATAATAACACTTCAGTCTCCTGCCGAAGCTCCCACGTCTGCTTTGAGAAACTGTCAATCACGATGACACGCCCAGCATTAAATTACTGCTCAAAACATACTCTTTACAAAAATGTAGGTCTGCACCTATATCAGCACGATAACCAGTGCCTTAACTGACCAGAACCATCTTTCGGAACATTTTATTGCAAGTGTAATTAATTTTTTTATTTGGTCCCCTTCATTAACACTGAGGAGGCGGGCTTTATGACTTGTACTGCAGCCAGCCCCCAGGGGGCGATCTAACTCCCCCGGTCCACCCCGAACCTAACTCCCCCGGTCTCCCGGATTTTCAAGGACAGATGTTGGCAGGTATGTGTGTGCAGTTTTATTTTGAAACTTGACTGCTGCAAGTATGTAAGAACAGCTGACAATGGCCAACAATGCCAAGCAATGACAAACGGCAGTGGATCGCAGGCTCACAAACGCATTTCAATTCGTAAACAAAGCGGCACGTGTCGCGTTTTCAACGTGGCTTTAGACGCGATATGAGAATATAAAGAGTTAACCTGATACAGTACAAGCGGTTACAAGTAACCAAACACAATTAAATACATAATTTGCAAGCTAGAAAAAAACAAGGAGGCAACCATTTTAATCGCACTTACTTACACTTGTGAAATGGAGGAAGAAACTGATCGACGATGCACTGCTCCATGTTCTGACATAGTCCCTTACATTAATAGTCTTTTCTGATCCTTCCTTTAACAAACGGCCGATGAATTCTGCGTTGTAAGCGTGTAGATTCCAGAAGCACTCGAACAGCACAAGGCTGGGCTATAATGCTGAGGTATTTTTGCAAAAATAAACCTCAACCCCTGACTCCTCACAGTTTCATCTTTGGGTAGAGAAAATAGCACTAACTTTCCCCTCACACTTCCAGTAATATCCAGCGGAGCACAACGTTGATTCAACCGGCGTCTGCTACAGTGTGTGTCTAGCCTGTTTCTCTTTGTGTACTGTGCTTGTGTGCGGGACCGCAGGTTTAAATTTTCCTGGGTTTGCGCACGCAACAACTGGGTGGGGCTTAAGTTTCGTATCCATGTCATGCCGTAATGATGTGCGGATCCATACTAAAATATCGATATCTCCGATACTAGCTTTGTATGTTCTAGAATCTATTATCTTATCAAAATATCGATATTTCAATAATTTGGAGCAAATATGTATTTTATTGGAAATAGAAATACAGCGGAAAGTAACCACAATTACCCTAGTTTCTCTGAATAATGCCAACTTAGTCGGAACTACTTGTTCTTCTGCCTGCAAAGTCATGTGCGTAATATGGTACTATACAACTGCAGATCACGCTAGCTAGCCACTCAGTCCAATGGCCTGGCACTTGTTGTTCAGTCACGCTGTCATTTGATATGGGTGACCGCAAGCAAAGTTATGTGTGGAGCTACTTCACTTCCATAAACTCTAACGATGCCGTTTGTGACACGTGTATCAAAATGGCGAGGTACTGTGGTAATACCACAAACCTAATCAAACATCTACATAGAAATCACAAGACAGAATATGACAACGTCAGGACTAGGAGGAAGAGGAGGAAATGAGAGGTACAGGTGCTTCTAGGGTGAGACAGACATCGCATTCAGAGTCCTTAGGTACAGCAGGCAGGCACTATCCAGGTACAGAGGGAGTAAATGTGGCGATGTGGCTGTATTTTGGGGTCTTGGGTTTTTTGAGACAATGATAAAACCATGAAAAAAGGTTTAAAACACTTTCATGGGAACTGGATTAACATGTCACTAAACGTTGAAGTGTGAATTTTTATTTTTTTAAGATGGTCAGGCAGGCATTTTAAGATATACATGCTCAGATGCTGTCAATAAATATGTAAGTTGGCTTTTTTTGTATGATAATCAGTAAACCAGAATAACCCGTAATATGGCTCATATTCAGTATGAAGTGACACTTAAGTACACTACTTGTTACTTTAATTTCCCAAACAGTCCTTTTTGGGCCGTATCGGATCGGTATCGCAGATATTCACCTTCATTATACTTGGTATCAAATCGGATAGGAAACCAGTGGTATCGCACATCACTATCCAACAGAAGCCACTTTAATAGTTTCTGCCAATCTCAACGTCCTTCTCGTTCTCATCCATGAGAGAATCTGGTTGTCTTGTTGTGCATAAAATAGAAGCTTGATATTCACTGACCCACCCAACACCTTCCCTAAACCTAACCAATAGTGTTTTCAAAAGCAAACTAAAAGAGAAAAGCCATCATGGACCCATGCTTTTATCATTCACACTGCTTTTTTTGGTTTCATTTACCTGGTTTGTGGAATCGTCCTTTGCCGGACTCAAATACTGATCCGGTCTGCTCTCCCTCCCAAATCCGAAGGTGTATATGTCAAACTACCGAGCATCCATACGGAGATACAGATGAATGCGGTCAACATACTGCCCCATAACTGTAACTTATACGAGTCTGGCAACGGAGTTGAGGATCCAAGTGCAATTTATTAAGAATCGTCAGGCAGGCAAAGGTCAAAACAGGGACAGACAGGTAGGTATGGCTGACATGAAACTAATGTTTTGACACTGTCAAGATCCCAAAGCACAAGTGTTTCGAAACACTGCACTAAAGCATGATCTGAAACACCCAGGTCACGTTACTAAAGTGCTTCAAAACACCCAATCCCCCATGACTAAAGCGATTCAAAGCATCTGTCATTTCAGAAATGTTTCAAGGCCTGGATTATCTGCGTTGGACTGACAGGGTTAAAAAAAAAAAAAAAAAACTCTCATCTCATGTAGCCTAGTAGACCATGCTCAAATCCAGACTTGTACAAAGACTCTGAAATTATGATTTGATGTATTTTAATAATGTTACTTTTTTATGACCAAAACAAGACATTTTTATTCACAAAGTGTTTATTCAGATGTCAGAAGCTGTTTCAGAGCAATACATAAAAATGACCACAAAGTGTCACTGTCTATATGGGTTATGAAATGTTTCGAAGCTTCGACACATTTGACTCAACTGTTTCAGTGTTTCATGAAGCCTCGCTTTGCCCACCACTACAGACAGGAGTACGCAGGTAATCCAAAAATGTAGTCGGGGTACAGGCGAATAGTCAGGTCAGACGGCAAAACAATGTAAACAATAAAACAAAGCAAAGGTCAAAAACACGGCAAGGCAAGGAAAACGCTTTGGTAATGCTCACTTACAGATCACAAGCCTCAGCAAAAATGTGTGTGTATGCTGTGTTTATACTCTGGGTAATCAGTTCTCACAAGCTTCAGCTGTGTGTTTGCAATCAAGGGGGATCTGGGCCAGGTGTGTGAGTGCAGGGAATGATCGGATTTGTAGTTTTAGTGGCAGAATTGTATTCCGGGTGATAGTTCATGTTTTCCAGTGATCTGCAAGGCCTAGATCGCTGATGATCATAACCATAAGGTTTGTTTTACACACAAAATGAGCCATTATGTATCCCTGGGGACATATATCTCGGTTCTTAAAAAGGTGGCCCTGGGCACATATTCCCAGTGAGCCTGTGTTGGTATTTTTTATATGGGTAAAATAATAATAATAATAATAATAATAATAATAATAATAATAATAATAATAATAATAAGATAAAAATAATTATCAAATGAAGTGACCAAGCAGACTGAACTCCACATTTAACCCATTTTTTGTGCAATTTTTTTTTACATGTGAAAATGTTCCAAAATATGTGTTCCACATATATATTAGGTTATTTAACATGTGATTGCACATGTGAACCCTGTATGGTTTTTCAGTAGAGTCTATAATGCAACTTGCTGTTTACTCGTGTTTATTTATGCTAACTTATGCTGGATATGCATTTATGATCATTTTGATCTGTCTTGCTGCATAAAATCTTTCAATGAAGGCAGGTTAGACTGTTCTCTAATAGTTTGTCTACAACAGGGACATTTTTGAGATTTGTCTTGCATGATATTGCAGTTTCTTTTTTTCATTTTAAACAGCATTTCATTTAGTGTTTCTTAGCATTAAGGCAATAAATTAATATCTGTATTTAGTCTCTAACGATACCTCTATTTTTTCTATCTTGTCTAAATGTCTCCTTATATTTCCAGTGGGTTTGAATGTATTAACATATGCTGAGGACTGACCTGCTGTGTGTTAGCGGCACTGAATTGTGACAGATTAAAATGAACTCAGAGACCGCAGCTTGTGCTTTGTTTTCTTTGTTGTGGATGGAGGCTGTGATGGAGAGATCATAAACAAATAAAACAAGAATAAATGAGAAAAAATCCAGCCTGCAGCCCCTGGAGATCAGCCACTGTTTGTGTGAAGATTAAGAGAAAAAAATGGATTTGGTGTTTGTCATTCTGCTATCTCTCTCTCTTTCTCTCCTGTTCCCAATATGACTGAGTAATTGAGTCAGAGGAGAAAGAAGATGATGGAGAAAGCAGAAAGAGATGGAGGAGAGCTAAGGAGAAGTGTGAGGTGCATGTAGAATGGAGAAGGGGAGATGGTGAGGGGATAGAACAGAGAAGATAAGATAAATATGGTCGAGGTCAGGTAATATGAAGAGAAATGTGAAATGACCATGACTTAGTTCTAAACTATGTTTAGCATGCAAACAAACAAAAAAATGATGAGCTTAATAGACAACTTTACATACACAAATAATAGACAGGGGCACCGCTGGCCGGTACGGGCCCTATGACAACATTTTGAGGAGGTCAAGAACAAAAGTGAATGAAAGAAGGGGGGGGTGACTAGGAAATGTGTATATATATTGGTAAATGCATTATCATTATTTATGCTTATTTCTTATATATTACTATTTATTTTGCTATTATAAAACCTTTTCAATTAATTAATTAATTAATTTTATTTTTAATTTATTTATATAGATTATTCTATAATTATTAAAATAATAATAGTAATTATAATAATAATAATAATAATAATATGTTATAATAATATATATAATATATATAATATAATGTTGTTGTTGTTGATTATTATTATTATTATTATTATTATTTAGTTATATCAGTTTATATAGTTAATATAATTATTTAGTTATTATTATTATTATTAGTAGTAGTAGTATATAAATAATAATATTAAATATAAATATATTTTTCATAAAAAGGACTTTTCACATATTTAAAGTTTTTTTTTTTTTTTTCATTATATGAACAATACAATAGTTTTATTGCACAGTTGGATGTGTGACGTACTGATGCTGACAACGAAGGTGAGGATCCACGTGCAGTTTATTTAAAGAGAAGTCGTGCAGCCAATGGTCAAAACCAGGGGAAACCAGTAGCATAAAGATAATCCAAAAAGTGTAGTCGAAATACAGGCAAATGGTCAGGCTAGGCAGCAAAGAATCAAAATGGAATACAGATCAAAACAAAAGCAAGGATCAAAGCAAGACAAACAGTAAAATGGTTTTTAATGTTTGCTGGGCAAAAACAAGACTCCGCAAAGCGTGTGTGAATGTGAGCAGTGTATATAGTCTGTAATCAGTCTTTGATCAGCTCCCAGCTGTGTGGGTGTGTAATCATTGGAGAACCGGAACAGGTGTGTGTGAGTTGCACATGACAGGAAATGTAGTTCATACGCTCTCAGAAATAAAGGTACAGGAGCTGTCACTGGGGCAGTACCTTTTTAAAAGATACATATTTGTACCCAAGGAGTCTACAGTGGTACCTCAAAGGTCCACATTAGTGCCCAAATGTACCTAAAAGTACCTTTGAGGTACCATTATGGACACTTCAGGTAAAAATATGTACCTTTTGAAAAGATACTGCCCCAGTGACAGCCCCTGTACCTTTATTTCTAAGAGTGTAGTGACAGAAGTGTAGTCTGGGTGAAGGTGGATGTTTACCAGCATTCTGCAAGCCTGGATCGCTGGTGATCGTGACAGGATGTTTGTATTAACTATTGTTGTTACACATTAGTATAAAGAAAATGTCTAAATGTCACTTCTAAAAACTCAGGTTGATGTTAAAACTACTTTTATAATACCTATTTAAAAATATATTTATTTATTTAAGGTTATTTATAATTTATTTAGGCGTCATGATGGTGTAGGGTGTAGCACGATCCCCTCACAGCAAGAAGGTTGCTGGTTCGAACCCTGGCTGTGTCAGTTGGCATTTCTGTGTGAAGTTTGCATGTTCTCCCTGTGTTCGCATGGGTTTTCTCCGGGTATAAGCCAAACTGGCCGTAGCGTATGTATGTGGAATGCAAGAGTGTATGGGTGCTTCCCAGTGTTGAGTTGCATAAAACATATGCTGGATAAGTTGGTGGTTCATTGCGCTGTGGCAACCCCTGATTAATAAAGGGACTAAGCTGAAAAGAAAATGAATGAATGATTAATTTATTTAAAATGACTGAAAAAGTAGCAGTAGCATTTTGTTATTATCACAGCTGTGCCAGTGAGAGTGGTTGAGCTCAAATGAAAAGCAAATGGAAGTATCTTGAAGGGGGTGGGGCCTGTGAGATACTAGAGAGCATTTGATTGTCAAGATTTGATGAGAAACTGAAGTATGAGGTGATGTGAAAAAAATCAGTAATACATTTAGGCAGAAGTGACAAACTGGAAGCCTCGTATTTTGCCTTGTATTTTCTATACACAAATTTCGTCGCTGTTTTGGAGCACACTAGCTTATAGATATCCATCCTTAAAACTAACAGACTGATACTAACATCTAAAAACTTCATTTTGATGGGATCTTTAATTTAGATAAATAATAAATAATAAATTTTATATATGATAATTCGTCACCTTTAGAATTATAAGGTTCTATCTGACATTTTTGTCAAAATTGATTTATTGACATATTCTTATTAAATGGCAACTTATTTACATTATGGGATGTTTTTTTTTCTTTAGAAGTTTTTTACATTTTAAGACGTTTTATTTAAAAAACAAATGTTAGACACGCACTGTTTGCTATGGAATGCAAAAACTTTGAAGCTCAATATCTCAAAATCATTCAGAACACAGATAGAACCTTATTAGTTCCAAGGTGATGAATTGTTTACCACAAAACCATTACTGTGCAGTAATAAAGTAAATATGATCAATTTTGATTTTATTTGTACACATTTAATGTCTAATTTGCATATTTAAAAACATTGTAGAAAAGGTGTAATACATAAACAATTCAAATATTTATGTAATTTGTAATTTTTTGTATGATCCCAATTTGTGTACCTTTTTGCATATTCTAATTAAAAAATATATATATTTATGTAATCAATCGTATAGTAATTTTTTTATTGACCTTATTATCCCTATTGATTATCACTATTTCTTTATTATCCCTATTGACCTCTGGCCTTAAATCCCATGTCAAACTCCAGATCATTTTATGTGGCCCACAAGAGCATATAATTCACACCAAATGCAAATTTAAGTACACATTTTATAGGTGTCACAGTCACCAGCAATCTAGCCCATGCAGATCGCTGGAGAACTACAAATCTGCCAGCAAAAGAACTACATATCCAATCATGCACTATTCACACACCTGGCCTAGATCCCCATGATTGCAAACAGACACAGCTGAAGCTGTTCAGGACTAATTACACAGACTATTTGTGTCTCAAACACACACACACATTGCTGAGTTTTGTTTGTGAACTTTGACATGGTTCATTTGCCTTGCCGTGTTTGATCCTCACTTTGTTTTAGTGTTCATTCCTGTCTGCTGCCTGGCTTCTGACCGCTCGCTTGTTATTTGACTTCGACTCTGGATTCTCTGTATGTACCCCTCTGCAATACCCCGGTGTTGAGTATTACTTGCCTGACCATTCCTGTTAATAAAACCTGCATTTGGATCCGCGCTACCTTTGTCCAGCGTGCATCACATTACAGAAGGCCAGTAGATTATATACAAAATCAATGCAAGCTGGGTGGCATGAATGTGAGGTGCATTTGCCACAAACAATTTTATCTTCTGTACAAGTTTAAGATTGTCAACATGAGCGAAAAATTAGCATGAGACAAAAAGCATCCCTCAACTGCAGCAAGTAATCTAGAGCGAGTCAGCTGGTGGTGGTTCATGTTTAGTGTGAACCCAGCATTTTAATGTATATCATTGTAATATATTGTGTGTGTGTGTGTATATATGTGTGTGTATATGTATATGTATATATATATATATATATATATATATATATATATATATATATATATATATATATATATATATATATATATATATATATATATATATATATATATTTGTAGTGTATTATATATTGTGTATATATAGATTTTGTAGTGTATTATATATTGTGTATATATAGATTTTGTAGTGTATTATATATTGTGTATATATAGATTTTGTAGTGTATTATATATTGTGTATATATAGATTTTGTAGTGTATTATATATTGTGTATATATAGATTTTGTAGTGTATTATATATTGTGTATATATAGATTTTGTAGTGTATTATATATTGTGTATATATAGATTTTGTAGTGTATTATATATTGTGTATATATAGATTTTGTAGTGTATTATATATTGTGTATATATAGATTTTGTAGTGTATTATATATTGTGTATATATAGATATTTGTAGTGTATTATATATTGTGTATATATAGATATTTGTAGTGTATTATATATTGTGTATATATAGATATTTGTAGTGTGTTATATATTGTATATATAGATATTTGTTGTGTATTATATATTGTATATCAACTCTGTATAAACTAGATTTCCCAATAGCTTTCAACTAAGCAGGATTTGCTAGTCATTTTTATGTTAATCATTAGAAGCTCATTGTGCTGATTATATTTTTCTTTGTTATTTACTTTGATCGAGTAATGATGGGCTTCTTAACCTGTAACATCTATTTTACATTTTACGCAAATGCATGCAATTATTTGTTATTTTGTTATGTTATAATGAAATACAGAGACACTTATTTTACACTGCTTACACCAACATCCAACCTAAAATCAAACCAAATATCAACGTGTACTGATGTTACAGCTTGACGTTGCATGGATGTTACCACTACGACGTCTATCAGAAGTTCGATTTTGGTTGTCATACCTGACTAATAATATGACATTGGTTTAAGATGTTGTCACTTTCCAACACAACCTAAAATCAACCAAATATCAACGTCATTTGATGTCATTATTAGACACAAAATAACGTTGTCCTTAGATGCTGACTAGACATTAAATTTTGGTCAACTGACGTCATGACCTAAATCTAACCTAATATCTTATAATTTATAATCTTATAATAGTCTTGTGACATTGTGTGTCTGCTGGGCTCAGTTAAAATGAGTTTGACCAAAGTCCTTTTAGACAAGTCATTTAATCTTTGGTGGCCATCTTTGAAACGCCTCTTAGGCTTTCTGTCTGAATGGCGCAACATAAGCTCGGCAAACAATTTTTGGACAATTTAATGATTAAATTTCATATTATGATTCATATTTATGATTCATATTATGATATTATAATTTCATATTTTGAATTGCCAATAAAGTTAAACATCACCTGTTTTTTAAGTTTCATATCTAAACGTTAAAATCCAAACAAAATCGTCATTTTTTCAGCTTGCCCAATCTAATGCACACTTGAAAGGAATTAGATTATGACACCAACCTCATTTATCGCCATTTTACACATTATCATCCTCTGAATAACACCTTGTCTGATCGTGCTAGTCTTCTGAAGTAATTCCCAACTTGGTCTTGATGGCAAATCTCTTCCAGGAATGACAGAAGCCACTTTGTTTACACGTTTGTGGGCTTTCGAGCTGTCATGTGATGTGCATTTGACGGGACTGGCTTTAACTTGTATTCGTTTAATACAGATTACAAAATAAAAAAAAAAACATTTGTTTTGAAGTGTAGTTGGTTCGATTAAAAGTAGAGATTTCAAGCTTTATGTGGATATATTTCTAATTTCTGTGAAACAAGAATTTGCTGAGATCCCAGTTCAATTGCTGACCCCAAAGGATTCATAACAATTGCAGAAACTGTTGTAAAAGTACAAGTCTGGTCCGAGCCCCTCTTCTGGAGAAATGTCAGTCTATAGCAGGGGTGGGCAAACTCGGTCCTGGAGGGCCAGTGTCCTGCACAGTTTTGCTCCAACACTAATCAAACAAACCTGAACATGCTAATCAGTGTCTTCATGATCACTAGAAATCTATAAGCAGGTGTGTTTGATTAGAGTTGGAGCTAAACTGTTCAGGACATCGGCCCTCCAGGACCGAGTTTGCCCACCCCTGGTCTATAGCAATCAATGACTGGCTCCTGTACTAGAAGGCGGGAGATCATTCATTATATTGACCTTTACATTATCCCTAATTCAAAACTATAGACCAGGGGTGTCCAAACTCGGTCCTGGAGGGCCGGTGTCCTGAAGAGTTTAGCTCCAACCCTAATCAAACACACCTGAACCGGATAATCAAGCTCTTACTAGATATACTAGAAACCTCCTGTCAGGTGTGTTGAAGCAAGTTGGAACTAAACTCTGCAGGACACCGGCCCTCCAGGACCGAGTTTGGACACCCCTGCTATAGACCATTTCAATGTTGACATGTCATTGGCCCATGAACATTTCCTGCTTGTTATCAAACTATTTCATAACTGTAACAAGAGGCAGTTCAATCATAACTTGATGTTAAAACAGCTATCATAACATTATCAATATGTGGCTCTTTTTAGATTCTCGGAAGCTACAGTATAGAAGCTATATTGAAGCTATATTGAGACCATTTTTTTTAATTAAATTCCTCAAAATGCTCTATACAAGTGACATGTCTTGTGTATTCTTTAGTGTTTGGTTTGACATCCCTGTCTTAAAGGGATAGTTCAGCGAAAATGAACATTTTTCTCATTTTCCTCACACCCATGTGATTCTAAACAGTTTCTTTCTTCTGTTGAATCCAAGTTATTCTAAAGAATTTTGAAAAAATGCAGCCACATTAAGAAAACAAATTTACTTTGGAAGTCAACCTACTGAAAAAAAAAACAGCTTAAACCAGCCTAGGCTGGTTGGCTGGTTTTAGCTGGTCAACCAGGCTGGTTTTAGAAGGGTTTTGGCCACTTCCAGGCTGGTTTCCAGCCATTTCCAGCCTGGTCTTAGCTGGTCAGGCTGGGAGATGACCAGCTAAAACCAGCTTGACCAGCCTAGCCAGGCTGGGAGCCCAGCCAAAACCAGCTATGTCCAGCTTAAACCAGGCTGGTCAAGCTGGTTTTAGCTGGTCATTTTCCAGCCTGACCAGCTAAGACCAGGCTGGAAATGGCTGGAAACCAGCCTGGAAGTGGCCAAAACCCCTCTAAAACCAGGCTGGTCAAGCTTAGGCTGGTTTAAGCTGTTTTTTTCCAGCAGGGAATAGGTGCCAGCAATCAGCATGTCTTTTAAAATATCTTAATTTGTGTCAAATTTGGAACAAGTGAATAAAAAATGATCATTTTTAAGTGATCTCTTTAAATCTTTAAAGTTTTGAAAGTAGCATTCAGGTACTTTGCTTCCTTTCATTGACTCTCACTGCACTTTTTCCTCATTTCCATCCTCTACTCTTAAAAAAAAAAGCACTACACAAAGAGTGGATCTTTTCCCCCGGTCGGAACAATATCTCTCTTTGTGGCCCTTTCTCTTCTGTTTTCAGTGACGGAGGAAAGGTTGCTAGCTTCGCCCCTTTAGTAGAGCGCCTGAAAAAGAAGGGAACGTGTGAAAGAATTGTGTTAGCATGCGATGCACATCACAGAGTGAGCCCGAAGCTTCACTATAGTTCTGTAAAAATGCTGGAAGATTTGAAAAGAAGCCGAGCCGAGCTGGATAATATGAAATGATTGTTATTCATCTCAGAGAGGTGAGAGGCTTTTGAGGTGAGGGTTGGAGAAGTGCACATTGCGTGTGTCGTATGTGAATATAGTGCAAGTGGGAGTAAAATGTTATCAAGATCATTTTCGGATAATGAGGTTGGTTGTGAAGAAGTCAATATTGTTTTTGTTTTTTTTGTAGTGGGAGCAGCAGGTGCTAGTGTGTGGGTTGCCTGATGTGCTTTTAGCTTTTTAAGAGTGCATTATCTCATGTATCAGAGAGGTTTGATGTGTAATAGAGATCATGTGGGAAGAGATTGAGAAGGCATAGCCAGAGCTGCGTCATCTAGTTGAGCAGGGAGCTTTGTGGTTAATACTATAGGATAAGCCCGCAGGAAGGGTTTGTGATGTATTAATGAACAGTTTAGTCATTTTAAAGCATTCTGTGTTTTTAAAACATCAATAAGCATCCTGTTTATTCATAATGAATCATCAATGATTTTGAGGTTAAATGAGGTTTGGGGGCAACTGATATTTTATCATTTCTATAGCCAAGATAGTTGTCAGAAGTTGTTAAACTTTTTCACATGAGGTTGTGACGTCAACATTATTTTAAATGTTTTATTTAGCCTGAGCTCACAAGGAAAGGCTATTTTATGTATTGGCTAATATGTAGGAATTCATACAATTTTATTTGTATGAAAAGATAACATTTTTAAAAGGAGTCATGTCCCCAAACCCCGAAGCAAAGCTTTGTTAAACACTGAAACAGTCAAGGCAAATGTGACAAGGCTTTGAAATGTGGGTATATAGTGGGTCGTTTTCAGGTATTGCTCTGAAACAACTTTAACAAAGAAAATGTTGAGTGAATGCTGACTTTTTTTTTGCTATTTCTGGAGAGAATTTTGTAAAAAAAAAAAAAAAAAATGTGGATTTATCTTAGCTAAAAACTTAATATATGAAATAAAAAATTATAAATTTTTAGCTTTTATTTAATCTTTCCAATGCAAATCCAATTAGATGCACTTATTTGGTAAACAAAGCAAGTCTCTCGTATAATCTATCTACTAAAAGACAGAATATATTACTTTACAAACTGTATTGTAAATAAATCATATGAATATTTTAATATTACTATTATTATATCATAATAACATTAGTGAAATTAATTTAAAAACTGAATAAATAAAAATGTACACACATTTACACAAGTAAAAACATAGACTCAGTGATTGGCTAAAAGTCTGTGGATTTCTACGCGTGCAGATTCCGCGTGGGCTTATTTTATAACCCAAGTTGCATAAATGTGATAAGTGATTTAGTTGAGTGGTTAGTGTTCCTGACTGGCATAGGTACTGTAGATAGGTTCGAATTCAGGGTGAAGCAACTATAGTCATATAAATTTGGGTTGTTGTTGTTCTTGTAATGTGTTTTGTTGTAACATCAGTCTAACATTCAGACAAACTCTTTGTGAATCAATGTGGTCATGAAAAATAAACATTAATAAGAGGTTTCGCACAGGTTCGCGTCTTGTATTTGTATTCCAGGTGCACCCAGTTGCACATCTCTTTTCAGACCAACTTTAAATTTTACTTTTCAGAATGCTGCACCATTTTGTTTGATGCTGCACCTTGAGTCACTTAACAAGAACAAGAACAGCTTCATACTTTGTATGGAATATACACATTTCGGTAGACTTATTACCTCAAACACAGGCCACACAAACACCCAGTGCTTTTTAATATTCTCCATAAATAAAACTTGTATCAGAACTGCAGCAATGTTTTGTTAGTTTGCCATCCTCTAAAAAATGGGTTGATGGTCATCGTACCTAGCAACGACAAAGGAGCGCGAATACAAAGCGCGATGAAAATGCTGAAGGAAGCTCACGCTTTCAGACGCAATATGTGACTGACTTCCAAATTACCTGGTTGTGCTATACATCAGCCTTCCTGTATCCTAAGTAATTCGACACCACAGATGTTGACTTTTTTTGGCACCAAGTCCTTTTGTGCTGAACTCATCTTCCCTGTATAGGCAGGCTATTTAGTCTTCTGTTCTCGTGCTCTGTTTAGGCATGCTGCGTTATGATTGGTTCAAGTAGCATACTGTGGAAAAATCGTGCTGTACGGCGATTTAGAAATTGCACATGTCCAAATCGCAATTTCGATACGATTTCAATTAATTACACAGCCCTAGTTAATGATTTATTGTGCGGTCTGTACCAATTAATCCACGGACTGGTCCACAGCCTAGGAGTGGGGGACCACTGCTCTAGCTTATGCACGAATCAGTTTTTTTTAAATATATTTCAAACCCTTTCAATCAAACACAGATTTGCCAGGACTCGAAACACTTGTGCATGCCTCGATCCTTTGAATCCATTTAGTCTTGCGAACTGGGTCTATCAAAACACTTCGGAAACATCTGCGCTTTGGGATATTGACACTTTGTCAAAACAGCCATCCCTACCACACCCCTAGCCTTACTCCTCATTGGGGTATGAGTAATTATTTGGACTAAAATGTACGAATTAGATCCAAAAATTACGAAATGTGGTGAGATTGCATTATTTCAATAAAATGATAGTTAAATTATACTTGAGAATGTTATTTATTTATTGATTGATTTTAAAATGTTAAGAAATAAATAGTTTCTATGCATTTTATTGACTTGAACAGAATGCACTTCGACACTTCGAGAATGCAGAATACACTTATTATTATAATTTGATGGGCAGAGAGCTTGTTAAATTATTTGATTAGTATCTATAATTAAATAATTAACATAAAATAAGTGAGATTTATGTCTATTATCAAATGTAAAAAGTACTAAAAATAGCACTACATGACTACTTACAATTAGAAATGTTACTTTGGAATCTGACTGAAACAAATCAAATGTGCTAGAAATATTAAAACAGTTTTAGAGTTTTTAATTATTATAAAACATTGAGCTGTTTAGTCATAAAATATGTATAAACTCTTGTTTTTTTGTTTTGTTTTTTGAGTGAGATGGTAATGGTCTACTCTGAGTCAATGATTTATGCTAAGTTAACCAAGCTAAAAGTTTTCCCACCAGACCCAGAGATTGGCTGATTGGATTTAAAAATGATAAAACTCAACTGTTTATTTCTAGGGGTTTTGTAAAATGAGCCTATTTCCAAAAAAAAAAAAAGAAAGAGTGGAGTGTTCCTTTAAGTGTCATAGGGCAGATCAGTTGTTTATAAGAACCTAACTGTCTCTCTGTGTGCAGGTTCCTCAGGATGATTGGGGAGGCTTCTCCTCTGTGGGTCAGGATGATGAGATCCCTTGCCGGCGGATGAGGAGTGGCAGCTACATCAAGGCAATGGCCGAGGAGGACAGTGGAGACTCCGACTGTAGCCCCAAACCTTCACCCAAAGTCCAGGCACGGAGAGCGAGCTACCTGAAAGCCACCCAGCCTTCCCTCACTGAGATGACCACACTCAAGTGAGTCATTCATTAAAGAGTGTACCATATTGCCTAGTATATTACAAATGTATACTGACAGATATAAACATACATTGAAAAAAGACAAAGACAAAGATTTTAAAAAGGTGTTAACATTTTAAGAACGTTACATATTTGTACTAGCAGCAGGGAAAATATATGAACAAAATTTTATGTTATATTTCATCATATTTTTATTTTATTTATATATGTTCAGTTTATAAATAAAACGTAATCTGTTCAGGTAGTAATACATACAGTTGAAGTCAGAGTTATTAGCCCCCCTTTGATTTTTTTTTTTTTGTTTTGTTTTTTATGTTATGTTTTTTTTTTATCTTATGTTATGTTTAACAGAGCAAGGACATTTTCACAGTATATCTGAGAATATTTTTTCTTCTGGAGAAAGTCTTATTTGTTTTATTTCGGCTAGAATAAAAGCAGTTTTCAATAAAAAAAACAAACATTTTAAGGTCTAAATTATTAGCCCCTTTAAGCTATATTTTTTTCTGATAGTCTACAGAACAAACCATCTTTATACAATAACTTGCCTAATTACCCTAACTTGCTTAATTAACCTAAAATTATGTTTAGAAATGTGTTGAAAAAATCTCTTCGTTAAACAGAAATTAGGGGAAACAAACACGGGCTGCTAATAATTCAGAGAGTCTAATAATTCTGACTTCAACTATATATTATTTTATACAATAGACTTATGTCTTTACCGCTGACTTTACAAATGACCTAAGTTTACAAACAGTTGACCTAAATATGATTTTTTATTTACAGTAATAAATCCTGAAATTCTGCATTAGTAACATTTTGTGCCATCAGTTGTCAGCACTCAAGCTGAGAGGATCTCCCGTTCTTGACAAATTTTAAATCACTTTTTTTTTTAATTCACAAATAAAACACCGGTAATAAATCATCCAGTTTAAAGTGAAAGTAAACTATTAAAAAGAAAGATCATAAAAATACAGCAATCTGCTGTTTAACAATAAATAATAATATTAAATAATACAGTAAATGATATTTCTTATATTAATCCTTTTTATTTTTTAGCTGGGCAAATAAAATATTAGTGATGTGACGTTGTGCACTGAGCTTCGAAGCATGTATCAACAAAAAAATGATGCATCTCACAGTAAAGCAATGTACCGGAGCGTGTTTGTTTTGCCATAATCATGTGATCTGTGACGTCCGAAGCTTCATTTTCGCCTATACCCACATGACTGCTTCAAATTTTTTTATTCAAAGGTTTAAACCACCTGCTTTGAATGTTATCACTCGATTGAATGGGCATTATCAGTGGTTATCAGCTGATAAATATGGGCCAGTAGGATTCTTCTCTGCCTACTGGTAGTCTCAGAAGGCTGTTATATTCCATCCACATGGTTAATAAGCTATATTAACCAGCGTGGACCACGCCACACTTTAGGCTAGACTTTATTGTAAGGATGTAGGGATGAAGGGGAAGGGAAGTAAGAGGATAAACAGTAAACAGGTAGGTAGATTGATCGGGCGTCCTACGATGATGACCAGAGACTCATAGTGGGGGTACAGTCTCTGTAATATTTTTGTAGAGTGATTGGACTCCCCGATTCAACCTAGGAGTGAAGAGAGGGTTATAGGATTGTTAATGGGAAGCGAGGAAATAGATGGAGGGAGGGTGGTTTTCGAGAGAAGGAGAAGAACGGTGCTAGAGGGCTGGTCTGCCTTAAGTTTTAGGAAGTAAGGGATTGGTTAAGGAGACAAAGTGGGGTGTGGTTCTGCCGCCGAATTTTTGTAAACAAGTTAACTCCATTTAATAGAGAAGACTCCAGATCTGTTTTTGCATTACTATGACGGACGGCTTTAGGGTTGTGGTAGGGGTAGACGTTAATGAAATATAATTAATGGGAAATTGAATAAATAACATAATTATCATGATTAATCTGCTATACTAATAGAGAAGACTACAGATCCAGATCTGTTTTTAAATTACTGTGATGGTTGGGTTTAGGGTTGGGGTAGGGGTAGATGGTAATTCAATACAATTAATGGGAAATTTAATAAATGATAAAAATAATTCTCCAGCCGCAGCCGCATGTGATTTATGGATGTGGATGGATAACAACCTTATGAGCCTACCAGTACCCCACATCTATCAGCTAATAACCACTGATAACACCCATTCAATCAAGCGATAACATTCAAATTGGCTGGTTTAAACACCCTTGTGGGTTAGTAGTATACTTAGAGGTTAGGTGTTGATTACATACATTTCTACGGTTTCAAAGCACTCCACCGGTCCCACGCACAATTAATTCAACTAGAATGCTAGTAATTGCTAAAATAGAGTAATTTATAGTAAAAAAAATAAAGTAATTTATAGTAAAAAGCTTTTGAACCATACAGTGTATCAGTATCAGTGTATTATTTACAGCAATTTTTAAAGAAGGTCATAACACATTGTTGTATAGTGTGTAATTGGGGCCTGCTGGCGAGTGCAGCCCAAAAGCCTTATTCCCATAGCCTCCTTCATTCATTCATTTTCTTTTCAGCTTAGTCCCTTTATTAAATCTGTGGTCATCACAGCGGAATGAACTGCCAACTTATCCAGCATATGTTTTACGCAAAAGATACATTTAAACAGGCCTTATGCCTCTTCAGGTGACATTGGATAGCTTTATAATCCATATATCCTGCATTTTGCATTCTGATGAGCTGTAAACAGTTAAGACATGCATTGCTGCCTACTTCACTAAACTGCTTGCTCTTCCTTAAAGCCTGTTTGGTTTTCAAAATAAGAGTCCCATATACATAGTACGTATAATACAAGCTAAGATAACATTAAATCTAAGGAGAAAAAAATAATCACTGTTGTAATATCACTAGAAACTGTAACTAATCAGATGCTGCCTGGAGTGTGCATATGAATGGTTCCATGTAGATCGACAGAATCTGTGTTTTGTTCCAATTGGCCTGTTTTACTCAGGGATTTTACACTGAGAATGAGGAAACAATGGTGTTTGAGGTGCACAGTAGGTAATTTCCATGTACTGCACTCTTATTATTCAGCTATGTCTAGGTATTCCAGATTTTCATTCTATTGCATCCTTAAGACGAAGCAATGCTTTAGGTTATAACTTGAGTAAATAAAAAATAAATATAAAACTTTTTTTTTTTCTTTTTTTATAATTATTTTTTAGGGGTTTTACCTTTATTTGATAGGACAGTAGAGAGTATTGACAGGAAAGAATAGGGAGCAGAGAGAGGGGAAGGATCGGCATAGGACCGCGAGGCGGAATCGAACTCGGGTCGCCGTGAACACCAGAGTGCATGTGTCGACACACTAACCACTACACCACTGGCGGCGACTTAAATATAAAACTTTAAATCATGTTTTGCTGTGGTATCGAAAGTTGTATGAGTGTCTGTATTTTTTTAAGATATCCTAGGGAAATTCCTGTGTTGCGACAACTCAAGTCTGGAAAAGTATTAGCTAAGTATTAGCAGTATTTGCATTGGAAATGAATTACATGTACTGTATTGTGTGTACATTAAGCCATAGGTGAGCGCAACGCCAATCTGTCTGAAATTTCAATGAGCCGTTGTCTTCTCTGGGGTCATTTTAAACATGTTGTTTTGTAGGCGTTCCACCCACTCCATATCTCTAAGTGCTGCTGGGATGTGTCTCTGGAGATGCTGTAGTCTTGCCCTTAAAGCCAACCTCTGAACGCATGCACACGCTCCATGCAATTTCATATAAAATCTCTTTTTGTCCTGAGACTCTTATCACTACAGTGAAACCCTTTCACTCTCCTCTTTATTAAAAATTCAACAGAACAAAGTCATTTCAAAGGGAATTTTTCCTGTGCCTTTAAAGTTCCTGCCAAGTTCTTATATATTTTTCCCTGTTGCACAACAAAATATTGATTAAAAATGGGCCGTAATTTTAAGGCAGGGTCTGATTTTGAGTTCAGGTTTTCATAGTTTTCTTGATGATGAAAGAAAAACTAATGAAAATGATATAGCCACACAACAAAATATCAAACTTATGATAACTGATTAATTGTCTTAATATATTTCTTTGTTAACTATTATATTGTAAATTAGGATGCGTTTTGAGTCTTCCCTTTAATAAAAATTCATCAGAGCAAAGTCATTTCAAAGGGAATATTCCTAAGCCTTTAAAGTTGCTGCCAAGTTCCTATATATTTTTCCCCATTGCATAACATAATATCGATTTAAAATGGGTCGTAATTTTAATGCAGGGACTGATTTTGAGTTCAGTTGTTCATAGTTTTCTTGATATTGAAAATAAAACTAATGAAAATGACAAAACCACATAACAAAATGACAAACTCAAACTTATAATAACTGATTTATCATCTTACTATATTTCTTTATTAATTATTATATTGTAAATTAGGATTTGTTCTGATTCTTTCCTGTGCCTTTATAGTTACTGCCAAGTTCTTATATACAGTTGAAGTCAGAATTATTAGCTCCCCTTTGAATTTTTTTTCTTTTTTAAATATTTCCCAAATGATGTTTTACAGAGCAAGGAAATGTTCACAGTATGTTTGATAATATTTTTTCTTCTGGAGAAAGTCTTATTTGTTTAATTTCGGCTAGAATAAAAGCAGTTTTTAATTTTTAAACACCATTTAAAGGACAAAATTATTATCCCCTTTAAGCTATATATATTTTTTTACAGAACAAACCATCGTTATACAATAACTTGCCTAATTACCCTAACCTGCCTAGTAAACCTAATTAACCTAGTTAAGCCTTTAAATATCACTTTAAGCTGTATAGAAGTGTCTTGAAAAAGATCTAGTATAATATTATTTACTGTCATCATGGCAAAGATAAAATAAATCAGTTATTAGAAATAAGTTATTAAAACTATTATGTTTAGAAATGTGTTGAAAAAATCTTCACTCCATTAAACAGAGATTGGGGAAAAAAATAAACAGGGGGGCTAATAATTCTGACTTCAACTGTATATTCCCCCGATGCACAACATAATATCGATTGTTAATGGGCTGTAATTTTAAGTCAGGGACTGATTTTGAGTTTAGCTGTTCATAGTTTTCTTGATATTGAAAGTAAAACTAATGAAAATTACAAAGCCACATGACAAACTTATGATAACTGATTTATCATTTTACTATATTTCTTTTTTAATATTATATTGTAAATTAGGATTTGTTCTGATTCTCTCCTTTTATTTAAAATTCATCAGAACAAAGTCATTTCAAAGGGAATATTCCTGAGCCTTTAAAGTTGCTGCCAAGTTCTTATATATTTCCCCCCATTGCACAGCATAATATTGATTGAAAATGGGCCATAATTTTAACGCAGGGTCTGATTTTGAGTTCAGTTGTTCATAGTTTTCTTGATATTGAAAATAAAACTAATGAAAATGACAAAACCACATAACAAAATGACTAAAACTTAAACTTATAATAACTGATTTATCATCTTACTATATTTTTTTTTATTAATTATTATATTGTAAATTAGGATTTGTTCTGATTCTTTCCTGTGCCTTTATAGTTACTGCCAAGTTCTTATATACAGTTGAAGTCAGAATTATCAGCTCCCCTTTGAATTTTTTTTCTTTTTTAAATATTTCCCAAATTATGTTTTACAGAGCAAGGAAATGTTCACAGTATGTTTGATAATATTTTTTTCTTCTGGAGAAAGTCTTATTTGTTTAATTTCGGCTAGAATAAAAGCAGTTTTTAATTTTTAAACACCATTTAAAGGACAAAATTATCATCCCCTTTAAGCTATATATATATTTTTTTTTTACAGAACAAACCATCGTTATACAATAACTTGCCTAATTACCCTAAACTGCCTAGTAAACCTAATTAACCTAGTTAAGCCTTTAAATATCACTTTAAGCTGTATAGAAGTGTCTTGAAAAATATCTAGTATAATATTATTTACTGTCATCATGGCAAAGATAAAATAAATCAGTTATTAGAGATGAGTTATTAAAACTATTATGTTTAGAAATGTGTTGAAAAAATCTGCTCTCCATTAAACAGAGATTGGGGAAAAAAATAAACGGGGGCTAATAATTCTGACTTCAACTGTATATTCCCCCGTTGCACAACATAATATCGATTGTTAATGGGCTGTAATTTTAAGTCAGGGACTGATTTTGAGTTTAGCTGTTCATAGTTTTCTTGATATTGAAAGTAAAACTAATGAAAATGATAAAGCCACATAACAAAATGACAAACTTATGATAACTGATTTATCGTCTTACTATATTTCTTTATTAATATTATATTGTAAATTAGGATTTGTTCTGATTCTCCCCTTTTATTTAAAAATGTAGCAGAGCAAAGTCATTTCAAAGGGAATATTCCTAAGCCTTTAAAGTTGCTGCCAAGTTTTTTTTTTTTTCAGCTGAACACCATTTTATGATCTAAAATTAGGTCATTTTTAACGCAGGAACTGGTTTTGAGTTCAATTTCTCATGCTTTCTTTTAAACCGCACGTGTATCTTGCTATTATAGCTGGTTTCTTTTATACTGTGACAGCATATCCTACTTACAATGTGCTGCGAGTCACTTTTATCCCACAACCTTATTCATGAGAGCAAACTGATTTGCATTATAAAGAGAATCAACACACACTTTTGGATGTGTGTGTGTGTGTGTGTGTGTGTGTGTGTGTGTGTGAAAGAGAGAGAATGTACGCTCTTGTGTGTAAACTTTGCAAACACAGCATTCGTATAATGTAAGCATTGTCCCTTTGACAACAGTGGATGCTCACCAGTTCAATGTAAGAAGTTCAGTTTTAAGAAGTTGATACTTTTTGAAGAAATGAAAAGGTCCCATGAAATCAAAATGACTTTGTGTAAGAACTAAGATGTCAGTCTCTAGGTCACAATGTCTGAAACCCTGTTGTGATACAAAACAAACACAAAATTCACATTTATAAAATATAAGCATTCAAAACTTGCAATTTTATTCTATTATATACAGTAACACCCGATACCTGTCCTGATCCCAGGTGTTTCATGTCTGATAGTTATTCTATTATATACAGTAACATCAGATACCTGTCCTGATCCCAGGTGTTTCATGTCTGATAGTTATTCTATTATATACAGTAACATCAGATACCTGTCCCGATCTCAGGTGTTTCATGTCTGATAGTTATTCTATTATATACAGTAACATCAGATACCTGTCCTGATCTCAGGTGTTTCATGTCTGATAGTTATTCTATTATATACAGTAACATCAGATACCTGTCCTGATCTCAGGTGTTTCATGTCTGATAGTTATTCTATTATATATAGTAACACAAGATACCTGACCCGATCTCAGGTGTTTCATGTCTGATAGTTATTCTATTATATATAGTAACACAAGATACCTGACCCGATCTCAGGTGTTTCATGTCTGATAGTTATTCTATTATATACAGTAACACAAGATACCTGACCCGATCTCAGGTGTTTCATGTATGATCATATTTATTGTATTTAACATCAAATACCTGCCTGATCTCAGGTGTTTCATGTCTGATAATTATTTATATACAGTAACATCAGATACCTGTCCTGATCTCAGGTGTTTCATGTCTGATCATTTTTATATTATTTAACATCGGATACCTGTCCTGATCCCAGGTGTTTCATGTATGGTCACATTTATTGTATTTAACATCAAATACCTGTCCTGATCTCAGGTGTTTCCTGTCTGATAGTTATTCTATTACAGTAACAGCAGATACCTGTCCTGATCTCAGGTGTTTTATGTTTGATCTATTTTATTGTATTTAACATCAGATACCTGTCCTGATCCCAGGTGATTCATGTATGATCTCTTTTATTAAATTTAACATCAGATACCTGTCCTGATCCCAGGTGTTTTGTGTATGATGACTTTAATTAAAAATAGAAAATAAATATATACGTTCTGTTAATTAACTAAGATCAAGTCAGAGAAATTAACCACGCTTTATTACAGAAAAATGTGGTATTAATTTGTTTAAACAGGACTGATTACCACATTTTAAACTACAAAAACACGGTTAATCTAATGTACCACAAGCATTATTATTATTTTGTGGTTTACCATGGAAGTACAAAAGCCCCGAGCCTTTATTGTTGTACAACCATGTTAAATTTTCAGTAAAACGGAGTAAAACAAATGGCTACAAATGAAGGTTTACAGTTCTTCATGGTCGACTGTTTTTGCTAATGAAGTCATTAAAATATAACATTATAAAAACAAAAAAAATAACCTGTATGATTTTTTTTTTTCCTTCTTTATCCACCGCGGTAGGTTCTTTATCCATCGGAGCTAATGATCCTGTATTTGAAATGACCGCGAATAAAAAAACAACCTGTACTGCGCATGATCGGTGACCTCTTAGTATTGTTTTTTTTTTTTTTTAGGGGGGCGTTTTCCAAACAGACCGAGCCACGCCCATTTTGCGTTGCGGTAATGAAACCCCTGGAATTTAGTGCATGCCTGCAGCAACCTGCGAAACTCGACGCATGACCCTGCGTTTCCGGTCTGACGCATTCGCGTGCGTATGAATGGAAGTCTATGGGGAGAAAAAGTCCAGTGTGACCGCGGCTTGTGTGTGAGAGAGAGAGAGAGAGAGAGAGAGTCTTGATGACGGTCAGCTGGAGCAGGTGAGTGCGTGTGTGTGGCATGACTGAATATGTAGTCCATTTGAGTCCGGATATGTAGTTATGTGAATGTGAGTGTGTATACCAGCGATCTCTGGCTGAAGCTCGCTGGTGACCGTGACACCAGCTGACCGTCATCAAGACACTCTCTCTCTACACACAGCTGCGGCTCATTCCCTCTGATCTCCAGGACTATGCTACATTTCAGTTTGTGTGCCCCTCTCGTTGTCTGTTGTATTTTGTGTTACTCCTACGATGTCCGGTTGTTCCTGGTTTGTTTTGCCCTGTTTTAGTTTTTCCTGTTTTGTCTCAGTTTTTTCATTAAATCTTGTAAATGCTGCGTTTGGATCCGCTATTTGTTTTTTCCCCCTCTGAACCCTGCAACGGACCGTAACAGAGGAAATATCACGAATGGACTTAACGGTATCTTTTGTTTATAGCCTTTATAATATAAAATGCAATGCAATTCGAGTCTGGAACAAAGAAAATCTGCACCTTTAGTTCATCCTAAAAACTCTTCCTAAAATAACACATCATACAGTATTCCTTATGTGCATGAGTGCATTCAAATAAACATTTTTAACTCTTGAGACACTCCTTGCTAGTGTGTAGGCAATAGTGAACACTGCTTAGGGATCTTGTGATGTGCTACTTATATTTTTCTTCTTGACTAGAAGTGACACGGCATTGAATATTTATAATCCGAGCATTGTGCCTTAAACTCAAACACGGGCACACACATACATGAAACTGTGCTAATAAATAATGCATATTAAAAGAGGTGGAAATCTATAAACTTAGATCCCACATAAATGTACTCTCTTTTTAGACACACAGTGATACAATAGACATACACACACTCATGGTGTGCTTGAATGCAAACACCAAGAAAAGAAAATATACATTGTGTTATGTAATAAACAGGCAATCCCCTGAGGCCTGTGCTCATTATAGACAGATTCCCTTTATTTCTGCAAAACATTTCCACAGATGAGGGATCTGAGTCATATCCGTTTTTTTTTCTGTACTGTCTTTTTGTTTTAGTGACATTTCAGTCAAGGCACATGGTCAATATTTATTATTTACTTATTTTATTAGGTTTTACTTTGATTGAAAAAGACGATAATGTGCAAAATGATGTGCTAATCTGTTAAAGCAACATTAGGAACTAATTATTATAAATCACGGTGGCTCAGTGGTTAGCACTGTGGCCTCACAGCAAGAAGGTCGCTGATTTGAGTCCTAGATGGGTCAGTTGGCATATTTGTGTGGAGTTTGCATGTTCTCCCTGTGTTCGCGTGGGTTTCCTCCAGGTGCTCTGGTTTCCCCCACAGTACAAAGATATGCACTATAGGTGAATTGAATAAAGTAAAATGGCCGTAGTGTATGTGTGTGAATGAGTGTGTATGGATGTTTTCCAGTACTGGGTTGCAGCTGGAAGGGCATCCGCTGTGTTAAACATATTCTGAATAAGTTGGTGGCTCATTCCGCTGATGAACACTTATGAATAAAGTGACTAAGCCGAAGGAAAATTAATAAATGAATATTATAATTCATATACTGTAAATTAATAGCATTGTAGTTTAACTGACTAATTATTAAATAAAAATACAGCTATAACATGATTTGACTACATAAACATCATAAAGAACATAAAAATCATCTTTGTAAAATGAACTTCCGAAATAATTTCATATAATGAGAACACAAACATTGTCCTATTCTCAGTAAAATCTAATTTTATATCCGTCCTTTCTCACAATATCTTGTTGTTTTTCATCATTCGCTGCTTTAATTGATTTCATCCACTGTCATCTCTTCATCTACATCTATTCTTGTACTTTTTCTACAGCCTTCCCTCTTTGTTATTCTTCTACTCTCTCTCTCTCTCTCTCTCTCTCTCTCTCTCTCTCTCTCTCTCTCTCTCTCCCTCTCTCTCCATTCCTCACTCCAGTGAAGAATGACTAATGTGTGTTTTTCTTGCTGTAACTGCATACTATTTTAAGAGCCACATCCATAATTAAGATTGACTCGACCTGGAGGGATAGAATGTGTGTTTATGTGTGCGTGTGTTCATGTTTTAATGCATTTCCGTTCATATTTCAAGGACCTTATTGTCCACCGTCTTGTTAATTAACTAAATAACTAATTGCCTATGTATTTACATTGGTCTCTGATACACAGCTGAAAATTATTTGCCCTCCTGTGAATTTTCTTTTCTTTTTCAAATATTTCTTAAATAATATTTCGCAGAGCAAGGAAATTTTCAGTATTTCCTATAATATTTTCTCTTCTGGAGAATGTCTTATTTGTTTTATTTCGGCTAGAGTAAAAGCCAAAATTTTATTACATTTTTTTAAAACCATTTTAAGGTCAATATTATTAGCACCCTTAAGCAATATATATTTTTTGATTGCCTACAGAAGAAACTCTTGTTATACAATGACTTGCCTAATTACCCTAATTGACATAATTAACCTAGTTAAGCCTTTAAATTTCCCGATCAGGACTCGAATATATATATATATATATATATATATATATATATATATATATATATATATATATATATATATATATATATATATATATATATATATATATATATTCATTCATTCATTCATTTTCTTTTCGGCTTAGTCCCTTTATTAATCTGGGGTCGCCACAGCGGAATGAACCGCCAACTTATCCAGCACGTTTTTACGCAGCGGATGCCCTTGCAGCCACAACCCATCTCTGCGAAACATCCACACACACCCATTCACACTCATACACTACGGACAATTTAGCCTACCCACTTTAGCCTACCCAATTCACCTGTACCGCATGTCTTTGGACTGCGGGGGAAGCCGGAGCACCCGGAGGAAACCCACGCGAACGGATCACAACATCACCCACCCCTCCCTATCCCCTTTCGTCCGTGACACTTTCTTACGCGACTCTCCAACCCTCTTCTTTTTTGTCCACGACAACATCACCCACCCCTCCCTCCCCCCTTTCGCCCATGACACTTTAGGTGCGTTCGACATGAAGCACAGCTGCAGCTGGTGATCAACGAGATTAGCCGAGCGCAGGCGGGGGCGGAGTTGGAAAACGGAGCTGTCAAGCCGGACACTTCGGGGCTCAAAGTTGCGGCAGTCATGATGACCGATCACATGGCGTCATCATCATTTTTTATTTTTTATTAATAACAACAAAATATTTACAAATAAGACACAATACAGTCTCTACAAACTATAGTTCATTTTTAAACAATAAATGATTTATGAATTAAATATATTATAAACGCATGAGAGAAATAAGGGGAAACGAGAGGGTAATATAAACACAAAAACCAACAGGCCTATTAAATACAAAGCAATAAACACAAATTCTAGGAGTTTAAACATCACTCTAGGCTAATAGTTCTTGTTTAATATGCTAAAAAGGGGTTTACATTTATTTACATTTATAGATATAAAACTTTCCAATAGATAATTGTGTAAAACCCAAAACAAGGTGTTTTGATTAATTTATACAATGATTAAGATTATTTTGGATAATAAAAGCATTTTCAAAGAAGCATTTTAATTTAAAAAGATTAAACAAAAGGACATTCCTAAAATAAGTGAGCTACACTTTAAGTAGAAGTAAGAATAAGCAGGTACATCAGTGTCACTTTTAAAACTGAATAAACAGCTAGACAGGAAATAAAATATATATTTTATAATTCTAAAAATTATTTTATAATTATTTAATAAAATAGTTCTTTATTTGTTAAGAAACCTTTAGGCTGTCAGGATCAATGATGATAATTATTTTATTACAAGTCTGTAAGACTCTTTTGAGTTAATATTTAGGTTATTTACTAAAATATATCATTTAAATCGTTTATGGAGCTGAATACAGTAAATAGTCTGTACTGTATAAAAAAAGTTTGAAAATAAACCTGTGCAAACAATCTACCCTTTATAACCAGATTATTTAACTAAAGATGATGCTGCAGTAAAATATTTGTAGTCTTTTAATAAGCATGATGTGTACAAGATAGAGATGGTATGAAAAGTAAATTGTTTGTTTTGAAATTTGTGAGAGGGAGGAATTTGTCCAATAATAAACCCGAAACACATGTGGTTGTTGTCATGCGGTGAACTCGGCCAATCGTGTAATATCGGTGTCATCATCAGAGCTCGTGCAGATGCTCTTCAGACGCTGCGCGGGCTGAGTCAGTCGTCTGATCTCGGAGCGCTGTCGCGGTACTTTAATGCCACATGTGACAGTCACATGGCGTTGGCGCAGCATCAATCCGGACAAAATTTCTAACCAGCATGCACCGCTTTAAGACCGATTTCGATCGATCTGCGCAGCGCTGCATGAAGTCGAACGCACCTATTCTTACGCGACTCTCCAACCCTCTTCATTTTTGTCCACGACAACATCGCCCACCCCTCCCTCCCCCGTTTTGCCCACAACGCTTTCTTCCGCGACTTCCTAATCCTCTTCACTTTCGTCCGCGACATCACCCACCACTCCCTACGCCCTTTCGCCCACGCCACTTTCTACCGTGACTCCACAATCCTCTTCACTTTCGTTCGCAACATCACACACCCCTTCCTCCCCCCTTTCGCCCACGACACTTTCTTCCACGACTCTCCAACTCTCTTCAACTTCGACCGCAACATCACCCACCCCTCCCTCCCCCCTTTCACCTGCGACACTTTCTTCTGCGACTCCCCAACCCTCTTCCAACGACATCTCAATTTCATCCGCGATTGTGAGATATGTAAATTTGGGATTGCAAGAGGTGAAGAATTTGTTATTTACTACTTGATTGTTCAAGCTGGTTGTTGCTAGATCAGATACGGTTGCGGTCGGAAGTTAACGAGAATTATTTATATTATTTATTAAATTACCCAATAAATTTAATTTTTAAACATCTACCTATATCCTAACTCTAATGTAAAAACAGCAGTTGTACCGAGTATTATTTTTATTTATTAAATTTCCCAATACATTTTATTTTTACCCCTACTCCAACCCTAAACCCAACCATCACAGTACTGTAAAAATATTAATTATTGTTATACAGCGTCACAAAAATTATGCTATGTTTTTGTGTGTATCTACAGCTATATCCTATCTAGACTTTACAATTCAAGCTACCTCACAGAAGTGCTCTGTTTGTTAACAGCAGAGGTGTAAAGAGTACCTGAAAACCATACTTGATTAAAAGTACAGATACCTTACTATAAAAATTACTCCATTACAAGTTACAAGTCAACAATTCCAATAAGACTTGAGTAAAAGTATTAAAGTATCCGATTTTAAAAGAACTTAAGTATTTTACTCATACTGAATGTAGGCTCAAAGAACACCAAGAAAGGTTTAATTTTCCTAATTGATAAATTAAATTTAACAATTTAATGTTTCCAAATGGCAGAACAAAATATATTTTAAAAATAGAACAAAAAGTCTCAGTCAAACTCAAATGTTCAAAAAAAGGCACAAACAATTTATCAAAAAAAAAAAAAAAAGCAGTAAAACGTAGTAAAAAAAATCAGAGCTGACTTTGATGTGATTCATTTCTCAGTATCAGAGGGGGACAATATTTTTATTTTGAGTAGTTTTTCAATTGATTAATTATGTTTTCTCTGTATTAAAATTAAACAAAGGGGAGCACTGTTATTTTTCAACTTAGTAAACTACATATAAATTCAAGCTTCGGCTTCATCACTGGCTGCAGCCTTGTTGCTAATTAAACACCTGGTATTAGGCAAGCTGCTAATTCACGTTCACATGATTTAGCTCATAAATAGCATACAGTACCTTCAGCACCCTGCAGATGGCGATATCGTATGAAGGTAAATCAGTTGCGAAACTCGAGAGCTTGCAAATGTAAATGTGAGAACTTGTAATAATAATATTTGTATGTGTAGGTTGAAATGTACACTCACAGCTCTGATGTGAACAGCTGAATCCCTCGATTTGCACACACACACAATAATCAACACACTTGTGTTTTGAATTCGAAGTTGCAGAATAATAGTTGTGCATTTGTGAAATGTCATTCACAAATACAAAATGACAGACACAGATGTGCATGTCAAATTTGATTGCAGTTTCATTGTACAACCACAGGTCGGCGCTCACAACCTCTCAGATTTGCCAGTTCAACTACAAATCTCCCGCTCTCTGACTTTTGCTACACATCTGGCGTGATCTCTGTAGCAGAACTGATTTGTGCACTCGTAGATGCAGAGGCGCGAGCAGCGCAGGGCGGGGGAGGGGCGGGGCAGGGGTAAAGGGGTTTTATTGGCCGATGCCTGACCAATGAGCAATGCCGGTAGAAAACGGGACTCGCCTGCAGATGAATAATTTATGATTATTTTATTATTTCGTTTTTTTTTTTTTTTACTAATTTATCAAAAGATGTTTGATAAATATCATTAACTCTACGGAAATGTATATACCAATAAAAGAGCAGCAAAGTCAGCATTGGCTAGAGCCAGCCAATGAGATGGGGCGTTTCTGTACATCAGCACTCACATGACAAAGGCAGCTCGCTCCGTTGGAGGCATCTAGCAATCCAGGGGTAAGTTATTGTTTTAATAATTATCTATATGTTTAATACTGTTAGCTGAGCTAAGGACTGTGCTGTGTGGTTCTGTAGTTTTTACAAGTAACAGATATACATAACAGAGTTATATAAGAGCTGATTTCAGTGCTGCTTGTGGTGATAATATAAGGTTCAAAAGGTACGATTTAAAAATAATATGTACTAAATTTAACCCTAGATGAAAGAAGTAAGCAGTTGTAATAATATTTATAGTAAGTAATATTAAGTTTTTGAACCATACTATAGTAAATTGTATTATACTGTATATATTGCAGTATTTATTTATTTACACCTTTCTGTTAATGAATGCTACAGTACTGTAGTATTAACTGTCATGAACTTCACTAAATTGCAGTATACATACACACACACACACACATATATATATATACATATACATATATATAGATACATACACATATAAACACACACATATATACATACATACACACACACACATATATATATATATATATATACATACAAAAAACATTCAGTGTACAAATGTAATAATAAAAGGCATTTATCTGCAAAACCTAAAACAATTTTTAAAGCAGGTACAATTCTTCCTGATTTATATATCTACATACATCTGATTTAGGTTCACAACTTGCATCCTACAACATGATACGTGTGTCCAGAGTAAAAGCAACTGGGTGAGGGAAACGCCATCCATCACTTGACTCAAGGTCCATATTGAGCATCTCATCTGCAGCGTGAAGCAACACAAGCTGGACAGTCATCATCTCTCTCTATTACAGCGAGCATCAACCAGCTTTACACAATAGCTTGCTTTCTGCCTTTAGTAAACGCTTGAGCAAAATATTAAAGAGGAGATAACATTTGATGGATAATTGTGAACTTGAATTTATTCTTGTAAAAAATAATATAACACTTATACTGTACATAATTTATGCAGTGTTGCCTGCACGGCAGGAATATAAATTTGTTAATGTAATAAACATTAATGTTCAATGCATTAATGCAAACATTTAAACATAAATAAGATCAATCTGAGATAACATTTGCAGCAATGTAAATATTAATAACTTTAGATACTTGCTCTGTAAATATGCAGGGCTTTTTGTGCATAAAGAATAATAAGGTGGCTACCACCATCAAAATGTTGTACCACCTCTGTTTGTCTGTTTCAAGTAGCAAAAATATAGTGAATGACATCACCTACAACTCATTTTCAACATGGAAAAACCCTGAAATATGTACATATAAGTAACTAGACATTTGCACTGTAGTATTGTAAAAAGTAAATATCTTTAGACATTTGCACTGCAGTTATGTAAATATAAATTATTTGACATTAATGTTAAACTTACAGTAATGTGTAAAAATACAATATTAAACAATTATCATATTAAAAGTTGTGTGAGTGTGTGTTTGTTCAAATCTGTAGTCATCTTGACAGGTAAAGAAAGAAATGGTCAGCTTTCTCTCGAATGGTCTGAAACATTTTGATGTCTTTGTAGAGGAGCTGGATCATAATGTCATCTTGAGCATAAATAACTTCCTATTCAAGCTATGCAGCTTCTATGAGTTCCTCATCGACCAGAAACACGCTGATCTCTCCTTTAAAGACACAAAGTACACAAACATGTAAATAGACAGATAGAGGGATAAAGAAACGATGCAGGTAATTAAAATATAACAAAAACCCTGCTCACTTAAAATAGTTGGGTTAATAATAACCCAACAGGTAACCCAATGATGGGTCAATTTGGCACTGACCTTCTGTTGGGTTATTGTAACCCAATCCATTGGGACATTAAGGTTAACCCAACAAATATACAAAAATTACAAATTACAAAAATAACTAATTTGTTGGGTTATTTTGCCAAAAAGTGGCTTAACCACTATATAATAATAATTTATTATTGTGATAGTAGTAGTCATCTTTATATGTAAATAAAAAAACACAGCTTTTAATACATTGGCAATGCTTTATTTAAATCTATGAATTTAGTGCCATTCTTCCAACAATAACAAACGCCTGAGAGCAGTTTAGTTCATCCCCAAGCATCAGGACAAGAGGGTTGTCTCTGATGCTCCTCCTCCTCTAAGTACTGAACAAAATACAAGTATACACACATGAATTAAATAATGTCCAAAATTTATTGTCATAAATAATGCACCTAGAGGTTGCAAAACAACAAATTCTTGTTTTGCCTCCTGGTATGAGGGCCGAACCATCTTGCTGCACAATCTGTATGGCAGTGGAGAAAAGATAGCTGGCAGAGTTGTTAAAGCATCATCTCCAAAGCAGGATCTCCAAGGCTGTCTTTATATCAAACAGAAAAAAACACAATAATTAAACTCAAAACAACGCCCTTATATCAAAAGTGAAATGCTACAAGTTGGAATGAAAACAGAGCTGTTATACAGGATTTTCTCACCAGATGAAATGTTTGCTTGAACTGGTAGATTCAAGGCTCTCTTCTCTTTTTTGCAACACGAGAGAATCCGCAGTGATGCATCTCCCCAAACCTCAAAAAGTTTATCTTTGGTGTGTGGGTATAAAATACCCGTCCTGAGCAATCTAAAAATAAATAAACAAAAACAGCACTTAAATCCATGTCATAAAAACAGTACACTGGATTTATTAAAGGGATATTTTACACAAAAAAATAAATATAACAATAATAATAAAAATACAAAATTCGATGAAACACCCATACATACACTCACTCACTCATACACTACGGCCAATTTAGTTTATTAAATTTACCTATACTGCATGTGTTTGGACTGTGGAGGACTTGCAAACTCCACACAGCAATGCCAACTGACCCAGCTCCAGGCCATGATGGATTCGCCTCTGCTGCTCCTACCTCTCCATATACCAAATGATGTTAGCTCCAACCTTAAAACAGACATTTTAAATTGTAAATTTGCACATGTATGCAGGACTAAATAACAACAAAAATCATGTACTTACCCAGTTTAGCAATGGAGAACAGATAACTGGAAGGCTGCAAGTGGTCATCTCCAGGGGTACCTTAAACAGATAGAGAGAAAACAAAAAACTAAGAAAATGTGCACTTTTAGCTGCAGGATTAGTCTTTAATGAGAGTTCTTAAGGTGCATCACATTTGCAAATTTGTTGGGCAAATAAGGTCCATTTTAGATGGTCAATTGTGCACTGATGTTCATCAGTGTGCTTAATTCTCATGCCCAGAAGTTTGCAAAAGAGTCAAACTCTTGATCACAGATTTCTACTGAAATAACTGGAACCTGTCTGTAAATAGTCATAACGCAATAATCAATATAAACAGTTTAATGTCTGTAATATCTCAATTTATTTGGTGTTCCAGGAGTGGAGTTCTGAAATGTCTGAACTGTGCTTAGACTCTGTATCAGTCATCTGTACTTACCTGTGGCCTCATGTCTGATACAGAGTCTAATACCAAATTCACACTCAAATAAGGCACAGAAACACTTTGAAAGAGGCCTTTGTGTCTTTACACACTACCAGTGCTGTTCAGAGGTGTATAAATGCATTTACAGAAGAACTAGAAATGTATCATTTGATTTTAAGAAATATAGTGACGTAAAGACACTTTTACAATATATGATATTGCTTAAGTGTGTGTATCAGTGCATTTTTATATCATGTAAATATTACAAAATACAGAGCTGTTGTTTTCTCACCTTTCTCAACAAGATTATCAAGGAGGTCCAAAGCTCGCTCTGTCCAGCGCAACCTACAATGAACAAAAAAATAAATAAAATAAATAAATAAAAAAAAATCAACCACAAATTAACATGAGCTGACAGACAACATTTATTAGTTCAGTGGTCAAAGTATCACTAAAATCTCACCTGATTTGAAAACTGGGCAAGGACAATGTATGTTTAAGGGCTTTGTATTATTGTTTATTAGCATATATTACTACTATTATTATACAAAGCTAACAGATGTTACAATTCTTTATGTATATGTATATATATATATATATATATATATATATATATATATATATATATATATATATATATATATACTTGTATTTAATTGTTGTATGACATATATAACTGATTAAACATTTCTATTAGCATCTAACATTATCAGGGTGTGGTTTCATCTCTGTAGGTTTGTATAAGATGTAGGGAAAATGCAATTTTCAGGGCCTTTAATATAGCACACACAAACAGTAATAATAACATTTCACTTTCAACAGTTAATAATCAAATACCTTGATAATGAATCCTCTTCTGATAAAAGATGTTTTAGCAAGCTTCTGCTCTGCTCTTGTCCAGTATAACTTCTTCATGAAATGTTGCGATCTATGGTTGCTTTCCGTTCGGCGCCCTCTAGCGGCGAATAATAACCAATAATAATATAATGCTCCGATTCCGTACTTCTTGGGAAAACCAGCAACTTACTAAATAAAATGTAGCATATATACGTGTCTATATTAACATTTAGATGTTACAATATAGTTTCCTAGCGAAAGGACAGAGTTTTTAAGACAACATACCTTAACCAAGACTGAACGCGACTCCGGGTTGATGACTCCGCTGGGTCCTAAAGGCATTAATGACGGTGGAATATCTCAAATGTGTGTAATATTTCCTCCAAAACAGCTGTAGAGATGAACCAATGACTGTATAAAGATGAACACGGAGGTAGAGAACACGTTTTTATCCGCATATAGATCGGCTATGAAGCGCGCGCTTGTATCATCAATAATTAAGAGTCCAGGTGACACGGATATAAAAAACACGACACGAGGAGGCAATTTGATAAAAAATACATTAACTTACTGCGTTAGAGACTTTATAACGCAAAAACACCATCATGTACGCATATTAATACAGCTGTTCTGTGTCAGTTCAATCAGTTGACTGTTGAAATTTAAAAATTGTTAACTGGTTGAGTTATTAAATAAATAACCCAATAAAGGTTTAAAATAACCCAACAAAGCACCAAATATTTTTAACTCAACCATTGGGTTAAATAAAATCACCCAACGTTTTTTAGTGTGTATGAACCAGACAAGACAAGTGTTTAATTGCTATTCTTATATATAGCATAATATGCAACCCCAAAAAGATCAATGTAACTCGAAATGTACAGTTTGAACCTCTTCTCTTTGCTGTTTGTTGTGACAGCTCTCTGTCTCATGACTCGATTAAAGTCTTCACAGTAATCTGAGGAAACACTTATAAACAGCGAGTGTAATCTATCATCCTCTCCTTTGCCATCCGTGTACAATGATCGCCGTCCACTGTTACTTATAAAAACTACAGAACCACACAGCACAGTCCTTAGCTCAGCTAACAGTATTAAACATATAGATAATTATTAAAACAATAACTTACCCCTGGATTGCTAGATGCCTCCAACGGAGCGAGCTGCCTTTGTCATGTGAGTGCTGATGTACAGAAACGCCCCATCTCATTGGCTGGCTCTAGCCAATGCTGACTTTGCTGCTCTTTTATTGGTATATACATTTCCGTAGAGTTAATGATATTTATCAAACATCTTTTGATAAATTAGTAAAAAAAAAAAAACGAAATAATAAAATAATCATAAATTATTCATCTGCAGGCGAGTCCCGTTTTCTACCGGCATTGTTCATTGGTCAGGCATCGGCCAATAAAACCCCTTTACCCCTGCCCCGCCCCTCCCCCGCCCTGCGCTGCTCGCGCCTCTGCATCTACGAGTGCACAAATCAGTTCTGCTACAGAGATTGCGGTAGATGTGTAGCAAAAGTCAGAGAGCGGGAGATTTGTAGTTGAACTGGCAAATCTGAGAGGTTGTGAGCGCCGACCTGTGGTTGTACAATGAAACTGCAATCAAATTTGACATGCACATCTGTGTCTGTCATTTTGTATTTGTGAATGACATTTTACAAATGCACAACTATTATTCTGCAACTTCGAATTCAAAACACAAGTGTGTGGATTATTGTGTGTGTGTGCAAATCGAGGGATTCAGCTGTTTACATCAGAGCTGTGAGTGTACATTTCAACCTACACATACAAATATTATTATTACAAGTTCTCACATTTACATTTGCAAGCTCTCGAGTTTCGCAACTGATTTACCTTCATAATATCGCCTCATCCGCCCAACAAATTAGCTGTGGTAGATAAAGATGCCGACTTGTCGTGCACAATCACAATGTAATGAGTAACGGTAAGCGTCCGTTCAAATGTAGTGGAGTAAAAAGTACATATATTCAATCAAAAATGTAGTCAAGTAGAGAGTAAAAGTTGCTTATATTTTTGATACTCAGTACAAGTACAAAGTAGCCAAAAAATACTTAAGTAAAGTAACGAAGTCCATTTACTCAAGTACTTTACATCACTGGTTAACAGAGTTGTTGAATGTTAAAATAAGGCAAATTAAATAAAAAATAAAAAAACATCCTGGATCTGTTTCTTTGTTCTTCTTCATTCTTTTTTTTATGTATTATAGAAGGATCGTGTTTCGCTATCGGTAGATACTTAAAATCAAATGACTCTGCAAAAAAAAGTCTGATCGTGACATTGCTTACTGTCATCATGGCAAAGATAAAATAAATAAGTTATTAGAAATGAGTTATTAAAACTATTGTGTTTAGAAATGTCTTTTAAAAAATTGTATTTTCGTTACACAGATATACACAGGGGGCCAATAATTCAGGAGGGCTAATAATTCAAATTCTGAACTGTATGAAATAAACGCTAACACATATGTATAGAGCTGTTTTGAGGTCAGCATTAATAAGTATGAGATCTCCAACACTGGAACATGATGAATGAGTGCGAGTTACAAGAGTAATCTTGCCTCTCGTTTTATTCTCACCCCTGTTCACACTCTCATTCTTCTTCTTCCTTTGTTTTTGAAGGATCAGTGCGGAGTCGCATTCCCCCAAGCTGCAGATTCGGAGTCACAGTTACCTGCGAGCGGTGAGTGAGGTTTCAATCAACCGCAGTTTGGACAGTCTGGACCCGGCCACTCTGCTGGCTTCGCCCAAATTTCGCTCCCGAAATGAGAGCTACATGAGGGCCATGAGCACCATAAGTCAGGTTGGTCATCGCCCCTCTAGTTCCCTGGTAGAAATCACCATTAAGATTTAATCCTAAAGGTGATTTCTAGCCAGAGCCTTCATCTGAGAAGGTTTGCAGAGGGGAGGAAAACCGGTAAAGGAAAAAAAGTAATACTTTGGCTCAAGTAATCAGTTTTTCATCCATCTCATGAAATAATTTATCATCTCTTCGTCCATCCCTTATTCAGAATCCTAATTTGCCGGGATGTCCAAAGTCGGTCCTGGAGGGCCGGTGTCCTGCATAGTTTAACTCCAACTTTCTTCAACATACCTCCCTGGAAGTTTGTAGTATACCTAGAAAGAGCTTGATTAGCCGGTTCAGGTGTGTTTAATTGGGGTTGGAACTAAAATATGCAGGACACCGGCCTTCCAGGACCGAGTTTGGACACCCCTGCTAATTTGCATACTATCAGTCCAGTATAGTATGGAAGATTAGGATTAGAGAATTACAAATAATTGCATGTTGGGATTCTAGTCTTAAAGATTGTTGGCATACTTTTTTTAGAAGAACATGAAGCTGAGGTAAACTATACTGCAGTTTTGATGTAAACAGTTGTGTTCATTCAAAGTGTTCTGTTTCATAGTGAGCACGCACACAGGAGTTTGACAAATGTGCACTAGAAAGTTTGATTGTAACACTTTAGGTCACAATTCATGGTATTAACAAACCAATAACTAACACTACTAGCTTAATCAACTACTAATTAGCTGTTTAATAATAGTTAGTTAGATTTTGTTTAGGTTTTGGGTAGGATTAGGTATGCAGAATAAGATTGTACTTTATAACTACTAATGAACAGCTAATATCTTAATAATAGGCAGGTAATACGCCAGTAGTTAAAAGAATGAATTGATGACCTAAACTAAAATGTTACCATTCTGTCTAGTGTCTGCATTATTTCTCTTTAGATGGTATAAACAAAAAGAAATGTTTTGAGCTGAAGGAATGTAAAGCATGTTTCATCAAAACATTTTAAATGTCAAAAGTAGTGTTTTTTTCCCAACCGTTTATATTTAGCTGCTCCTTGTGGTACATTTCTACATTGGCATCTATAAATAAGACTAGTGTTTTGTGGTTGTAATGCTACCTTACAAGTTCTGCCTAACCATAACAATTACATTGGACGGTGGGAAAAGTTGACTAGAGTGACAGAAGCCAGCTAGGCCATGGTGTTTAGCCTCCTTGTTAGAGCAACCGACTCCAATGCGGAAGGTCACCAGTTCGATCCTAGCTCGAAGTGGGTTGGGTGATGTTGGACCGGTGGGGTTACATTGGTGTCGTGACTCGGATGCAAGTGAGGTTTAGTTGAGTAAGTGTAGCAGAGGCCAGCTAGTGAAGTGCTGTGCAGGTAAACCTCACTCCTCTGACCTCTAAAGGTGCTCTAGTGACAGATGCTAAAGGCCATGGTCTATAACCTCCTTGTTGGAGGACTGGCGAGGTTACACTAGATTAGAGGCTATTATAAAAAACACAGAATCTGCGCGCACAGAAATCTGCAGATTTTTAGCCCACCATTGAGTATTTATTTGTGTAAATGTGTGTAAATTTCTATTTATTCAATTTTTAAATGAACTTCAATAATATTATTGACTAATATGAAAATGATCATATGATTTATTTACAATACAGCTTGAAAAATAATATTTTCTTTCTTTTAGTAGATATAATATATGAGAGACTTGCTTTGTTAAAAGGTTTTATTTTGTATTTCTAATATTAAGTTTTTAGTTACGATACTCCCAATATCATTCTGAATTAATCCACAGATTTTTTTTTTTACAAAATTCTGCACAGAAAAAGTAAAAAAGTTCTGCAGATTCTGTCTGGCCCTAGTTTTTACTACTATAATACAACAGAAACATTTAAATGTTTTTGTCTAAAGTATAACTGGTGAACATTTACATGATAAGTACAGTATGTCTCAACTATTCATAAAATGTACCTGGATAACATGTAGTACGTATAGTCAGACTTCAAAGTGTGGATTAATTGGACATTTTTGAAAGACCTTACTAGTCTATGAGGATTTGTGAATGTCAGTGTTCAAATTTGCTTAAGTCATGTCACAATGACAATGTGACACTGGACCACAAAATCAATAAAAATCTTAAATTGCACAGGTATATTTGTGGGAATAGCCAAAATACTTTGTAAAGAGTTATGTTCCATGATTTGTAAATTTGCTTCACAGTAAAAGAATAAAAATCTGTTATTTTATGCTTTTGTTTGGAAGCTGGGATGCCAGAAAAACTATAAAATAACGTCCATTAAATTACAGAAATTTTTGTAATTCAACAGCCATTATTTTAAATTTTTTTGGCACCCTTGCTTTTGGCAAAAAAAACCCCATAAAATAACAGATTTTTTTAGTGTACATACAGTACATATACCAAAACTAATCAAAAAAATTGTTTGATTAATAATGTGCATTGCTAAGAGCATCGTTTAGACAACTTTAAGGGCCAATCCCAATTCTATTTTTGTACCTCTACCCCTTTCCCTTGGCCCTTAAAACTGAGTGTGAAGGGGAAGGGCTTCAAAATGTACCCCTAAGAAATGAGACAGCACTACAGCACCTGCACACGTTATCAGATGTCATCGCGATCTGTTGCTTCATATGAGATCAGACGATCGCGACTACTGTAGTTATTCCAGTTGTGTTATTTTTTGGTATTTATCTTCAGGAAATCACTGAAGGCATGTATTATGTTATCATAATGATCTAATGTGGCAATAAGATTGTAACTTTACTGTGCATTTACACAGGGGCCATATTCATCCATGTAAACACACCATTCATTTTATAGCAGACACTGTAAAAAGCCCATTCCCAGCCACTAGACTTTTCTGACAAGGTATTCTAGTGTTATTGAGTGTCAGAATGTTGTGGGACTGCTGTACAGGAGTTGTTATTATGGATTATAGATCGCGAAATTTAGCGTTTTTAATTTTAGCGTTTTTTTTTTTTAAAGCATGACGGTACTAAAACATGAACGTGGTTATGTATATATTAAAACATGTGCTTGTTTGTTGTAAAAATTTGTAATAATAACAAAAAACGCAACGCAAAACGAGGGGTAGGGGTAAGAGGAAGGGCTAAGGGCTAGAATTGGGATTGGGCCTGAAGGTGATTTTAAAAAATATCTTTATTTTCTCGGATCATGGCCAAATATTGTTATGTCTTAACAGACCATACATAAATACAAAGATTATTTATTCATCATTTAAACTATGTATAAATTACAGTTTCCAAAAATTGACCCTTATGGCAACATGTCTGGTTTACAATCATACACATTAAAAAAAAAAAAAAAAAAAGATTCTTTATTGGCATAGATGGTTCCATGAAAAACCATTAACCTCTCCTAACAGATAAATCACATTAGGCTTTATGAGCTTCAGTCACATGTTAAAATCACATACGATATATATGGAGCTCATGTGAAACATGTTTTGGAAAATTTGTACATTTCTTCACGTGACCACATTTGTTCACATAATGGCATGGTTCCAAAACAAATATTTCTCATGTGTTTCACGTGGTTCACATGTGATTTTAAAATTGCATGATTGCCTATGTAAAGCTCATGTGCTTTTTTTATAGCCTTCCCAGTCAACTAAAGGTTATTCATTGTGGGAAAATGTTCTGTAAATTATTTAAATGTTATTCACCACATCAAAAATTGTTCTTTTAAAAAATAAAAAGGTTTGTTCGAAAAAAAAAATCTCCATGGGATCAAATGTTCATACTATATAGGCCTTAGTCAGGGTACAATTGTTTCATTTTGATACTAATATAAAGTTGAGGGTAGAAGCACAATGTGAATATAGAAGTACAATCAAATGTGATATATATATTTGTATAGTGTAAGCTGTTAAATGCAGCTCATCATTAAGGAAAAGATTTGTGCTATCAAGATTTTTTTGATGTGATAGTTTGCCTTTAAACTGCTCCTACTCATCTACTTAAAAGATTGTATTTTCCAATAACCAAATATACATTAAATAAAATAATTCAAACTGAAATAAAGCGCAACATGCATCTGAATGAACCTCTGTAGCTAATTAGAGGAGTACATGCATGTAGCCTAACAAAGTATTAAAGGATAGGGTAGTTGATTTCAGAGATGCAATATCACAACCTAGGCTCATTCTGATTACGTACCCCTATATACATTTCTGGAGAGAGCAAAATACGTTTCAGGTGGTTTGTTGTTTTGCAGTTTTTGTTTTTGCGAATCCACCAGACGCCGCTGTGTACACTTTTTCAAATCTATTTTCTCTCGCGAGTGCCATTCCACCAGAGGCCGCTGTGTACACTTTTTCAGATCTATTTTCTCTCGCGAGTGCCATTCCACCAGAGGCCGCTGTTGACTGACTGACTTACTGACTGACAAACCCACCGATTCCCCTCCACCCTCCATCTTTGCTAATCCTAACCAGTAGTGTTTTTAAAAGGACCAAATGACCCGCCCACCCCTTCCCTAAACTCAACCGCAGTGTTTTAAAAAGCAATGCAGAAAAAGAAAAACCCTCGCCTGATTTTTACCACGTTTTCAGATTTTATCACATTATCACCCTGTTATTTACTTGTATATTTTATTTTTTAGCTTTTGTCTTTGTCTTTCCTGCTTTCTTTAACCTTTCTTCATCGGACTCGAACCCTGTTGCTGTGGTCAACTTCACTCTGCATCTCAAGTCCGCCGATGTTAAAACATGGCGGTTCCTTTGTTTTCATTTTGGCTTGTTGCGCAAGCGAATGACGCATCTCTGTAAACAAATAGCGTTCAGCTGCGTGTCTAGCTCTGCCTTTTGGTACCCTTGATACCCTTTGCAAAAGGTGCCGAAAAAGTGGTACAGTACGGTTTGTACGGTACGGAACCGTACCTTACCATACCATACCACTCGGTGGAAACAGGCCATAGGAGCTTGATTAACTTGCCCAGGTGTGTCTGATTGGGGTTGGAACTAAACTTTGCAGGATAATGGCCCTCCAGGACTGAGTTTGGACAGCCCTGCTTTAAAGGAACCCTCCCCCCGAGTTAGTTGAGTTTTACTATTTGTTGAATCCATTCAGCCAATCTCCAGGTCTAGTTGGAGGACTTTTAGCTTAGCTTAGCTTAGCATAAGTCATTCATTCATTCATTTTCTTTTCGGCTTAGTCTATTTATTAATCTGGGGTCGCCACAACGGAATGAACCGCCAACTCTTCCAGCATATGTTTTACGCACCCAATTCACCCAATTCAGTGCATGTCTTTGGACTTGCGGGGGGAACCGGAGCACCCGGAGGAAACCCACGCCAACACAGGGAGAACATGCTAACTTCACACAGAAATGACACTGCTCCACCGCGTCGCCCTAGTATAAGTCTTTCAATCAGATTAGACCATTAGCATAATCAAAAATTTCAAAAAAGAGTTTAGATAACTTTCAAATTTAAATCTTGACTCTTCTGTAGTTACACTGTGTACTAAGATTTTCTAGGTTGATATGACTAGGACCAATACTTTTATTCTGGCGTAATAATCAAGGAACATTGTTGCTGTACATTGGCTGCAGCAGGCACAATGATATTACTCAAAGCTGTTACCTAGCTTGGGATCCTTTCAGGTGCTGCATATCACCTTTATCAATTTTGGCTAATCTTTTTTTTTTTTTTTATTGAGCGATATGCTAATAGTCTAATTCAATTCAATTATGTATGCCAAGCTGAGCTATAAGTGACCCGCAGATTGGCTGAATGGATTCAAAAATGGTAAAACTCAACTGTTAAACTATATAGGGGACTTGTAAAATCATCTTATTTCCAAAAAAGTGTTTCTTAAAGATTAAGTGTCAACAAGATTAAGCTTTCATGTTAACTGTTAGTTTCAATTTAATTTTTTAAGGTGACTTGTTGTCAGCAAAGCTTTTTAAGTAATGTAAAGCAAATTTTAAGTGGTGTTGTACAATGTTAACGTGCAGCTTAGGGATTTTCAAGGTGAGTTTTCAGGATTAGTGTCTTTAGCCTTGGGATTTTAAGGTGAGTTTTCAAGATTAGCTCCTGTAGCCCTGGGATAAGGTGACGGGCAGCGTTTACAAACGAGACAGTTTTATGGTGAGTGTTCAGAGCCTGACAGCTCACTCAGACAGACAACATCCCTTACCTTTTAAAAAGTGGCTTCCTCCCACCGCCAAAAAACACACACTTGCCCTCAGGCTTGTGTGCAAATCTGTCTCTTCTGGTCCCTTAGGATAAATCAATCATTTCAGTGACAAAAAGCTCAGTCGGCTCACCATAAAAACCCATCATTCATTGGTCCTCATGTGTATTCTGAATGTATGTGTGTGGGCATGCAGACATGCATTGAATTGTAGGTGCGTATAAGGCTAAAGCCCAGCTCGCACTGTGTGATTATTAATAATCTTAAACGATAGCAGCTTGCCAGACTGCACAAGCATGATTACCTTGTCAGAGTGTAAGATCTCAGTTGTCATAATGTCAAACTGATCGACAATCAAGACAATGCAAACACAGACTACTGTAGCATGAAAACTCATCTGGTGTTTGATGTCATCCATCCGTGACACATTCAGTAACCCTTATTTTGAAATGATACCTCACACCAAACATAAACGATCTGTGATTTTGACAACACAGGCTCATTCTGAAAATGTAGCCCTATATACATTTCTGGAGAACGCGAATTATGTACCCAGAAGTACGTGTCACTTCATTTCGTTTTTATATTGATACCGGACTGTGTGATGTCGTTCCTTTTAGCGATTACCAGCTGCCCGCTTACTTTTGTATAGACGCCTGGCCCGCTGTTACCAGTTTGTCCAGTTAGCTTGCCATGTACGTCTGCGGACTTGAGACGCCGAAAGGAGTTGACCACAATGATGGGGTTTAAGTCCGGGAAAGAATGATTCCAGTAAGTGGGTAAGATAAAAAACAGAAGGCAAAAAATAAAATAAACAAGAACATAACAGAGTAAGAATGTGGTAAAATCTGAAAACGTGGTAAAAATTATCTTTTTCTGGATTGCTTTTTAATACCTTTGGTTGGGTTAAGGGATGAAGAAGGGTGGGTCAGTCGATAGGTCAGTCAGTCCGTCATTCAATCAAACAGTCAGTCAACAGCGGCCTCTGGTGGATTTACGTGAGAACAGCAGGCGCGAAAGTGTACACAGCGGCCTCTGGTGGATTTACAAAAACTGCTAAATATTGTAGCTCCTGGAACGTATTTGGCGCTCTCCAGAAATGTATATAGGGGTACGTAATCAGAATGCGCCTGGGTTGGATTTTGCTCAGAGCAAGTGCAGTGGCATGAAGTTGTCGTGCTGATTGCATCATTAGATTCTGTGCTACTATTGGTACTTGGTTTGACGCTCATTGCAGCTGAAGTGTTACTGCAGGAAAGACAATGCAGGAACTTTAATGGAGGTTAGATTTGATTGCAACTGCCATTAAGTGGTGATCGGTGAACATGTCAATCCGACAATCAGCATCAGATTTACAGGATTGCCACGGATTACTGTAATCTTTTAGGATTTCCCAAATTTGTATCAGATAACCCAATTGTGGCTAATATTGCACAGTATGAGCAGAGTTTAAGTTTATACAACAATGTAATCAAAAATGGAAAATTGTATCCCTTGTGTTTTGATTTGCATTTAATCGTCATTTGCTCACTCTATTACATACCTGCTGACACTTTGTTAGCATAAACATTTCCTGTAGTGAATTAAAGATTAGCTCTTTATGAGTAGGAGTTCTATCACTACAATGTTCCTCTACTCCTCATAGCCATATCAACATGCGCACACAGATGTAAACAAAGAAGTAAAATGAAGTAATCTGCATTTTAAGAAGCGTTAACAAAGCAGCGACAACTTAAAGTGAGTAAACCCGTTGCTATAAAAGCAACAGGTTGATTTTACTTAAAGACTGTAAACCTATTGACTTAACTTTTATAATTATGCACGTAGTTTATTAGCTTAATAGTTATAAGATGAGTTTACTCTATTTTTTTCAAGTAAATTCAATTAATTTTTACAGTGAATCATGTACTCTGCTATTATTGTGTATGTTTGGGCTTACCTTTAAAATTTACACAATGTCTACATACCTAACACACTATATACTGAAAGAAATGACTTTTTGGGGAAGTAAAATCTAATAAATTTACTGTAATACATTTTAAATTGTAATATTAAGTGTCAAGGATAACTAGAATTTTCTAAGTAAATATTTAATATGTACAGTTGAAGTCAGAATTATTAGCCCCCCTGAATTATTAGCCTCTGTTTATTTTATCCCCCAATTTCTGTTTAACGGAGAGAAGTTTTCTTCAACACATTTCTAAACTTAAAAGTTTTAATAACTTATTTCTAATAGCTGATTTATTTTATCTTTGCCATGATGACAGTACATAATATTTGACTAGATATTTTTCAAGACACTTCTATACAGCTTAAAGTGACATTTAAAGGCTTAACTAGGTTAATTAGGTTAACTAGGCAGGTTAGGGCAATTAGGCAAGTTATTGTATACTATCGAAAAAATATAGCTTAAGGGGCTAATAATTTTGTCCTTAAAATGGTGTTTAAAAAATTGAAAACTGCTTTTATTCTAGCTGAAATAAAACAAATAAGACTTTCTCCAGAAGAAAAAATATTATCAGACATACTGTGAACATTTTCTTGCTCTATTAAACCTCATTTGGGAAATATTTAAAAAAGAAAAAAAATTCAAAGGGGGGGCTAATAATTCTGACTTCAACTGTACATATTTACTTCATGTAATAAATGAAATGAGTGGAAAGAGTTAAATATTGATATTCATTTGCTCGTAATATTTAAATATTTTCTAATTGTCGCAAACCTAGTAATAATAAGTACATTTTAATAATGGATATGTCGTAATGGATGTGTAGTTTCCAGCATGCTTTGCAAGAGATTAAATTAAGTGGAGAATATTTGAGGGAAAGACTTTTATAAATCTTCATTAGTTTGAAGATTAAGAAGAGTTTTGAGTATGTTTTTTTTTTTTTAGTTTTGAGGTTTCCACCTTGCTGAAGAGTACCATCCATGCTTTGGGTCTTGGCATTTTTATTATCACCATTGATGTCAGATGCTTCACTCAGAAAGCCATCAATGTGCTACGCTAGCTCTGATAAGCGATTTAAAAAAATAAAAAATAAAAATTCAATTTGCTTAAAATAATGTGAATTAACACATTTCAAGTCAGTGGAAATGTTTCTTAATTAGACTAATTACACCAAATGAACTAATTTGTAACTAATAAGATTTTAAATGGATAAACCTTGACATTTCTTGATTCATTTAAATAAGTATGGAAACAAAATTAAAGATAATCAATTAACTATAACCATACTTTATTAATTCAGGAGTGTCAGGTTAAACATAAAGTTAATTTTACATGACATTGACAAGTTAATTATACCTGATATATGAGTAAAATTTACTTGAAATTTGTTTGTGTTACGAAGATTTTTTATTTTTTTTAAGTAAATCTAAAGAGTACTTTTTTCAGTACATGATGTCACTGTTTTCAAAGATTCCCATAATGGGTGTTTAAATGGGAAGAATAATGGTGGTGTTTGCCATGTACCTTTGTGTAAATGAGCAGGCAGAACACAGAAATCAAATAATAACACTTCCGTCTTCTGCCGAAGCTCCGACGTCTGCTTTGAGAAACTGTCAATCACAGCTGTCAATAACGATGACATGCCCAGCATTAAATTACTGCTCAAAACATACTCTTTACAAAAATGAAGATTTGCACCTATATCAGCACGATAACCAGTGCCTTAACTGACCAAAACCCTCTTTCGGAACATTTTATTGCAAGTGTAATAAATTTTTTTATTTGGTCTCATGTCTCCTTCTTTAACACGGAGGAGGCGGGCTTTATGACTTGTACTGCAGCCAGCCCCCAGGGGGCGATCTAACGGCCGAAACCTTCACTCAAAAGCAGGCTTGTGGCACACTTGGGTCTATCACATATCGTTTCCTGATTCGTTCTCATATGACGGTTATAAGAGGGGTAGACAGCAAATGTGGATGCTGGAAAATTTAACGCAGTCTCATGACAATTCGTAACTTTTAGATTTAGTGGCTAATTCTTATGAATTCATACAATCTCATTTGTACAATTAAGTATGATTTGCTCATCCCCTAATGACAGTTGAGTTTAGAGGTGGGGTTGGGTGTGCCACACCTCCTTTTTTAAAATCGTATATTTCTGTACGACTTTTTTTTGACAAAACATAAAATAGTTACATTTTCTCATGAGATCAGGCTCGGAAAAAATGTTAGTGTGTGTGATTGTGAGTGGTCATGCGTTTCATGCATTTTCGTCTGTATAGTGTGGACGATGACTGTTTTTCTGAAATGCAGTAAAAACGCCAGTCTGTACGAGGAAGGGTTTCATTCTACAATTCTGTTTTTAAAACAAAAACACACTACTAGTCTCTAAATGCAGTCTGACTGCGGCCCCTTTGCTGTTTTTTTCATCCAATCACATCTTACTTTTGTCCCATACAACCTGTTTCTACTTCCTTTCCATCCTCAAATCACAAGACCCCTTTCACTGCTACATTTCTGTATAATCCAATCTCACCTTTTCTTTCTGTCATGCCTTACACTTGTAGTAAAGAAAGAGCACTAGTGATGCAGCCTTTCACTTGTACAGATTTCCTCCCCTCTGCACTTTTATTTTCTGCTCTGTTATCTGTATTAGTGTGTTTAACCCTTATTGAGAATGATGCAGAATGAGCATCAGAGACTTAAACTTAATCTGTATGACCCTAAATGACAGTATGAGTCATAATGTGCACATTTGTTTCCCCAACAATTGATCTTACAATATTAATCCTGCTATTTCCAGCCATTCTCTATGACATTTTCTTTTTTTATTTATTTATTTAGGTGTCGTGACTCATGACAAGGCATACACAGAATCTGTGCATGCAGAAATCCACAGATTTCCACAGAGTTTTAGCCCATCATTGAGTCTATTTATTTACTTGTGTAAATGTATGTGAATTTCTATTTATTCAGTTTTTAAATGAATTTCAGTAATAATATTGACTAATATGAAAGTGTTCATTTGATTCATTTACAATATAGTTTGTAAAGTCATATTTTCTGTCTTTTAGTAGATATATTATATGAGAGACTTGCTTTGTTTACCAAGTAAATGGATCTAGATGAATACGTGTTGTAAACATTAAATAAAAGTTAAAAAGCTATTACTTTTTATTTCATATATTAAGATTTTAGTTATGATACTCTTAAAATATTTCTGGCATAAATCTGCAGATTTTTTTTTTTTTTACAAAATTCTCTGCAGAAATAGCAAAAAATGTCCACAGATTCTGTCTGGCCCTACTCATTATTACGAATAAGCTGAATTAACTTGTACATCTTATGGTAAAGATTAAACAAAATTACCCTGTAGATGCATCTTTCTTAAATGCTCTAATACTCTTGTGTTTCTTATACTTAAAAACAAAAATCTTGCTTTTTTAGTTTTAAAAAAAATTTGTGTTTGATGCTATTAAATTAAATGACAAAGTGTTTCAGGGTTTAATTAATGTGTCTAATCGCAGGGGTGGGCAAACTCAGTCCTAGAGGGCCGGTGTCCTGCATAGTTTAGCAGCAACACTAATCAAACACACCTGAACATGCTAATCAGTGTCTTCAAGATCACTAGAAATCTATAAGCAGGTGTGTGTGATTAGAGTTGGAGCTAAAAGCCACAGTTCAAGGCGCAGTCACACTAGAGTTTGAGCTTGCGAAATTCTGTCGTACGGCGCTGCGAAAAGGGGCGGGATTAAACAAGATGATTAGACATAAAAAAAAAGCGAGCGATTGCTCCATGTTTTAAATTTCTGTTCAGAAAGGTTATGTTTTGATCCTGGATTGGTCTCACGCAGTCAAGTGATGCGATTTCGCAGGTCAGAGTTTACCAGGTTTGAACTTTGCATCGCAGTAACCTGCGAAATCTGATGCATGACCCTGCGTTTCCCGTCTGACGCATTCGCGTGCGTGTGAATGGAAGTCTATGGAGGGTATAGTCCAGTGTGACCGCGGCTAAACTGTGCAGGACGCCGGCCCTCCAGGACCGAGTTTGCCCACCCCTGGTTTAGCTCCAACACTAATCAAAAACACCTGAACATGCTAATCAGTGTATTCATGATCACTAGAAATCTATAAGCAGGTGTGTTTGATTAGAGTTGAAGCTAAACTGTGCAGGACATCGGCCCTCGAGGACTGAGTTTGCCACCTCTGAATGTGTCGGTGCTCTTTGGATAAGGGGTTCATAAAGATAAACAACAAAATTCCAAGGCACTCAAAGTGTAAGTAAAAAAAATTAAAAAGCGTTTATTAAAAGCTATTATTTATTGAGCACCAAACTCAGTCACCCTGATTTTTTTTTTTTGTTTTTGTTTTTTGCTATGTCAATAAAGGCTTTTTAACTTTTCACTTACTTTTCAAATGCCTTAGACTTATGATTTTGTTGAAAGATTTTTTTAACAATGAACATTTTGAAAAGTGTATTCATTTATTTTTGAAAATATAGTAAAAATACAGTGATATAACTATATATAGTTTGTTCTGAACGGTTACACTGCATGCTGTGCCTCCGTGCAGCAGATTCTTCAATTTTACAGCATCTTCTGCATATTTAAACTCTTCCCAGCAGTGAATGTAGGATTTTGGGATCCGTCTTTTCACACTGGGGATGAAAACATTTTGAATATGAAGATCAAGGTAAATTGTATTTAATTTGTCTTTTGGGAAACATGTAAGGATCTACTGTTGATTTCTGCAAGGTAGTATAAATGGGGGGGGAAATAACATAAAATATATTTCAACAAATAAAAAAAATTTGGACATCTTTATTCAGTTTAAAAGTGTTCACCCCTCAGCTCTTTATACCTAGTGTTTCCTTCTGGAGCATCAGTGAGGGTTTAAACCTTTTTTTATTAGTCATGTTTGCCTCAATTGCCCACAATGTGAAAAGCTGGATCTCAAGCTGCTGGAAAGGCTTCACAAATGCAAAAGTTGCTGGAAAACTGGAGAGTCTGTAGGACATGCAGGATTTTTTTTTTCTGACAAACAGCAGGCAGTTACATTTTTCAGAACAAACAAGAGACTCATGAACAACCACCACAAAGCAACAACATAAAATAAATTAAAAAGCCTGATCAGGTAACCACACACACTATTAAAAATCAAGGATTTACAAACTTTTGCAGGTGGTGGTTTCAATAATTGTAGCTTTTTTTGTCCTGTAAACTGACTTAAAACAGCTTGAGTAACTTATAAAATTAAGTTAGAACATGATTAAATTAGTTTAATAAGTTACAATGACCTAAAAAACATACTCTGTCAGGACTTATTTAGTTTAATTTAGAAATAGTAATAAAATATGACAAGAACTCAAAGTTAAACCACGTAAAAACATATTCATCTTCATACTTTTTAAGACAGCTTGGATAGAAATGTAGTTTAATTTAGTTTATTTAAAATTTGACAAGATGGTACTGCAGCACAAGTCCTTGAAATGTGTCAAACACACACTTAAATCAATATTTGACTAATTAAAATACTACTATATAACATGATAAACAAACAAAGTAAAAACAATAATTAAAAAACATCAAACACTATAAATTATAAGATATCTATACAACAATTTTAGAGCATGAGGAATAAAGGTGAGGGTTTACTATCAACCAATAATATTGCAGACACATTTTAGTACGACTATTTACATGACTAACAATACATCCTTAGGCTCAATGACAGCTTGAAATTATTTTCTAAACCTTAAATTTATATTTAAATATTTCCCCAGTCTTGCTGCAGCAGTTTATTTTGTTTTATAGTCCACTGTTTGATGCTTCTTTTTTTTAGTATAATAAAAAAATATCATCAAAAAAGTTTACTCTATTTTACGATCCCCACATAAAATAAAACTATAGTGTCATAAACCCACTGGTACAAAAATATCCACAAAATATCTCTGTCGAATGTTGTTGGTTTGACTGTAAATCCCGTGTCAGAATGGTGTAGAGCTGTACTTTTGACAGTGTTGCGTTGTCTCCCTCTGCAGGTGAGTGAGGTGGAGGTGAACGGGCAGATCGAGGCCGTGTGTGAGAGTGTGTTCAGTGAGATGGAGTCTCAGGCTGTAGATGCTCTGGATCTGCCAGGCTCCGGATGTTTCCGCATGAGGAGCCACAGTTACGTGCGGGCCATCGAGAAAGGCTGCTCGCAGGAGGAGGAAGAGGAGAGAGCGGCACGTCAGGCCATTTTACCTCCGCGGACTACAACTACTGTCAGAACCATCCAGAGCAGCACAGGTATGAGCACCATTCTTTCATGAAACTAATCATGGCCAATGACACAGCGCTCAAATTATTTTTCAGCCTTATTTAATGAAGTTTATACTGACTTGAGTACACCTTTTTTATAAAAATAATAATGCATTTTATTTACAGTGCACTTTTATTAGACCCAGAGCACTACAAGGCATACAAAGCAAACAGTAAGAAAGCAGAACAATAAAAAGTACAAAAAAAACACCACAATAAGACAATAAAATATGAACAATACAATTGAATGATCAAATTAACAAAAATAATCAATCTAAGTTAAAAGCAATGGTAAAAAGGTGAGTCTTGAGAAGTTTCTTAAAGCATTCCTGATGCTGATGGGTAGACCATTCCATAGCTTAGGCGCATTGTACGAAAAAAGCTCTACAATCCATGGTCTTTAGTTTACAACCTGGCTGATACAGCGTAAGTCCAGATGGAGAACGAAGACTGCGGGTAGGAGTGGTGAGAGGTCACAAATGGAGTCAGGTGCTAGCCCATGCACTGCTTTATATGTTAATATCAGGGTCTTAAAAATCAATACGTGACTTCCAGTGAAAGTTCCAAAAATCCAGTGAAGTTGCTGAAGTACAGGGGTGATATAGTGGTGTGAGGAAGTGTGTGTCAAAAACTGGAACATTTTGAGGAACATGTTTTCACTTTCTGTGTGTATATATATATATCCCACTGTACACTGTAAATACACTGTAAATATATATATATATATATATATATATATATATATATATATATATATATATATATATATATATATATATATATATATATATATATATATATATATATATATATATATATATATATATATATATATATATATATATATATATATATATAGAGAGAGAGAGAGAGAGAGAGAGAGAGAGATAAATACACTTTAAATATATATAGAGATATATAAAAAAGGCAAAAATAAACATTACGTTCATTGAGATACTATTGTACTTTTAAGTTAAGTTTGAGTTAAGTTATTATTATTTAGTTTGATTGTTTGTTTATTTGACTTTTTTGTATATTATTATTTTGTTTACCATAATGTTTATATGGTATTAGTTTTTATTTCAGTTAGACACATTTGATTACATTTTAGTAGTTATAGTCATTGTTATTTTAAAATTAAGAAATGTTTTTAGCAACTAGCTGAAATCAAATAAATTAAATTTAAAACAACATTACATTTCATTTGTTTACTTATTGTTAGTTAGTTAGTTAGTTAGTTAGTTAGTTAGTTAGACGTTTTATGATTTTAGCAATGATCCTGGCTTATAGTCAATCTGATTTTGGAACAACAATTTCTTACACAGCTTTATGCAAAAGTTTGACCACCCCTCTGTGGTTGGTAAGTAATGTGCTCTTTCTTTATAAGAGACGATTGCAGCGTTATGCTATTCAGTTTCTAATGAAAGCTAGATAATGTCACGTTTTTCAGACATGTGAGATGTGTGAAATTAAATTGAAACTGAAAATTAGACTGCGCAAATGTTTTGGCGCCTTCTCTTTAGTGTGGATTTCAAAACCTGTAGTCACTTAATGCTGAGTGATTACAACATAAAATTGATTTGAGTGACTCAATGAACCTTAACGATTCTAAAACAGCTGGAACCAATAATGAATAAGGATATTTAAGATAGCTGATTGCTAGTTGTGCTTCTTATTGTGAACCTGAAAGTAGCAACATGGGAACCCTAAAAGAACTTCCTAATGGATAATTCATCAACATGAATGAAGAGAAGGATGCAAAAAGTTGTCAAAGGGGTTTAAAGTCTCTATCTTCAGAGTCAGAAATATAGTAAGAAAATGGAAGGCGACAGGAACAGTTCTGGTGAATGAAATATGTGATAGGCAAAAAAAATTATCTGAAAGGCAAAAGCGAAGGCGAAAATTGGTTAGAATGGTCACAGACAAACCACAGACCACCTCCAATGAGCTCCAGGAAGATCTTGCTGCTGATAATGTCATGGTACATCATTCCACAGTCCAGCGCACTCTTTACAAAGAAGAAGAAGCATTTTCTGCATTCTGCCAACAAGAAGAGTCATTTGAGGTATGCAAAGGCTCATCTGGACAAGCCTGAGTCATTTTGGAAAAATATACTGTGGATAGATTAAATGAAGATCGAGTTATTTGGGTGAAAAAGAACTTGGCATTCCAGGAGAAGTACCTGCTCCCTACTGTAAAATAGGATGGAGAGTCCATCATGCTGTGGGGACGTGTGGCAAGCACAGGTACTGGAAACCTTGTCAGAGTTAAAGGTTGCATGGATTCCACCCAGGATCAGCAAATTCTTATGAACAATGTTCAGCAATCAGTCAAGAGGCTGAAGTTTACAGCAGGGTTGGATGTTTTAACAGAACAGTGACCCAAAGCACAGTTCCAGATTTACCAAGGAATTCATGCGCAGACACGATACAAAGTTTTAGAATGGCCATCCCAGCCCCCAAACTTGAAAATCTATGGATTGATTTGAAAAGGGCTTTTCATGCTCGACACCCATGAAACCTGACTGAACTGGAGAAGTTTTGCAAGGAAGAACGGTCCAAAAAGTAAGAATTCAGGGACTTATCGTTGACTAAAGCATCTACAGGCTGTTATTTCAGCTAAAGGTGGCTGTACAAAAGGTTGATGTCATTATTCTGTTGTGGTGCCCACATTTATGCACCTGTCTGCTTTTGTTAAGACTTAACTTGCATTGCGTCTGTTGATTAAATAAATGTTATGTCAGAAATGAAATGTTGCTTTTTTCCATAGGGTATAAAATATATTCAAATAAAATTGCTGCTTTTAAGGCCATCAGACTATGACTTGCAATTATGATAGTTATCAGGGGTGCCCAAACTTTTGCATAGAACTGTATGTATGTATATGGTAAGAATAAATTGGTAAAAAAATATTAATTAAACCCACCTATATGTATATAGTTTACATTTTATTTTTAAGATATCACAGGTTGTTTTTTGAAAATATAGATGAAAAGACATGCACACTAAATTATTGTATTTAGGGTGTTTATTAATCATTTTACTTGATTTATAATAGTTTAGCATGTTTAGCAAGCTTGGATTATTTATACAATTATATTTTTTATTAATATTTTTTTTCTTGCAATTAACTTTAAAATGTAAATATTATTATTATTATTATTATTATTATTATGTTATTATATTATATAATTATTTAATGTATTATGTTGCTATAACCAACTAGACCTGTTGCATATACTGTAACTAATATTGATCTTTAAAATACTTCCCCTATTTCATACTTTACTGTACATTCCACTATCTTGTAAAATGTACACTCTTCCTCATTTTTCCTCCCAACACTATTCCATTCATTCTCTCTCTCTCTCTCCTCTCTCTGTCCCTTCATCTGTATGAATAGAGTGCGTCAAGGTCTCTTCCCTCGTTCAGCCTGTTGTTTAATTACAGCGATTAGAAAGTCTCATTCTTTCTCCTCGTCACACTGTCATCAGGGTCGCAGTCAGCTAATTAAAAACATTTGCAGACAAGTGAGACGAAAGGAGGCCGGAGAGAAAGAAAAAGAGCTGTTGAGACAAATTGGAGTGGAGAGAGGAAACGGAGAGGAACATAATAGATAGAGACGAGATTTTGGGATTTGTGGAATGACTTCTGTATGAAAACCCTCCATCAAGCATGGCCCGTGTGTGGGGTTTTTCTGAGAGCTCTTATTTACCAAGCTGTAATCGCTGATTAAAAAGAAGTCAGTCAGGATTAGGTAAAACATCATTACTTCTGCATGGCACTATTCACGTAAACAAGATTGTTAATCAATTAAATGAAACTCCTCAGGCAGTAAAGTGGCTGCAGTCTTGGTTTGTGTATTTACAGTTTATGTCGTTAAAAAAACATAATTATTATTATTATATATAATATAGAATTCTTTGTGACATTAAAAGGAATTTCATCCACTGTTTTATCCGCATTTAAATTGGAGCTCTTAAAAGCAAAAACAAAGAATAAAACAATACAGAAATGAAAAATCAACATAGGCTCATTCGGAAAACGTAGCCCTATATTTGTTTCTGGAGATTGCGAATTATGTAGCCAGAGCTACGCATGGCTGCATTTCGTCTTTACAATGAACGCTACAAGGCGGTATTATGCCGTTCGTTTTCTTGGTTTTCAGCTGACTGCTTACCTCAATATAGGCAGCTTTTTCACTGTTACCAGTTTGGTCGGTCTGTTGGTCAGTCGGTAAGTCAGTCAGTCGACAGCGGCCTCTGGTGGATTTACCAAGCGGCAACCTCCCGCTCTCCCTCGGGAAGCCAATACGGAAGTAACTAAAACTGCAGTTCATCGACTCGCCTGGGGGGCTGGCTCCAGGAAGTCCAAGTGCTTTCTTTCTGCATTGGTAAATTGGCCATTTTTACAGCTGATAAAAACATGTTTACAGCCTGGTACAAACGATGGCTTTGGTGCATATAGCTATGATTACCCTTCATGACAACTCTGAGGGGGGTGAATTTTTTTATAACTCATCCGTTTCGTTTTTATTAGGTTATATTAAGTTTGCATAATTAAGGGCGTGGCCACTTGAGTGACAGCTAGGTCTCGCTGGTCGCTGTCTCGTCACCTCAGCTGATTCTGGCTAATTAGCCGCTGAGCTCTGCATATTCATCGTATTTTTGTTTTATTTAATGTTTCTTTACACAGTCATTTGACTTTTGGAATTATTTCCTGCAATTATCAGATGATATGGCATGCTGTGTGGACTTAATTGTGCTCACAAACCGTTCAAGTTGCCTCCATTTCACAGGTGAGGGAATTTATATGCTTATATGCCATCTCTATAAATGTATTTGTTTTATTTAAGATCATTTATCATTTAAATGTTCTTTAGACCTGTAATGCACTCCAGAATCTGACAGATTGATTAGCTGTAGGCTTTAAAACAGTCATCTGAAGCGTTGTCATACAGTGTTAGTGCTGGATTTTATAAACAGCCTTGCATTTACTAACACAGACTATATCTGAAGTGTTTGATAGTAATTCACGTTTTCCTCCTGTCGAAAAACGTCATAAGAACAATGTTTAGTGGCTCAATGTGTTACAACAGTGTTTTTTAAAATCTAAACACTTTATTGATATAGTGTACAACCAAGCACGTGTGGTCAAACACAAACGAGTCACAGCTAATGAAGTATTAAGCGTTCTCCCAAAGTAATAAATCTGTTTTAAGCCAGGTCTAAGGAAAATGCTGAGAATCCAGCATGCGTCTGTAGCTCCGCTCACTCTCCGCCTCTTTGCCCTTATTTGGTATCCCGCGTTTGGTGCGATGACGCGCAGACAAAATGGCGACGGTTGGCCACGCCTACTTGAAGCTTCTTTTGCAGTGTTCAGAAACCTATGGGTGATGTCTCGGATACTACGTCCATATTTTTTACAGTCTATGGGATTTACACAAGACCAACAGGCGGGAATGGCACTTGCGAGAGAAATTTGAGATCTGAAAAAGTTGTTAAAAAAGTTAAATAAAAACTACAGTAAACCGTAGCAAAAGTGGTATACTATAGTTTTCACACTGTGTTAAGATTTAAAATGTTTATAAATCTTTTGTTTTGGATCAGTGGTTTTGTTGCGCGTATCAAATTGGAAAGGTCACGCTAATTCAGCGAACAAGACTTTTTCATTACTTCATTACTGTTTTTAAATGTTTTGAAAATTCAATGGTTCTCTACTCAGGGCGATCTGTGTAATGATACACATGAATCAAGCAGGTTCACTCTGATCCCCCCAGTGGTGAATCATGAACAGGTTTTATAGTTTTTACCTGTAGTTTTATCTAGTTATAATGAGATATTTGTAAAATGAAAAGGAATTATAGTTAATAGTTTTGTTGTTGTTTTTGGTTTGTTTAACATATATTATAATAGATAAGAAACAGTAGCTAAGGGCATTTATAGGTTATACTTTAAAGTTGGCAATATGTGTCGGCGCCTGTAGCCTTGAGGTTAGTTCATTGTCATTACACTACTGTGTTCATTTCCCCTCTCTCTGCTTTTCTCATTCTAATCTCCACTCTCAGGATCCCATATATACACTGACTGGCCACTTTATTAGGTACACCTGTCCAACTGCTGCAGTTCAAACTGAGCATCAGAATAGGGAAGAAAGGTGATTTAAGTGACTTTGAATGTGGCATGGTTGTTGGTGCCTCATGGGCTGATCTGAGTATTTCAGAAACTGCTGATCTACTGGGATTTTCACGCACAACCATCTCTAGGGTTTACAGAAAAATGGTCCGAAAAAGAGAAAATATCCAGTGAGCAGCAGTTCTGTGGACGCAAATGCCTTGTTGATGCCATAGGTCAGAGGAGAAGGGCCAGACTGGTTCGAGCTGATAAAAAGGCAACAGTAACTCAAACAACCACTCGCTACAACTGAAGTATGCAGACGTTTTTCTTCGAACAAAGCTAGACAGGTTAGGAAAAATCTAGCAAACATTTTTATTGTTTGAATGGTTGAAATGTTGCTGGTATTTGAAAAAATCGTTGATTTTTCATGGTACAAATTATATATGAAAATTATTAGTTCTGCTGTTATTTATAAATTCCAGTTATTAATGATGTACAATGAGGACATTCTCATGTCACAGACCGTGTGTCCCAATCAGAGTTGGGTGTAACCTGTTCCACAGTAACACGTTACTGTATTCTTATTACATTGTTGGAGAACGCCGTAATGTAGCAAATTACATTTTAAATTTGTGTAATTTGATTACAGTTACTAAAGTCAGTGTAATTGCGTTACTTGCGTTACATATATAGTTTTTGAAGGAAAAAATACTTCTTTTAAATCACGTTTTTTGCTGCACCATCAGTTAATATGCATTCGCTTTTAAATTGCTGGAGAACGCAAGCTGAAATGGTTGCTGTCAAGAGTGGCTGCTTCTTCAAGTGGAAATACAGACATTACTTTGTTTTCATTGAGCATAAAAACAAAAATATGACTGTAAAACTTCTGACTGCTTTTAACTCGACCAGCAACTTGTTCAAGGACACTGGTGGACACTGGTGCCCCAAAACACAGCGGCCCAACTCCGCCTAAAAAGGCTAAATTGAATTTTTGTGCAGGATTGGGAGTGCAGGTAACTTCTGAATGTGAAAAGAAGCATACTGTAGCTGCTAATGGGGCCGTTCACATATCGCATCTTTTGCGCACACGCATATTGGGAGGGCATATTGTGCATGCTCGCATTTCCCAGGTGCACTAGTCACGCGACAAGAACTGACTGTATTGGAATATACACATTTAGGTAGACTAATTACCTCAGACAAACACAGAACACCCAAACACTGCAGTGCTTTTGGATATTATGGATGTCAGTGGTTACAGGTATACAGTTTTCTTCTTTTGGGTTAAAAAAAAACACAAACAGGTTTCCAATAAGTCATTCATTCATTCATTCATTTTCTTTTCGATTTAGTCCCTTTATTAATCTGGGGTCGCCACAGCGGAATGAACCGCCAACTTATCCAGCACATGTTCTACTCAGCGGATGCCCTTCCAGCTGCAACCCATCTCTATGAAACATCCATACACACTCATTTACACTCATGCACTACGGACAGTTTAGCCTACCCAATTCACCTGTACCCTATGTCTTTTGGACTGTGGGAGAAACCGGAGCACCCGGAGGAAACCCACGCGAACGCGAACTTGCAAACTCCGCACAGAAACACCAACTGACCCAGCCGAGGCTCGAACCAGCGACTTTCTTGCTGTGAGGCAACAGCACTATCTACTGCGCCACTGCGTCGCCTGCGATAAGTTAAAGATGAGAAAATTTAAAGTTAGAGCGAACTCTAAGTCTTTTGAATATTAAGCTGCTGTGATCAACCCATTGTAATGTATTTCAGTGAATGTTAAATTACTGTAAGAGCTGCAGTTTATTTTGTATCTTATAGATATATTTTATATGTTTTAAAGGTAACTTTAAAGTAATTAGTAATCTGATTACTTTTTACATGAAGTAATTAGTAATGTAATCAGATTACAATTTTCCAGTAGTAATCAGTAATTTGTAATCTATTACTTTTTTAAAGTAGCTTACCCAACACTGGTCACAATGTATAATGAACCAAGCTCATCAGTACCCTTACCAGTGCCCAAACAATAGTATTTATTACAGTTTATTGTTCACTATAGTAAATACTAAAGTATGCTGTTGCATTCATTAACAAAGTGTTGTAAATACTGCAATACTATACTATAAAAAAAGTATTTACCATGAATTACTATAGTGTTTTTCATGTGGGGAGTGACACAAATCTGATTTCACCTAGTAGGTGAACATTCCAAATCAGCCAATCAGAATTAAGGGATACATTTACCATTTATGTTAAGTTTACATTTACTTTTAGGTTCATGCACTTGTTATCTTGTCTTGTCTTATCTTATCTTGTTATCCAATTATTATTCCCTTTGATTTTGGGAATAATTTACAGTTATGGTTGGGTTTAGGGGTAGAGAATAGGTATGGATTACATTTTCGAACAAAAATGATGTTCCAGGATTAACATATATATGTTAATCCAGGATCGCATCGTACTTGGCAAAATCATGACGTGCTGGGGAGCGAAGAGAGAGCGCAAGAATTCATTCATTCTCATTAAGAGTTGAAGCATATTTGAGGCGGCATGACAGTCCTGGTGACGAAACACTAAGCAACTTCTCTTATGTAACATTATGCAAATGAATCATAATGGGATTTGATCACATGACCCACGCCTCATGATTTAGTTCGAAACTGCAGTAGAACTGGAATGATGAGGGGAAGCACAAAGCACAGTTGCTTGTCGACCTCCAGCGAAACTGAAATCACTGTCAGTATGAAAGGCCTTCATTGGAGGAACACAAGGCCTGAAGGCAAAATAGAAACAAACAGTGCGTTATATTGATGTACACAAAATAAAACACAAGCACACCTGATGCTTTTTTCCTCAGACTCGGGGACTACGCAAAAACACATACACACATTATTGACTTGCTGTTGCTGAAGAAATTGATCATAGGGAGTTAAAAGCATGAAAAAGAAAACCTTGAGGGATGACGAAACATGAAGTATTTCGGGCATGTGTGGAAATACCTTTATACATTTGAAGTCAAAGTGATAAGCCTGTGACATAATTATATTCCCCAAATGCGCTTTCATTTAGAGAAGTTTGTTTTCAATTAAGTTTTAAAGGGGTGTTCCACTACGATATCATATTTTAAACATTAGCTGATGTGTAGCTGTGTGAACATAAACAACATCTCTGAATGTAAAACGCTCAAAGTTCAATGCAAAGGGAGACATTGGCTATTACAGAGTTAGCTTAGCAAATCCTACAGCGAACAAAGTTTGGGGACTACAAAAATTACATCTGGGCTAGTGAGATCACAAACGCTTTAGGCTACATGCATTCCCCGCGCAGCGAAGGGGTGTGGCCAAAAGCACTATAACGCCCCATTCACACGAGGCTTCAGCTTCAATGCTTGACAGAGGGCGTGTATGAAGTTGGGGCTGACGCGATCGTCATAGCAGCGTCAGCCAATGAAATTAGTCAGCAATAGGCCACTGTTGGAGCTGGTGTATTTGCATACAGCGATCTGATTGGCTGACGCTTCCGTCGGCGCTTGAAAAGTTGAGCATGTCCCAACTTCTGCAGCGAGCAACGCCTCTGAAGCGGCGCCGACGGATCCACAATGCAGTTCGGCAGCGCCTGACGTCACCCATTCAAAGTGAATGGGAAGCGTTGAAGCTGACTCCTCGTGTGAATGGGGCATGGTATAGCAGAGAAAGCTAAAATGCTGTCCAAATACTGCTTTTTCAACAGAGCTTGTTCTGTCTCTGTATTTGGGCTTCCAAAGAACATGAGACAGAAGTGCTTACAGTTTAATTTTAAATATGTTACAGAGAATTATAAAAAAAAGATATAGCTAGCATTTGACAAAGGAGAACGTCCAGAATCTCTCCCAGTTCAGTGCTGGATTCCGCTTAAAACTCCTCAAAAAAGGAGCAGCTCCAACCATAATAGACAAAGCTGTGGATTGTGAGCCACAACCTGTAAGTAATTTTATTTGTTAAAATTGATGTATTACATGCATTGTTTCTTGAGTTAAAGGTATGTTGTAGCAAGGACATAAATAAGGATGTAAACTATGGAAAATGCTGTTTGGCAATTTTAACAATTGAGCTACAAATTCATATTTATCTGTCAAACCCTTGTAAACAGCCACAATCTTCAGCAGTGCTGCATTGTCTCTCTACGCGGCCGCTTTCTCAAATAACAAACTCGCAAAAGATATGTGAACGTTTCATCTTGCTTACACACAGGGCTTGACATTAACTTTTTTGATCACCAGCCACTGTGGCTAGTAGATTTCCAACATTACTAGCCACTCGCCATTTTCACTAGCCACACTTTTCTTGTTGGGAAAATATATTTTATATGCATAAATTTGACTTTGAAATGCTAAAATGACTTGATTTAGATGTTGTGTTATGTCCACATGCCTTCTAATTCATTTAACTTCTTGTGTGTATTATGTATTAGCTTGCTCTGTATGCATGAGCAAATGGGTTGTGTCGCAATGCAATCAGTTTTTATTTCACAGGACTTTTCAGGGCTCAAAATTAAGGATTTACCAAATTTATCTCTGACCACGACAAATAAGTATTTTTTAGCCACAATGTTTTAATGTGTCAAAACAAGGAAAATATAGCTGTATAGGTGCACTTTTTAATTCAACAAAACTTTTCTTTAAAAAAACATTACATTTAAAATAGGAATTATTGTCATGCATCTAATATATGCACAGTAATCTGTCCTGGCTAAAAGTCCAAGATCACCAGTTAACTACACATAAACGGGGAGTAATCTCCCATTAAAGCAATGTTATTGTAAAAAATATAATTAAACCGTATTAACAAAAATAACTGTAAGCAAAAGAAAGCAGGTGACACATACCGTGTTTGATAATGAAAGGATGATCACGCGCACACGGTTAATATAGGCCTGTTAATAATCTGTTCTAAGAATAAATAAAATGAAAGCAGTGACCGCTGCTGCTTACTAAAGAATGTGTATTTTTTTTAATCTTGAGCTCTTAAAAGCAGCAGGACTGTGGGTGCACGATCATCGTTCTTTGTCCAGTCTATTTCAAAGGGAACCGATCGCACCAGTTGCGCTTCCTCTAGGCAGGGTTGCTTTGCGCAAGTAAACGGGAGCGCGCGCTCGCTTTTTAACAGTCACTCGCGATGTGATGCGCACGAGTGTTCATCCTCTCGTTTGGTATTTACCTGCTTTCTTTTGCTCGTGCAAACACAGTTATTTTTGTCAGTCATGCTGCTTCTCGACTCTAAGATCACATTTTTTAAAACTATTATAGGAAATACTGTGAAAATACCCATGATCTGTTATACAGCACTTAGTAAATATTTTTAAAAGAATTACAATTTCACAGGAGGGCAAGTAATTTTGACTTTAACTGTATAAATGCATGCTACAGTTTGGTTGTTATTTTCCCTTTGGTCACGTGAGTGTTTGTGTGTTGTAGATATTCAATAAATCACAATTATAAGTGTAGTATTGCTTTTATACCCCTAAGAAGTTGATATCAAATAATGTAGGATTTGACAAAATTTGACCAATTCATAAGTAAAAAAAAAAATAAATAAAAAAAAAAAATAATAATAATAATTGTTTGCCTGCTTACTGATTTCTTTTTTTGCATGTTTGTCACACTTTAATATTTCAGATCATCAAACTAATGCAATTATTAGTCAAAGATAACACAAGTAAACACATCATGCAGTTTTGAAATAAAGGTTTTTATTTTTATGGGGGAAATGTCAAAAAAAGAGAACATATTTAGATGTTTTATATTATATTGAACGGCCCTTTTATTTAGAATGCAGCAAATATCTGTATATTAGCAAAAATAGAAAGTGGCCTGACCAGTTCAATCTTCAATCTCAAACTCAATCTTTGAATACGAACTACAGTACTAATACATTAAATCAAATAATAATCAGAGTTTTAAAGCTGTCCCATATTCAGAGCTACACACACACACACACACACTCAGAGATGTGCACAAATGCATATCACATTTGTCCTTTTAGCAGCTTTGATCTAAATGTCATTTCCACAGCATTAAAGGATTAGAACTGGCCGTCTGTCTGAGCGCTGCTCTTTTTGTGTGCATCATCTGCTTTTCTGTCTCTCTCTTTCTCTGTCTGCTTCTCTCTCGAGGGTAATGGGATATAATGCATTCATGCCTTCAGCTTACAAGGAAACTCCGGCTCTTAGTAAGTACTTTAATGATTAGGAAGATGCCTCTTCAAAACAGATTCCACCATTGTTCATTTGATTCATGACTAATGCTAAACAGTGCCTTCAGAGACTAATTTCTTGTGCTTGCCAAGGTTGCATTTATTTTACTACAAAATAAATAACATTTTATGTATATAATTATAATATTTATACAACAGTTCTGTCTGGTTCTCGAATCTGATTGGCTGATAGCCTGATCTGCAATAACAGCTCTCTTACAGCCTCTTCACTCTTGTGTATTACTCCACCCACATAGAGTAGATCAATAACTCACTACAGTTTGACAAAGATTGCAGCTGTTGGACAACATAATGTACATTTGATGCTTTTTTTGGTCGATAATGTAGTTGTTTAGATTGCAACTATGCAGTTTGTTTATAAGGGTAGTGCCTATTTTAAATATTTATAATTTTGGAGATTGGAAGCCATCAGCCTGTCATACTTAACAGAGCAAAGACAGTTGCGCCATAAGATGGCTACAGAGACCCCATAATGAGTCCTTAGGGGAGAAAAACTCTCGTTTTCTTTTTGTTTTTTTAAACTACAGCTGATCAAATCATTCTAAAACAGGTAAGTGACATTTTAAGTCAATCGCTCTCTTGTATGTTGTAGTGCTGTATTTATACCATAGTAATATGCTAGTGTTTGTTTTGCATTGGGTTTTTTGGGGTTAATTATTGTGATCTCCCGATTGCAACAGAAATACTGGGAAATCTCCGTAGACTGATGGCATTTCATGCCGTTCCGCCTTACAATCTTATTGTTTTGCCTTACAATCACTTGTTTTGTCATCACTTTAGATATTATGCAAGAGAATCATTCAAATAGTTCTAAAGTGATGTGTTTTAAGCAACGGTTTCTGCTGTTCTGACGTCAGCTGCAGATGTGAATGAATGGCGGAAGAAAGTAGTTCTTCATACAAAAGGATTTTTAGAATCTCCATGTTTGATTCATGTTTTTATTTACATGATTATGCCATCAAACTGTTGTATAAACGCAATATCACACTTGTAGCAGTGCGATATGGCTGTAAATCGTCACTGGTGGCACACTAAGGCACTCGGCCTGCAGCCTTGCATGCCTCCCCTGATATACAGTGCTGATATACAGCCATATCGCACTGCTACAATAGGATATATATATATATATATATATATATATATATATATATATATATATATATATATATATATATATATATATATATATATATATATATATATATGGCAACGCAGTGGCGCAGTAGGTAGTGCTGTTGCCTCACAGCAAGAACGCCGCTGGGTCGCAGGTTCGAACCTCGGCTGGGCTGGGTCAGTTGGCGTTTCTGTGTGGAGTTTGCATGTTCTCCCTGCGTTCGCGTGGGTTTCCTCCGGGTGCTCCGGTTTCCCCCACAGTCCAAAGACATGCAGTACAGGTGAATTGGGTAAGCTAAATTGTCCGTAGTGTATGAGTGTGAATGTGTGTGTGGAAGTTCCCAGAGATGGGTTGCGGCTGGAAGGGCATCCGCTGCGTAAAATCATGCTGGATAAGTTGGCGGTTCATTCCGCTGTGGCGACCCCGCAAGGGACAAAGCCGACAAGAAAATGAATGAATGAATGAATGAATGAATATATATATATATATATATATATATATATATATATATATATATATATATATATATATATATATATATATATATATATATATAATTTATTTTTATCCAATAAATGCAACCTTGGCAAGCACAATGAACCTATTACAATTATTTTTTTTCCTACTTACAATTTTCTTGTATAACTTTTTACTATTTATATACAGTATAGTTTAAAAATATAATATCTTTTTGTGGCAAAGCTGAATTGTTAGCAGGCAATACTCCCATTACTGTAATATTTTTGAATGAATTTGATGAATAAAAAGTTGAAATAACTATTAATAACAATAGTACACTAATTAATATTTTAACTGTGTGACACATTTACAATCTATCACTTGTATTTATTTGTAGGGAACTCGCAGTGAAAAAAAGCATCATTGTGGCATTATTGACTGACTAATTACCATACTTATGACTTCTAATACTAAATAATAAATAAATGAATAAATAAATAAAAAAATGTAAAATGATGTTGTCAAAAAGCAATGACAAATGTTTAATGCTTAATTAATTGAAATCAGTTAACTGGGTTTTAACAAAAAAATATAAACTTAATATCTTTAGTCAGTTTGACTGATGTTAGTCGGCATTACTAAAAAATGTTAATTTGATGTGTGTATTCTTTACGTAAGAAACCATGTCTGAATTAGATATTCGTTACCTCAAAATAATTGATCTTATGGGGGAGAGACATTTTTGTTTCTTATTAGGAATATTGCTTCTAAATCATGATTGATTGATTGATTTGTTGATTTATTTGATTAAATTAATTTATTAATTGATTGATTGATTTAAACCTAATTAAAGTTTAATTTTAATTAAACATTTTTAACACTTTTTTTATATAAGAGTGCAGCAAGATGTCTGTGGTCATTGCATTTATGCGTGCTACTACAGCTCGTACACTTCAAGAATAATGTTTATGGAAATTCCTGTGCGTGTGAGTGCGTGTGCGTGCGTGTGTGTGTGTGTGTGTGTGTGTGTGTGTGGGTGCGTGTACTTTTATAGTCTTCTAAAATGTAGTGAATTAAGTTAAAAATCACCTCGTGAAGACATTTATGTATTCATTTTTATTACTGGATAGTCTAAAATTGACCCAATCCTGTTTATCCATAAACCAAATGATGTCAGCATTATTTTATTATATAAATTGTACATGAGAGGTCTAAATTAGCTTCTAGTTGTATATAATAGGTTGCGTGTTCCTTCAAAAAGCATGGAATTGCTGCTCAGGAAGATTATATTTATGAAAATAATGCAGAGAGAGGAGAGATGGAACAGATGAGGGTTGCGTTGTTGATTTTACACCACACGAGGGCGAGATTGAGCAAATCACAATGTCTGATGTTTAATGCTCCATGAAAATACTTTGAGTTAAGATGCTAGATGCTTGACTGAAGGGCATGCTTGGACTGAGTTTTAGAGGAGAAGCACATAAATATAATTATTGCACATTTACACCTGTTATATAACACTAAAGGTGTTAAAGGAGTAAAATTATATTCATATTGCCCCTAATACATTATGTAGTATATAAAGGATTATGGAATATAAAGCTGTAATCATGTTAGGATATTTTGTTATATATTTAGCCTGTACATTTTTATTAATTATTGTTTTGTTTTTTTTATTATTCACTTAGGGAATATAAGTATAATATAAAAGTATATATGTGATTGACATAGCAGCCTACTTATGGAAATTGTAATGTGGATTGACAAAATATACATATTATATCAATATTAGACTATTTTTAATATCACAGGGAATCACAGGATTATTTTTTTCTTGCATGGGGATTAGAAAAAGTAGTGACTGCAGTCCACTGCAGTCAAATACCAATACTGCACTAAAAATGTACTCAATGTAAAGTAAAAGTAGCCTACACGTTTTTAATACAACTCAGTAAATTACACTTCCTGTGAAAAACTACTCAATTACAGTAAATTGAGTATTTTTAATGTGTTACTTTCACTGAGGCTAGCCTATATCAGAACACGTTGTTTGAAGTGTTTATTTGACGCAACCCATGGTTGAACTTTAACATGACACAACATTTTGGGTTATTTGTTGTCTCTTTGCACAATAATGCTAAAATAAGTAGTTCATTTATTTTCTATCTTCGACTGGGTTCATCTCATCATCCACTATTTTTTTTTCTCCCTTTGATTTTAGTATAACTTCTAAAGTTTCTCCCTTTTATTTTAGTATCATTTCCCTCTGATTTAAACGGGGTTACTCGGTGCAGTGTGGTGGGAAGTCCCGCAGTCTCGTGCTTTGGCCGGTACGGGAATCGGTGTGTTTAACGGATGTGACGGTGTGGGCCGGTCCCGTACCCGCCCGTGACTCAACTATAGCAGCAAACGAGCGTGAACGGCAACTCAGTGCAGATCCATTAGCTCCATTCACCGCCAAGCTGGAGTTTATCAGCAGATCCCGCCGATTCATTCAGTCGCTTTTGTCTATCGTTCTCTCGCCGGTTACTGTTTACCGAAAATTACAGGGTATGTGTGACTGCTGGATCCGCCGCCTCTGTGAGTACATGCACGCGTCTCTCTCTCTCTCTCTCTCTCTCTCTCTCTCTCTCTCTCTCTCTCTCTCTCTCTCTCTCTCTCTCTCTCTCTCT
>LR812542.1:11533994-11566494 GCA_903798195.1 Danio kyathit
CCAATATAATACGATTGGCCAAGTTCACCGCATGACAACAACCACGTGTGATTCAGGTTTATTATTGGACAACATCCTTCTCACAAATTTCAAAACAAACAATTAACTGTTCATACACTCCTATCTTGTACACATCATGCTTATTAAAAGACTACAAATATTTACAGCAGCATCATCTTTTGTCAAGTAATTTGTTCATACTGACTAGATTGTTTGCACAGGTTTATTCTGCCTTTTTTATACAGACTACTGTATTTAGCTCCATAAACGATATAAATGATATATTTTAGTAAATAACTTAAATATTAACTCAAATAAGTCTTACAGACTTGTAATACAATAATTATCATCATTGATCCTGACGATTTCTTAGCAAATTAAGTTATATAAAAATATGTATATAAAATATGATTCTAAAATATTTTATTTTCTGTCAAACCATATTACGCAGAAATAAAAGTTAAAAGTGTCATTGATGTACCTGCTCTTTCTGGGAAATTTCTACTGAAAGTGTAGCTCATTTATTTTGGTCATTTTGTTAAATCTTTTTGGATTAAAAGGCTTTTTTTAAAAATGCCTTCATTATTCAAAATAATCCTATTCGTGGATATTTATTTCATTTTAGGTGCCCTATTTTCCCCCTTATTTCTGATGCATTTGTATGTAGGCTACTTAATTTTAATTCATAATTCCCTTACTGTTTAAAATGAAGTTTGTAGAGACTGTATTTTGATTTTATTTGTACTTTATATCTTTTGTTGTTATTTCAATAAATAAATAAATAAATGATCACGCCATGTGATCGGTAATCATGACTGCAGCAACTTGAGTCCCCGAAGTGGCCGGCTTGACGGCTCCGTTTTCAACTCCGCCCCCGCCTGCGCTCGGCTAATCTCGTTGATCACCGGCTGCAGCTGTGCTTAATGTCGAACGCACCTAAAATACCGCGAGAAGGATTCAAATGCATACGCAGATGTCTGCTGTTCTTGCGATACTTTGATGTCACACTGATCGGTCTGTTGACGAATCGATTCAACTTCATGTTCATTCCCAGAATTTCCTGTTCACGGCAGTACAAGGACGGCAGCGTGAGGTAAATAAAACAAGTATTTTTATGACATTATGTTCATAGAAGTGTTTGTTTAGGTTTTTGTTTCTATCTGATGTGTTTTCCTATTTTTTTAACCATTGGACCCTTTTCATACTGTTATGATGCGTTTAACGATCATCTGCATCTGAAATCCCTGAGTTTTAATATGATTTTTTATAAATAACATTTATTTGTATTTACGTATGTATTAGATAATGTTTGCATAAAATTACATATGCGAGGTGTTTGAAACAGTGTCTATGGGCAGGACAGTAAATTAGATGTTAGTCTCTCTTCTTGCTGCCGTCATGAGTTACACACTATTTTTTTTTTTTTTTTTGTAAATGTCGAGATAACACACATCGTGAAGTTTTTATTTTATTCGAGCAACGATTGTAAAAAAAAATGTGTTGTACTGTCCCATTCACTGCGCTCGCTGCTGAGAAACTCGGAAATGTGAAAAGGGTCCATAACAGTACATCATTAACCATATTATGTAATCTATTACTTTATTAAGGACTAATGATGGGCTAAGACATGCACTTAATCAAAAACTAACCTTAGGGGTAGTTCACCCAAACGTTAAATTTACTTTCTATCTACTAAGTAACACAGAATTTAAATATATACTGAACTGCAAACAATCTTTACTTCAAAGTCTATAATGCCTGCACGTATATTTAAACTTTTCTCCTCTGTGCTTTAATTATCATCACTAGAAATGATCACAATCTCTCATATGATCTGATGATAGTAGTTTTGCTTGATAGCATTGTATAGTGTCCATATGGTATCTGTAAATGTTTAGTGTGTGGAATTGTTGGACAACCAACACACACACACACATTTAACAGCAAAAGAAAGACATATAGCTTACTAAAAGCCTTTATGTCTGTATATATTTTTTATATTAAATGCAGAGCAGCAAGACCTATGGGATTCCATCAGCCACTCACCATCAGAGTCCTCAGTGGAAGCTGAGAAGAAGAAGAGAGGAAAAAAGAAGCTGAGCAAGAGATGCCAGAAAAAGGGGGAAGGAAATAACGTGTTATTTTGTTATTTGAGTATAGGCAGGGCAGCATGGTGACGCAGTAGGTAGCACAATCGCCTCACAGCAAGAAGGTCTCTGGTTCAAGCCTCGGCTGGGTCAGTTAGCATTTCTGTGTTTTTGGAGTTTGTATGTTCTAACCCCATGTTAGCGTGGGTTTCCTCCGGGTGCTCCAGTTTCCCCCACAAGTCCATAATATGTAGTGACATTGGGTAAGCTAAAATTGTCTGTAGTGTATGTGTGTGTTTCCCAGTGATGGGTTGCTGCTGGAAGGGCATCCGCTGCGTAAAACAAATGCTGGATAAGTTGGCGGTTCATTCCGCTGTGGTGACCCCAGATTAATAAAGGGACTAAGCTGAAAAGAAAATGAATGAATGAATGAGTATAGCCAATAACAGACGAGACAATGTTTGATTAAGATGGAGTGTTTTAAAATGTCTATTTATTAAATAAAGGTTACAAAGTAAAGAAATATATTGTGTGTTTGTATATTTGTTTCACTATCTTCAAGATTTTACCCTGTAAACTACAGTGAACAAGAGGGGAACAAATGCTGTATGTACCGTGTAAGTACAGGGAACAAGGAGGGAACAAAGCTTCACTTTAATTTACAACCCTCAAATGCTGTATGTACCGTGTAAGTACAGGGAACAAGGAGGGAACAATGCTTCACTTTAATTTACAACCCTCAAATGCTGTATGTACCGTGTAAGTACAGGGAACAAGGAGGGAACAAAGCTTCACTTTAATTTACAACCCTCAAATGCTGTATGTACTGTGTAAGTACAGGGAACAAGGGGGGAACAAGGAGGGAACAATGCTTCACTTTAATTTACAACCCTCAAATGCTGTATTTACCCTTTAGGTACAGGGAACAAGGGGGGAACAAATACTGTATTTACCCTTTAACTACAGGGAACAAGGAGGGAAGAAGCTAAAGTTCAACGCACTAGTGTTTACTTGAACACTAAGAACAGAGAAAACTACAGCAGCAGTTTTAATTGATTGAAGACCAAATTACAACATTTTTCTGTAAAACATCAGCTATACATTTACTGAAATGCAACAGTTGGTCCCCCCCCCCCCCCCCCCTTTTTTTTTTTTTTTTTTTTTTTTTTTTGCAAACAGCAGTAAAGATGCTAGCCTGTTTTAATCCGCATTGAACCCTCACGGTAGGTCTATATCATGCAAAGTTATTTATTGATAGTGATGTTGAGACATTGCTGGCAGTGGTGAGATCGACGAGTGAACATTAATAAGGTAAGTTGTGTATGTAAATATGTTTTTATATTGAATTGCAGATTTAAAATACATACAGTATACAATAAGGTTTCATTATTTCACAGGTTGTAAACATTTTATTCATTAAACACCCCATATAAAACCCTGAATAAGGGTACTATTATTAATGTACTTATGCAGGTGCATGTATTTGCAGGTTGCATTAGGTTGTCACCACCCTTGCATCATTCTTTACATGCAATACTTAAAGAAAAGTACATCGTAAATTCAATATACTTACGACGTTCTTTGCGTGTTGAATATCATATTGTTACCCCCTTATTACCCAAACATTATGGTTTGTTCCTTTGCAATTTATAGAAAAGTACACCGTAAATTCAATATACTTACGCGGTACTTTTCGTGTTGAATATCTGGTTGTTACCCCCCTTATTACCAAAGCATATACAGTTTGTTTCCTTATACCTACACATACGTTCATTATACTTATACTATACGTACCGAAAAGTACACCGTTATTTCACTGTACTTGCGCGGTTCTTTACGTGTTGAATATCTGGTTGTTACCCCCTTATTATCCAAGTATTACAGTTTGTTCCCTTATACCTACACATAGGTTCATTATACTTATACTATACGTACAGAAAAGTACACCGTTATTTCACTGTACTTACGCGGTACTTTGCGGGTTGTAAAAGAAAGCGTTACCCAAAAATCTATTTGTTTCCCAAGATGCTACATTATAAAGCTTTTGGCTATAGATTATGCAAAAATGTAAATGTTTAACGAAACAGGGTAATCATTCACTGGTGAGAAAGTTTTTGTATTATATTAGGTGCAAAAGTCTAAAGCGCATGGCGCAAAAGCATTAAGGGCGTCTCTAAATCCACTTTTGCTATATTAAGGATGGAAAAATACGGTTTGCGCCGCTGCGTGTGGTCTAAAAGGGTTGTGCTTATTCTTTTAATGAGTTATGGGTGTGTTTTTAGCATAACGTGCATTAAACCAATCAGAGTCTCATTTCCTTTAAGAGTCAGTTGCGTTGCGCCATGGTGCATTTGCTATTTACTTGGCGGCCTTTGTAAGTGGAAAAACAGAAAAGTAAAAACAGGAAGATAAACAGGCCATCTGCAGCGCGAGGATAAAGAATGAGCCTCCTCCATTCGGCCTCTTTTACTTTCCTTTTACTCATTACTCCTTTACTTTCGTGGATAAGGAAACGGTGTTGTACGCACTCCACTGAAGACATCCATTAGCCTATATATTTAGTTTTGTTTGTTAGGCACAAAGATTTGTTTCAAAACTTTCTAAATTCAGTTTTAATTTCCAGCAAACGAATAAATGAACAATAATAATGAAGTGTGAGTTATATCCAAACACACGTCATATTCTCATGCTCCATGTGATGATGCATACGTCTCCAAATCCCAAATTCAGTTAAAATGTTATTAAAACCAATATAATAATGCATATAATTAATACTACTACTAACCTATGTTTATATTGCCTATGTTTTGCATTTTAGAGAATTACATTGTGTTTTACATCATGGTAATATTTTAATGTTGGTTACATTTTATTCAATACTGATTAGTATTAAAAATAAGTATTTAAAGTTAATATTGTATACTGTATTCAATGCGGATTAGTATTATATAGGTAAAGTTAATATAAAAAATTCCAGTTGTTAGTTTAACAACATACTAATATGTTGTTCGCTAACCATATGCTTCTTGTTTCTGTATACATTACTGTGTGTAAGATGCACATAGTTGTTACTTATGCCGATGGTTTTGTGAGTGTTTAAGGTGCTGTTTTAGTAGGGGGCTGTACTTAATTAGACAGTTAGACATCTAGGTTTTGACTATCGGAATATCGACTAAAACATGTGTGTATACGTGTATAGAGGAGGTCGTGGCCAGTAACTGCCTGCATTGAGGAGTTGAGGGCAGTAGATTCCTAGACGGTGAGAAAGAGACACACATTATGCGCACGCACACACACACCCGCACAGGTTGCCGGTATTTGGACTTTGCTGAAGCATGCCTTTGTAACTGAGAGGGAATACAGCTGTAAAACACCAGCACACACACTCAGCTCTCCTAGCACAGGTCTGCTCTTGTTAACTGCTGAAGTCAGAGCCATTGAACTGTATGCAGAGACTCCTTTAGCACGTCATACACTTTTTTTCTTCCTCCTCGGTGCTGTAGGAATGAAGGAAATTAAGGAATGAGTTGTCCTACCCTGTGGCAGTGTCCCAAACCACTTACTCCTGGCTTCTTTTCTTTCTGAGTGAACTACAACAGGTTAGACATGTGTGATAACATAGAGATTAGGGATGAACTGTTAAGCTCCGACAGACAGACAGAGACAATTTAGACGGTACACAGAGGTCACGGTTCTATGTGTACCTCGTTTTTGGGGTCACAACACAACAGAAACGATAACAAATCCCCAGTGCTTGCGTTTTCTGTTGATTTTGAACAGGCAGAGATGTTTTATCACAATCAGCTACAAAGCAGGAAAGCTACTTGTGATGCAAAAGAACCAAATAAACAGACAAAAAAAACTTTATAATTAGACTATAATTAAACTTAAACAGCTTCAACTTTTACAAGGAGTGGCATCAATTAAATGACAGTTACACAGCAATGGACCAATCAGAAGAACTCAAAGGCGGGCCAAGAATTCTGAGGTTCTGTGTACCAAGTTGGCATGACAACAGCAACATGGCAGAACCACTTCTGAGTGCTGAGTTTCATGTTTTCAGACGCAAAGATGCATTCTTTGTGAATTGCTGCAAAGGCCACAGATACAGACAGACAAACAGACGGACACAATAGATAGATACAAATAAATAGATAGAGACAATAGACAGACAGACAGACAGACAGACAGACAGACAGATATAGACAAATAGACAAACAGACAGACGATAGACAGACGGATAGACCGACCGACCGACAGACACAAATAGACAGATAGATAGATAGATAGATAGACAGATAGACAGATAGACAGATAGATAGACAGACAGAGACAAATAGACAGACAGACGATAGACAGACAGACAGACATACACAATAGATACAAATAAATAGATAGACAGATAGACAGATAGATAGACAGATAGATAGATAGATAGATAGATAGATAGATAGATAGATAGATAGATAGATAGATAGATAGATAGATAGATAGATAGATAGATAGATAGATAGATAGATAGATAGATAGATAGATAGATAGATAGATAGACAGACAGAGACAAATAGACAGACAGACAGACATACACAATAGATACAAATAAATAGATAGACAGATAGACAGATGGATAGATGGATAGATAGATAGATAGATAGATAGATAGATAGATAGATAGATAGATAGATAGACAGAGACAAATAGACAGACAGACGATAGACAGACAGACAGACATACACAATAGATACGAATAGATAGATAGATAGATAGATAGATAGACAGACAGACACGATAGATACAAATAGATAGATACAGACACGACAGACAGAGACAAATAGACAAGACAGACGATAGACAGACAGACACGATAGATACAAATAGATAGATAGACAGACAGACAGGATAGACAGACAGACAGAGACAAATAGACAGACAGACACGATAGATACAGACAGACAGACAGATAGATTTCACACTTAAACAGCACATTCACTTTGTGCACAGAATATCTCATACATAATGGAATATCCAGATTTAACCTGAAAGACTGAGTTTCCAGTCATGGTACACCAGTAAACTGATATCAGTGTGATTTGTAGAGGATGTGAAGGTCAAAGAAACATGAACAATGTTCAAATACTTGAAATGGTTTTAGCATACTCTTTGTCATTTATATTTCTTTGGTTTGCCCCTTGGTTTGATATTTTGCCTTCTGATTCAAGTCTTTTATAAATGTCCAGATATTCTGTGATGTGAAAGGAATTTTCTGTTAAAAAAGAAAGAAAAAAGTCTTCCAGTTACATTTAACTGTGAACATGAGAACCCCACACACGCACACACACACACACACACACACACACACACACACACACTCAAATACTTTATTCTGATATGATTTACAGAAGGGAATGATTACTACCATGTGAGCGGAAAAAGAAATGAATACTCTCTTTTCTCTCTCTTACTCTCTTGCACTCTTTATTTGTCTCTCTTCCATTCTACAGGAAGTAGTTAGCAGATATGAAACAGGCCTCTCTGACACACACACACTATCTAAAGCGCTCTGTAATGGAAAACAAATGTAGTGCAGGAGAACAGACACAGAAAATACTGATTGCTAAGTCCACAAAAAAGATAAAAGAAACCCTTGCTATTTATGGCCTGTGTGTGCTATCGTTTCTTTTGTTGTGCTTTCCAATAAAGCCAAAATTCAGTCGCTCAGATGCACTGAGACACACTCAGGGTATGGTGAGAGATGTCAGTGTGCTTCACTGCACCTGAATAGAGCAGGTGTCCAACATCTCCCACACACACACACACACACACACACACACACACACACACACACACACACACAAATACAGAGTATCAGATCTAAGCCAGATCGCTTTGTCGCTTTGATATGTTATCCCTCTCTATTCCTGCAGGAGAAGAGCTTTGTGTGTGCTACATTCGTTTACAATATCATCTCTTTAACTACAAGGATGTTTTGCTACAGAAAATGAAAAGCCATTTGCAGCTTTTATAAATGTATTAATTTAGTGTTTATTTGTACACACATGCTTGTGCAGGGCCCGTGCTGGCTTTTTGCTGGCACTGCTGTCTATAGCGAGCCCACATCAAATCTAAACAGGCCCTGTGCGGGCTAGCCCAGGTATGGCCCACCGCTACGAGCTCTGTGTGACTATAGCCCACATTAATCCCATGATTAGGGTGTACTCGCACTATGCTATCCGAACCATGCCCAGGCAAATTTGCTGGTTCCTTTGACAAGTATGAGTGCTCCAAATCAGGCCCAGAAACAGTTTAGTTGGCCAGCCCTGGCCCGGTTGAAAGAGGCGTGCCAGAGCGCGGTTTGGTTGGGCTTTGGCGTGGTACACTTGTAGGGTGAGTGCAAAGCGCGCCTTACCCCAAAACTGAAGAGGCGACATCACTTTTTAGTGACTGTTTCATATGGATTTATTAATCATTCTTACTTTTCAATGAACGCAAGCTGTCGTAGTTTATTAACTCACTGCACATCACCTGCACCTTCAGGAAACCTCCTAATATGTGCAGCACGATGACATAATTTATGAGCATCAAAAGTTGTGGATATGTTCTTCAAAATATTAGATTGCGCGTCACTGCATGCCAAATGACTAAAACAATAGAACTAAAGCAATCTCCACTGTGCTGGGTGAAAGTGCTTCTCTTCCTGTTAAACTGAACAGTTGCATCATAGATAATGTAAGGGTGCTCAGGTTCGGAAGGCAAATTGTAGTGTGAGTGCAGGCCGTCGGGGGAGAGGGGAGGGGGACAAACTTGCTTCTGCATGGTTCAAGGCAACTGTACCTAGTGTGAGTACGCCCTTAGTGTTTCCCTGCATGGGCAGCCCTAAGAAAGCCCTTACTAGGCCCCCACTAGCACTGAATGAGCAGGCTTTAAAAACTCCTTAACATTTGTGTGTATGAAAGACTTTGGCTCATGTGACAGTATTACTCCTACGCTGTCTTATGCACAATTTTATAACTATTTAGCAGCATATAATTTTAAAAGCTAGTCGACAATATTTTAGCATCTTTCAGCATTACAACTAAATGTGTAATAGATTTTATTATATCTTTAGCAACAAATAACAAAAAAACTTATTTTTTGTAATGCTTCAAAAGATTTACATTTGTTTTTTGTTTTTTTTAAACTGCTGTTTTTGAACTTTATACTCATCATTGAATCAACGGGTGCTTTCACACTGGCACTTTTGGTCTGCACCCGGATTCGTTTGACGTCAGAGTACGCTTCGTTTAGCTAGTGAGAACGTTGTCTTCTGAACTCAGGTGTGCAAACATGAACCGTACCCTGAAAGATGTGGTCTGGGGTACGGTTCTCTTCTGATATGAATGCAATCGTACCAAATAACGGAATTGAACCGCCAACTGTACAACAAACTTTAGTTTTCCTAATGTTCATTCGTGTGTGTGTCCGTGTATGACCTACCTTGGCGACAAGCAGGACTGACCCAGTGCAAACAGGGATATTGTCTGCTTGTCTCCACCAAAAACTACTTCTGCAGACATTGCATGATGTTCTGAACGTTTTAAATGTTTTTTTTTTTTTTTTTTTTCGCGGCAGATAGACTCGAGTGGCTCTCTGTATTTTGGTTTTGATAACAAAACCAAAACTTTCAGTAAAACGCAAAACGACCGTGATATGCGTACATCTCCATTTTGGCGCTTTGCTTACGTGGCCGTCACCTAGCAACAGCTGTACACAAAACAGCAGCTTGATGACGCAAGTGTACCGGGGTACAGAAGGAACAAAGACAATATGAACACAAACAAGCTGAGGGGGGACTATCGAACTTGGGTTCAGACCAGGCATTCGAACCAAGTGTGAGAGCACCCAAAGAGAAAAAAGGTTGAAAGATCATATGACATTGAATACTGAATAGGGGTGTGAACCTACACTGGTCTCATGGTTCGGTTCGGTTACGATTATCATGCCATCGATTCGGTTCAATTCGATATCTCGGTGCATTGACGATGCTTTCCATAAATAATTAGATTTTTTTTCTTTACAACACAAGAAAAAATTTGTTTTCAAATCTGTAAATATGTTTATATTTATATGTTATTTGTAATACAATTTTGTCCTTTAATACAAGCAGTCAGATATGAACTGTACCTTTAATTTTACCATCTCAAAAAAAAAAAAAAAAACACTCTTTGTGAATGTTTAAGACAAAACTCCAATACATGCACAGAAGACGGCATGAGCATTCATAACAAATAAACTAATGTAAATATTATCTCGCTTTCTTTTTGAGCACTGGCAAGTTCTTACACCCCTATGATTGGTCATTGTCTTCACCCGCTCAACAGAAAGGACTGCGCTTGACTTTAGAAACTAAAGTGCTGTTCACCCATGAGTCAAGCCGGAAAAACGGCCGCGGGTCAGTCTATATGCACATAATACGCGGTTATCAGGGAATCCGTAATAGAATAAATACAATACAATAAACTCGCACCACAGGCACGCTTGTGTCTCGATCCACAAGTATCGCTTTAACAGCGGAGAGGAGAGGAAAATTTACCTCACAAACATCCAGCGGGTCAAATGCAAAAAGTGTGTTTGTGTGGGAGAGAGGGGCAGAGATAGAGTTTTACAGCATTTCTCCCTAGTACTGAAATAGCAGCTCGTGCTTTACCATTCCTCAGTGTCAGTGAAAGACACTCACACGTGCACAATTAGTAAGTAGGGGTGTAGGAGTGTTTTATTTACTCACCCTCGCCTCCTTCGCCATAGTATTCTACCGCGACATCGCGCATAGGGGATAAATGACGTCAGTGCGTAATAACCGGTTATGATCTATTACTAAACCGATATCGAATTGTCCCCATCTGCATCGCGGTGCATCGAAGAAATGATTAATTTTGACACCCCTAACACTGAATTCAGCTTTCCCATCACATTAATATAATAAATTTTATATATATATAATAACAACATTTCACAATATTACAGTTTTTACTGTATTTTTGGTGAGCATAAGACTTGATTTATTGACATTAAAGGTCATACAAAACCAAGGTTTTGAAAGCTTTAACAGGTTTGGCATGCTGGCCTGGAAGAAAACCCAGAACTCAGAGATAATTGACCCCTGGGCTTCCGCCTGGCCGATGAGCATGTAAGGGGGTACGGGATCAGTTAGTTCTCAAGAGCTCCCCCTGGTAAAGGAGGAAAAGGGGTAGATGGGGGGGATCCTTCAAAGGGAGTAATAATTACAGGCTATATAGTGAGTTTGGATACATCCAATTGGCTTACTAATGATAATTTACGGATAGGAGACCAATCATATCACATGCTCCTCTCGAAATTAGTTTGTGAAACTTCACTTTGTAATGCACATTTATTTGTAGCTTACATTTATTTTTAATGATGCAATTCTAAGGTTTTATCTCACCATTATTTGACCAACTGATTCTAACTCTATTCGTCTTTTCTCTTCAGCTACCGTAGAGTCACACGCTCCAATAGCGTCACCACTGCCGTTCAAGCTGATCTTGACCTACTGGAGGGTCTTGCCGATGACCAGTTTACACAATCCCACCAGGGCCCCATTGTCCACCAGTCGTCCCGAGACGCGGCCACTTCCACCGTCAGCATTCAGGGCTCAGGGAACCACTACCATGCCTGTGTCCAGGATGAGTACAGCGACGTGGACTTCGACCCCTCCATACTGCCCCCACCGGACCCCTGGATGGATGGAGCTACGGAGGAGGAATACGCAGGTGGAGTGTCGGGCTCTGTGTGTCTGCAGGATGGACGCTGGTTTCTGAAGCTGCTGCAAGCAGAGGTGGAGAGGATGGAGGGCTGGTGCATGCAGATGGAGCAGGATGAGCGAGAGAACGAGCTACCGGAAGACAGTGAGTAACTATAACATCATCGCTCTAAAATAAGTGGTAGGCTGGAAATATAGACTGATGATTTACTGTGCATTATAGGTTGCATTATTTTGAATGTTTCACTCTACTGCATTTGGCCATTAAAGAATCACATGAATGATTTTATTCAACTGCTTTTAGGTATTAAAGACTCATTTAAAATATTTTATGCAACTTTTTGGGGGGTATTAAATACTTGTTTAGAAAATTCTATTCAATTGCTTTTTGGGAATACAGACCATTTAGAATATTTATTCAAATGTTTTTTTTGCATTAAAATTTAGTTTAGAATATTCGATTCAACTACTTTTTGAAATATACACTCACCAGCCACTTTATTAGGTACACCTTACTAGTATCAGGTTGGACCCCCTTTTGGCTTCAGAACTGCCTTAATCCTTCGTAACATAGATTCAACAAGGTACTGGAAATATTCCTGAGATTTTGGTCCATATTGACATGATAGCACCATGCAGGTTCTGCAAATTTGTCAGCTGCACATACATGATGTGAGTCTTCCATTCCTCCACATCCCAAAGGTGCTCTATTGGATTGAGTTCTGGTGACTGGAGGCCATTTGAGTACAGTGAACTCATTATGTTGTTCATGAAACCATTCTGAGATGATTCGTGCTTTATGACATGGCGCATTAAGTAGCCATCAGAAGATGGGTACACTGTGGTCACAAAGGAATGGACACGGACAAAACTCAGGTAGGCTGTGACGTTGACATGATGCTCAATTTGTACTAATGGGCCCAAAGTGTGTCAAGAAAATATCCCCCACACCATTACACCACCACCACCAGCCTGAACCGTTGATACAAGACAGGAAGGATCCATGCTTTCATGTTGTTGATGCCAAATTCTGGCCCTACCATCCGAATGTCGCAGCAGAAATAGAGACTCATCAGACCAGGCAATGTTTTTCCAATCTTCTATTCTCCAATTTTGGTGAGCCTGTGCGAATTGTAGCCTCGGTTTCCTGTTCTTAGCTGACAGGAGTGGCACCTGATGTGGTCTTCTGCTGCTGTAGCCCATCCACCTCAAGGTTGGATGTGTTGTACGTTCAGAGATGCTCTTCTTCTTACCTCGGTTGTACAGAGTGATTATTTTAGTTACTATTGCCTTTCTATTAGCTCGAACCAGTCTGGCCATTCTCCTCTGACCTCTGGTAACAACAAGGCATTTGTGCCCACAGAACTGCCGCTCACTGGATATTTTCACTTTTTCTGACCATTCTCTGTAAACCCTAGAGATGGTTGTGCGTGAAAATCCCAGTAGATCAGCATTTTCTAAAATACTCAGACCAGCCCGTCTGGCACCAACAACCATGCCACAATCAAAGTCACTTAAATCCCCTTTCTTCCCCATTCTGATGCCTGGTTCGAACTGCAGCAGATCGTCTTGACCATAAATGCATTGAGTTGCTGCCATGTGATTGGCTGATTAGAAATTTGTGTTAACGAGCAGTTGGACAGGTGTACCTAATAAAGTAACGGATGAGTGTAAACTTATAGAATAATCAGTTCAACTGCATTTTGGACATTAAATACCTATTTAGAAAATTTTATTCAACTGCTTTGTTGGCATTAAAGATTCAATTAGAATATTTGATTCATGTGCTTTTCCTGGCATTAAAGACTCATTTTGAATATTCAATTCAACTGCATTTTGGAAGACTCATTTAGAATAATCTATTCAAGGACATTAAATGCTTTGACACAATCTACATTGTAAAAGCGCTATAGAAATGAAGATGAATTGAATTTAATTAAATACTCAGAATATTTTATTCAACTGTTTTTTGGGCATTAAAGAAACATTTAGAGAAAATTCAGCTGCTTTTTTAGGATTATAAATAACATTTCAGTGTTTCCTCTAGGATTTTTTCCAGCAGTGGCGGCAGGACTTTTTTTACACAGATCTGCCAACTATTTCAAAGACAAATATTACACGCAGTATTACAAGTCGAGATAGCATTCATGTAATACGAGCATGCGAATCTCTTTGCTTGCGCGCCGATTTCCTCTGTTCGAGCACAGAACTTCTTGCACGCGCTCAAATTTACACGTTCAAGTGCAGATCTTCTTGTGCGCTCTCCAGTAAGCGCTGCTGAAGCGCGATTTAGTGCGTTTTCCGACATTAACGTGTCCTGAAGTAAAGTGAAACGGCATTAAACTCCAGCAAGATAAAGTCATTGTATGCAAAGCCATTGACCTTTATCAATAAAGTATACTTATGGAAACTGTGTTCATCTTAACTGAAAGCTACGCGGTGTTTGCTAGACTCACACACCTGTCAGTCAGTCTGTCAGAGAGTCAGTCAGCATGTCACCTTGAACAAATAGCGCACAGCACTACTACGGTTACAGAAAAGTTTGCGCGGTTTACCTCTAATATGTTTTGGTGCGATTATAATCCGCTATAAAAAACACGACTAAATGTTTTAAATAAGAAGCTGTAATGTAGCCGTGGCGGGATGAATTTTGGCGTGGCGGCCCGCCACGGATGAATGTAGCGGAAACCTTGCATTTAGTTTCTAGAATTTTCAGTTCATCGCCCATTCTTTGGGAGATTTGAATGTTCTAAATGCACCATTGATTCTACATATTTATTGCCTGGTAGGCAACTTACTATAGGAGTTAGTTTAAACCATTTAGATTAGTATTGAACAGCTGATGTCATCAATGATCATTAAACTTCCTATTCCGCTATTTTATTTTCACGGTAGTCTTTAAATGGGGAGATCAGTGAGCTCTTTTTGAAGGCTTGATTTTGTTTATGGGCTGCACTGTAACATGTTCATGTACTTTCACTCTGCACTGTTAACTTCCTGCTCCTGTAAAGACCCTCCCTCAGAAATACGCAATGGACTCAGATTGGTCAGCTGACCCAGTGTGTTCTGATCTGCTTAATATCCATTGTCCGGTTACAGATTAATTTAAAGTTGAGGGTTTTTAATATCACAAACCCTAGAGAAGCAACTTCTTGTAGTCCCTACCAGATGTCTGCTGCTGAGAAATTAATTCTGTAAAAGAAAATCTCTCTCTTTCAGTGTAACTTTGCAGGTGTTATTTATGCTAATTTGTAGCACTTTGTATCATTTAGAGAATAATAAGCCACTTCAGCAAAATCACCAGTGTACAAGGTCATTTCACAGTCTGGTTACCTCCGGCCGCCCCCCGTTTCTTTTTCTCCCACTTCCCGCCTTTTCCTACTCAAGCACACACACACACACCGGACGCAGTGACCGTCTTCATGTCAGTCACAAAGCCTGCTTGTTCATCTATCTCCTGTCTGTCTCCCTCTCGCATACCAGACATTTCTACCAGCAGGAGCCACCCATCTCCCTCGTTCATTCGCTGCTTCGTTCTCACTAGATTTTCTCAGTTTCTAAATCTGTCTCCTTCCACTCTCTCTCTCTTCCTCAACCCTTCCTTCTTTCCCCGAATACATAAAAGATGCTAATCCCCATGTCCTACGACAGCGCATTGTTTGCCATATGGTCTCTCGCTGCTGCATATGTTAAACAGAGCGCGTTCTTTTCGTCAGATCTCTGTTTAAACCGCCTCATGGCTCCAATCCGCAGAGGCACGCTGCAGTTTCTCCTCAGGCCACGGTGAAAGCCTTTATATGACCCTCGTATGGCAAACATTAGCTTCCTTTAAGAGAATTCGTCCTTGTTTGGTAATCTGATATGCTGTTTACCCTCTTTCACTCTCAATCTATCTTTTTACATCACACTCTAGTTCTCTCTGTGTGTGAGAGTGTGTGTGTGAGGCTCATTTGCTTTGGCGGGTGTTTGTTTGGTGTGCATGGTAAACACTCCCCCCTACTCCTCCGGTTCTTGCATTTGGGTTCCCAAGGCTTAGATATTTATGACCCCCTTCAAGCTTCAAAGAGATAGCATTTAAACATTAACCGGCCGTCTGAGCTTTTGCAACACAAACGCACACAGTCACCGAGTTGTTGGTTATCATTTCTCATGCAGTGCTATCAACTTTTAATACACTTTGTTTTACTAAAGCTGTTGAATTTTGTCTTTTTTAATTGTTTTGTTTGTTCAGTCCTTGGGAAGATTCGCAGTGCGGTGGGCAGCGCACAATTGCTGATGGCACAGAAATTTCAGCAGTTCCGAGATCTTTGTGAAGAAAACTTGGTATGTATGAAGCACAACATTAGGGTGGTATTTAAAGGCTCCACCCATTAGTGGCTTTCTTAGTAGCACTAATTTAAGCCAAATCAGTTAGATATTATTAGGCATTATGTCATTTCCCCCCCCAAGTTAACAGATGTTTTGTGTGTGCTCTGTTCTCTGGCTGTCAGAATCTCAACGCCCACCCGCGGCCCATGTCTCAGGATCTGGCAGGATTCTGGGATATGCTGCAGCTGTCCATCGAGAACATCAGTCTGAAGTTTGACGAGCTCCACCAGCTGAAAGCTAACAACTGGAGAGCGCTGGATCCTTCTGAGAGGAAGGTACATTACAAATCCAGATGCATTACACACTCTCTAAAAAAATGGCTAAGAATACCATAGATGACACAATGTAATGTCATTTTTCAGCATGCTTAAGCTGCTTGATTGGTTTGTTGTAACTGTTGGATATGTCAGAGTAGATGCAATATTTAATTTGACGCGAACAATAACAAGCTTCAGGAGGGTGGATGTGCTGTCTGTTCAATCTTGAACATTTCCCCCAAAATAATAATACTGTCATTATTTACTGTTCCAAATTTATGTGACTTTCTGTGGATGCAAAAGGGGAGTTTTGAGGAATTGCAATGTTGCCCTTAAATGGAGCCTGATGACATCAAGCTTAAAAAATTCTACAAAGGTAGTACAGTAGTAATTATTTTCAGGTCTTCTAATGCATAACTTTGAGTCAGCAAGTATCAATTATAATTTAGTTTGCATGTTTTTGGTCATCCAATTACAATTGGCAAGCCAAGACACATTGGGCCCTATCATACACCCGGCGCAATAAAGCTCTAGACGTGTACGGGGTGATTTGTTGCTATTTTCAGATCAGCGCAACCAAATCTTTCATGTTTATTTGCATATTTATACTTGTTTTAATAAAAACATTTTTAGATTTGTCCATCTGTTGGGTTTTGGAGATGTCTGCATCACCATAAGATAGACGTGCGTTTGGATATAACTCAGTTTTCTGACCATATTTTTCAGTCCTTAAAATAGCAAAAGTGGATTCGGACACACTCTTAATGCTTTTGCGCTATGTGCTTTAGACTTTGCGCCTAGATCGTTAAAATAGAGCCCATCATCTTTTATACCTGGTAATAACATGTAATTAAATGCCTCATGTGACCACCTTTGTTTAGATTACATTGAGACCACTTTCAGAGCACTCAAGAGTGATGCATGAACAAATTATGCAGTCCAATTTCATAAACCGAACTAAATGATTAATTGAAATGAATCATAGGAATGATTTGTTTATGAGTTAGAAGTGAGTACTTTAAAAAATATATATACATTATGAACGAACCATAGAGAACTAGGGGAGATGCAAAGACGTTTGGGCAACTTTAAGCATGCATTTTAAAAAAGCTTGACAGACAATTGGAACTGCAAAAAAAAAAAATAATAATAATATCTCAACATTTCAATGAGATTATTGAAGTATGTTTTAAGAAATGTGACTGTTCTACTTGTTTTACTTCAAAATGTAACAATTAATGTTTGTTCATAATAATTTGTGAAATGTGTTCAATTCTGACTGCAAAGTGTTTCACAGTAAATCATACACCTATTTATTTTAGTTGTGCATCGCTTTAAAATTAAAAAAATTCACAGCAAAATGTACCGAACAAGCAATTTTGTGTTTAGCAATTTACCAGATCATTAAAAAAACTTTCTATTAAAGGTGCAGCAGGTGATCTGCAAAATGCTAACCGTTAGCATAATAGCTTTGAAAACACAGTTTCTCCCATGCAGTCCAAAGCCACGCCTCCTGATATCACGAATGCGCACCTTAAAGATGACAGTAAACAACCCACTAGATCATGTCATTAACCAGTTAGAAAACCTTATAGTACTTTATAATACTACAATTCTGAACTACAAAGCTGTATAATATCCAGCATGTTTTCAGTTGTGTAGCAAGCAAAACTTGTCATAATGTGCAAAATTTCATGCATGCAAGGATCACTGGTCTCACTCTCTCACGTGCTTTTGTCCTAAACCCACTACTATATGCTTAGTGGTAGGCCGGCAACGTGCAGGAATTACACTTAATTACTAAGCCATACTTGCATGCTATTTCAGACCGAAAATATTCAGAGTAGCATGGTAAACAATGTAGGGAGCGCTTTACAGGTTGTCATTGTTCAAAAATGAACCAATGTAAATATAAAGCCAACTTGACCTCAGTAAAGCAGGCTAGGCAGAATAGCGCTATTTACTTCTGTTTTGTTGTTAAACTAAATAATAATCGACATTATCCATGCTGTAAAAGGTCCCTTATGAAATTGAATTTCGCCAGAAGATTTCAGTGGCTGAACAACACTACCGTGCATATAACCCATTCGTAAAACAACTAAATCTACATAAGCTTTGCGTGACTAATAGTTTTAAACATGACATTACCCGTCTAAAAGAAATACTTTAGCCATAGTGGCCTCCAGTGTGCAAAAGTAACTCCAATATTGATTCAGGATTTAAAAAAAAAAAGTTGATTCAGCATTTGTTTTTATTGCTCTCGTGTGCACGCGCAAACTGCAGATCAGTCTGCGTGAACAGGGGTGCGCAGGTGTACAAATCTACATTTGCTAACAGACAGTTTGGGCTACTTATCAGATTTTTGGGAATTGTCGACATTTCTTAGTCTTATGCCTTACTCAGAATATAAAAATACATTTAGATCATTTACTTTCATCATTACTATTGGAACGTGAAAAGACTTTCAACTAGCACAACAAAAAAATGTTTCTGAAGACCTACTGCACCATTAAATATGGCATTTACTCTGACTCTTAAGTGTTCGCTTACACGACAGCTATGTCAGCATAATCCTGTTTTCAGCTTTTAGTAGAAAATGATGTCTGCTTTATTTTATGTTGCATTTTGTTGAAATGTTTATCTAAATTATCTTAATTGCATGTGCTATTGTGCTACATGTTTTGCTCATTGTCTTATTATTTTGTGTTCTGTGTTTGACAGTGAACTGGTTTTCAGATGATGCTACCAAATTGCACGCTGCATGTGGTTCTCACCCAGTGGTCCCGTTCACCTCACAACAAATGGGTTAAAGCTAGCTGACAAAAATGGCCCTGCCACCCTTGAGCTCTTACTTAATGTATTTGCCTAATGCCTGGCACTTAAATGCAACTAAATATTGCAACTGACCCAGCAGATGACCCTACATTTGCATGCATAAGCTGTGTTGCATTACGTCATGAAGTCACACTAACAGATTTGTCGTTGATGTCCAGGAGAGGCGAGTGCCCCCTCCGGTACCCAGGAAGCCAGGGAAGGGTCCCATGCTGCTAGTGAGAGATCGGTCTCTGGAAGGTTCCCAGCGAACGGAGGCTCGGAAGCGGTTGTTAGCGGCTAAACGTGCTGCTGCTTCTCAGCGCCAGAACTCTGCTACAGAATGCGCCGACAGCATCGAAATATACATCCCAGAGGCCCAAACACGACTATAAACACTGTCACTGTAAAACAACCAGGTGCTTAGAGGCCTAAACAGACACAAAAAACACTCATCTTCAAGCATAACACAATAGCACTGAATGACAAAGGCAGGGTAGCTGTAACATAATCACTCCTCTTTTCTTGTGTAAAAGAGAGTTTCTTCACTGTGGGCTTCTACTGTATGTATTATGACTTAAAGGGATAGTTCACCTAAAATGGTAATTTGTCACTAATTTATTTACCCTCAGGCCATTCAAGATTCTTCAGTAGTACATTTAAGGAGATTTTTAGCTATAACTGTGGTCCTTGGTGGTTCATTTAATGCAAGTCATTGACTTTTAGACAGTTTTAGGAGTAAAAAAAAACATATACAGGCAAAACAAATGTAATCTAATGGGTCCTGACAATGCATTGAGGTCTTAACAAGCAAATGTTTTGTATTGCTTAAAGCCTGGGACACAACAAGCTTACAGTCGGCAGCCAAACTTTCCTTGGGCAGCTTCAGGCTGTCGGTGAGCATCTGCTTGTTTGGGGTGTTCCACACGTCACCTCTCGTCAGGCTCATGTCAGGGGTTTGTACCGTTCAGCATGTAGAATCACTGTCAGTCATTGGTGAAGGAGAGCATTCTGATTGGATGTGCAGCTACGAATCAGAGTGAGAGAATAAAAACTTAAGTGACGTAACAAGGGTGTATATTTAGACCTAACATTTTTTTTTAGAGACCGAACACATTTTCACACATATATACATATATACACACACAGAAATGTATGCATGCACCTTAAGCTAAAAAAAAAGTCTGAGCGCGTAAACAACAGCACACATTCTTTTTGTGCTTTTAAAAAACATAAATAAATAAATAAATAAATAAATAAACATTAATCAAGCATGTCTCATGCTGCAAAAGTCAATTTATAGAATTTTACTTTGCGGAGGGAGGAATGGGGAGGCATATGACGCAGTACCCATTTTATCTTGATTGTTGTATTTTTCATAGTCGTTGTGGAAGCCGAAATCGAAACTAAAAGTTGATTAATTACACGGCCATGGTTACTATTATGGTGGACTCGTAGTGAACCTGACTTCAAGTGACTTACACTTTCTTTGAAAGTCTCACCTGAGTTTTGCACAGTAAAGGCTAATTTATACTTCTACGTCAAGCGCATGCGTATGGTCTGGCACAGCCTTCGTGCAGTCACATAGGCCTTGCCGCGCACCTCTCTGTAACTATCGCAACGGCGCATAGCACAAGCTCTGTGATTGGTCAGCTTAGTAGCTGTGACGAGCGTGAGCGGTGCTGAGAGCCCGATGGAGTGAGTGTTTACAAGTGTCGAGTCCCGTAAAGGAGCTCCAGATTGAAACTGTTGTTTTGTGTTTACCTTATGATTAAAGTTGTCGCACATCCACCGGTTCCCACCTCTGTTTACTAACAATCAGTATGTTTACATGGACACCAGTACTAAGATTTTAATATGATTAGACCAATACTATGATTAACAGCAATTTTTGATTACCTTAATCCGACTAAAGTCATAATCGAACTAAAAGGAAATGGAATTAGGATGTGGAATATTCCTATTTTAGTCTCATTATTGAAGTGCAGTACAGACATGTAAACACTGCAATCAAACTATTACCCTTTTGTAGTACTTTGCTACATTTTGCGACAGGATACACACACACACACACACACACAGAGCAGTGGTCAGCATTTGACACTTTTTGCAAGCGGGAAACGATTACTGTGCTCTCATTTGGATCCACCGTCATCTGTTTGGATGCATAGTGTGAGAAATGAACTGCAGTTGAACTTGTTGCAAACTTAAAAACAAAATGCCCAAAATCACATATGGTGCGATGACGAACACAAACTGTTGTTGTGTAAAACCCCAAAGGAAGCTAGCATTGGATGGTGACATAATGACGTTAAATAAACTATGTACTATACCATGTAAGACGGGAACATGAAAGAAACATTCAAAAAGCAACTCATGTAAACATCGTAATCATATTAATGTGTATTCGGATTAAGGCAAATAATTAGATCACTGATGTCCATGTAAATGTATTCAAGGTGACAAGTACTGGCCTGGCATACATAATACAGTGGTCCCTCGTTATTTGCGTTACGTACTAAAAATAACCCACAATAGGCAAAATCCGCAAAGTAGTCAGCTTCATTTTTTACAATTATTATAGATGTTTTAAGGACGCAGAACACAATTTGCTAATCAGGATGGAAAAACAATGCGCTGTAGAAAAAAAAATATGTTAAATTACATGAAAAAAAATCAGCAAAACTGTGAGGCCGCGAAAAGTGAAGCGTTACAGCGAGGGACCACTGTACATCGTTTTTGCCTATTTTCCAGACGTGTAAATGCAGGATAATTTTGAAAACGCTGTTGTGACTCTTGTAAATGTAACATTTTTTTTTAAATTGCAGAGGACGTTTGTTGTTTTTTGGCTACATTGTCGTGTAAATGTTGCCTCAGTCTGCAGTCATCTATTTGATGTGTTCACACGTAGTATTTTGCTGACACGAGGCGACAACAGAGTCGGTTTTCGTCATCGCTAGTTCTTTGATTTCAGCTTGGTGTGTCTTGTGCTTAAGACATCACATATCATCAGGCCTATAGGTATTAATTTTGTCTTGCCTTTATATGTTTGGGTTTGTTTTTTTTTAACACTCAATGTGCTGGAAGCCATTGACTTGCATTTTAGGAATCAGCAAGAATCTAAAAAGCTACCGAAAAAAAAAAAAAATGATCTGAGGTTAAACCAACAAATTTGAGTTCTTTTTGTTGAAATATCCCTTTAATTTAACTCTCTTCCTCCGTCCTGCCAATTGCGATGTAGCTCCTTGTTAAACTCCCAAAGACTTTTACTATTTCTATAAGACACTCTATATTTAATATATATATATATATATATATATATATATATATATATATATATATATATATATATATATATATATATATATATATATATTCATGCCTAAGAGCATATTATTATATGTCTGTTAGTATTACTACCCAAATAATGCACACTACTGAATTTTAATATTGATTTGTAGATTTTTGCAGTTACTGTCTAAGAGCCATATGTCTTGTGTTCTCAAAGAGGACATAACTTCTAAAGGGCAACATACCGATCACTTCTGAAGATTTTAACGCAAATGTAGCTTTGAATTGCAGTTGTATGTTTGTGTTTCTCTCTCATGTGTCACCTCTGAGACAGGGTGAGGCTCTTCTGTTTTCATTATCAAGGGACAGAGTGGACAAAAAAACACTTTTTTTTTCTTTCTTCTCGTATTTATCAAACTCATACTTGATCATCCTGTCCCGTCCTCTAGTCTCATTTCATTTCCTGCCATCTTTCTGCTATCTTTCCTCAGCAGTCACCTGTTTGACTGACATAGATGTCCATGGTATCTGTCAAATGTGACACTTTTATCTGTCAGCTTTCACGTCATTGACAGAAGTGCCGTCAGGACACGCCAGTCTTCACAGCTCTGATTCATTAGCCATTAATAAAGTAGCAATGCGTCACATTATAAAACATGACATAAGGGCAGTCAGGGATTTCATTCAGCATTAAGCCCAGTTCACACTGACAGCGATAAAGTGACCAAAGTCTTTTATTTGAAATAATATTTGCTGATTTGTAGTTTCATCGGCAAGGTGGTACAATGTGGCTTTAAACTTTGTTAATTGCAACTTCATTTCTTGTAATTACCTTAACTACTTCATAGTTGTGACCCTGTATATGACAGATTTTATTTCCTCATCTTCATTTTGACTAAGAGTAATTGTAGTTTTGTTCATTACAATTTGTACATAATTCTGAATTCTTATTTAAAATTTTAAATACACGGTCAAAACAAAACAAATACAAATGTTTTATCATAATTTAATGATATATAATGATCTATACAGATTTATATATAGCATAATTGTGACTATTTCTCAGAGTTGTGGTTTTATATTCCACAGTAGCACAAACAATTTAACAATTGTATATTATGATATGTAAACGTGACTTTAGAATCACAATTATGACTTTATTGCTCGTAATTCAGATTTTTAAGAATCGCACCACCTAAGATAATAGCTGCAATTGATAATACATCAATAGATTTTTTTGCTTCGTTGTCACTTTAGAGTAATTGCAATTTTGTGACTTATTACAATTGTGAGTCTTTTTATATATTATATAACAAATCACTGCAAATGTGACCCTATATATAAATCATATGAGATTAAATTTTTTGGTAATTGTAATTTTTATTGTGACTTTAAACTGTTAATTTTGATTTTATATTATAATTATCACTATTTCTCAATATCACAATTGTGATATATTAACTTTCTATCACAAAGATTTTATTTATTCTGATGTTATCTGTAAATCTTACCATAAACATATAAAAACTGACCTTATGTATTAACTTATATTGAAACGTATATTGTAAATCACAAGCGTGTCAATATTTGTTGATGTAACACCATTTCTGAAGACACTAGAAAAGCGAATCAAGCAATTTATAAGCGACTTTATATCACAATTATGACTTTATTGCTCATTTTTGAATCACACCATTAAAGAAAATATTGCAATTGTGGCCTAATATATCAATAGATTTTTTTTCATCAGTCACTTTATTTAGTGTAATTCCAATTTAATTGTGTACTTTTTAAATTGCTATTATAATTAAAGTACTTATAATTACTATTTCTCAACTCATAAAACATCACAATTGTGATTTATTAACTTTCTATCACAAAGATTTTGCCATAAATGTATAAAAACTGACCCTATATATTAACTTATATTGAAAAATGTATTGTAAATCACAAATGCATCAATACTTTTGTTGACGTAACACCATTTCTGATGACACTAGGAAAATAATTTAACATCTAGCGACTCCTGCAGCAATAAAATCGTTGTCAGTGTGAACAAGCCGCAACCACACAACAACCAACTTTTTCAACATTTTCTAATTCTGTAGCACTGAATAGCTCCACCCACTGTGAAATCTCATTGGCCGATTCTGTCCTTCAAAAATTGTACACTAAACTTCTGATTGGCTGTGATTATGTCATGTTGCAAATCAGTTTCTCATCCACTGTGGACAAACATATTATTTTACTCACCAACAATTATCACACGTCGTTACGTTAAACTCGACACTAATTCATTTCGGAGAAATGCACACTGTTTAGCTGTTTCCAGTATTTTGTAAATATATAAATGACGATTCTAAAGACGCCTTCTTGACTGCTCACTAATATAACTCCTCACTATATTTGTCTAAATGTTTGTATACATGAATATAAAATTAAATATCAGTATTTTGTAATGGAGTTGTAGAGATATTTAATACTTGATGAAACGAAATCGCAGATATCTATCATTCCCCACCTTACTTTTGCATTTTAAAGTATCTAAACTGCTGTGTCACATTTATAAATGTAACAAACACATTTTAGTTTAAACTTTCAACTTTGACAGCGCAGTTTATTCATATATTTATAATCACAAGTTAGCATGTTAGTCTTTATCCTCGGCCAAGTCAGTCAAGTGTGTGTGTTTGTGTGTATGTAAGTGTGTGTGTTTCCACATCAAGTGCATGTACCTAATTTTCCTGAAGGCATATTTTGTCTTTTTTTCAAACAATATGTAGCAGAGTTGATATATTGTAATATAATCAAGCTTTCTTTTGTTTTTATTCGTACTAAAATGTATATACATTCAGCAACCCTGCAGAGACAGTGCAAGACACATGTATCAAAGCAGAGCACATGCTATTAGCTTATTATTTTTCTATTTAAAGCGATCTGTCGAATCACACTCTTGCGCCGCTTGTGTATTTGATTTGTACACACCACTACATCTTAGTTGCACCGACTCAATACTAGTCGAAGCTAAACTGCACTGTCTCATATCTTTCAATAACTGATAATACTAATTTGCACTTGTGAAATATGTTAAATAAACAGAGCTAATTTTATTCCTTTGCTCAGAATATTTCACTGTGGATAGACACGTCACTATATTCATATTCATTTCCCAGCAGCCAATGTGCAGCCATTCTCTATTTTCATACACTGTAAAAAGCGATTAGGCATTTAAAAAGTAAACACGTTACTTTTTAATTGAAACATGATTAGTTGGATTGACTTAAAACAGTGAGTAAATCAGTCACCTTAACTAACTTAAATGTGCATAATAAGTTAGATCAATTAAAAGAAACAGTCAATTTAAAAAAAAAAAAAAAAAAAGGCTCTTTTTTAAAAGTCCCCTACAGTCTTACAAATAAAGGTACATGAGCTGTCACTGGGGTGGTACCTTTCCAAAAGGTACACATTTGTACATTAAAGGTCCATTTTTAATACCTCAAGGGTACATATTGGTACGTAAAAAATACAAAAAAAAAAAAAAAAAGTGTTCCTCTTAAAATCTTTAGGTACTAATATATACTTTTGAGGTACCAATATGGACACAAATGTGTACCTTTTGAAAAGGTACCACCCCAGTGACAGCTCGTGTACCTTTATTTTTTAAGAGTGTAGAATTAAACAGTTGAGTTTTATTTTTTAATTCATTCAGCCGATCTTTGTGTCTGGTACGAGCACTTTTAGCTAAGCATAAATCATTGAATCAGATTAGACCATTAGCATCTTGCGGTTGTGTACTTAGACTAAGAAAAAAAAGAAAAGTTGCTATTTTGTAGGTTGATATGACTAGGAACTACACTTTGATTCTGACGCAATAATAATCAAGGGACTTTGCTGCCACATTGCAGAACCTCAAAATAGTCCCAATGTACTAGGTAACAGCACTGCGCAATATCATTAGCTGTTTCCATCCACCTATTTTTATGCGTATTTTGAATATGAGCATTAAAACGATTGTAGGAAACTACATGATGCGCATAAGTTTTGAAAATGCGCATAAAAAATTAATTATGCGCATAACTGAGTAGGATAAATTTATTCGATAAATTTTTTTTGCATAAATCAAGATGGAAACACTTTTAATCGAACAAACTCCAGTATGCGCATTAAAAAGTCATGCGATTTTGTTATAAGAGATCATGTGATGATAAAAATGTGTGTGAATGGACAAACCAGCAGGCTGAACACACTGTAAAACATCTGAAATGTTGTTTTGGTCATTGTAAAACGCCTTAACCATCTCAGTATTAGTGTTATTATATTATTAATTACCTTCAGAATAGTCAAAGAGCATCTGTGCTTCGCGTATCACGCCTTCAAATGCCACCACGCATTCATGGCGTGTCTGCATTTGTCATCTGAGAAGTAATTTATTAAATAAAAGAAAAGATTAACGCAGATTCTCCTACCGCAGCAAATTCCAATTGTACTGTTGATATTTGGTGCCAGTCAATCAGGTGACGATGTTGTTCTCTTTGACTCTTTTTTTTGTTCTCTTTTGACTTCTATGCGATATTCTAGTTTTGTGCATAAATTTAATTTGCATCTTTGGATGGAAACATATCTATTGCGCCTGCTGCAGCCATAAAACAACAGCAAAGTTAATTGCTTATTAAGCTGGAATGCGAGCATTGTTCTCAGTCATACCTGGAAAACAGCAACTTTGCAGTTTTCCCATCAGTCTTAGTACATGATGTAGCTACAGAATAGTCAAGCTTTAAATTGTCGAAATCCTATTCGAAATTTTTGAGCAGAATGCTACTGGTCTAATCCGATTCAATGATCTATGCTAAGCTATGCTAAAAGTGCTTCCGCCAGACCTGAAGATCGGCAGAATGGACCTCTAGGGGTCTATATTAAGATCCAACAACCTCTAAATGCCATCTAAAATTCTCCTAAAATGAGCGTTTTTCTCAGCCTCCTATGTTATGTTTATGTTCAAGTATTTCACTTTAAAGGCAATGAAAAGAACTTAATTCATCATTATAAAAGTAACATTTCTGAGCCTACATTCAAGAGTTGGAGAAAAATGCTAAATTTTAGAAGAAAATATCAAACGGCATTTAGAGGTTTTTGCATCTAAACTGTTGATATTGTAAAATGCATTACAAGCTTTGACAATGGATTTACTCACTATTTTAAGTCAAATCAACTTGCCGCTTTAAAGGCAACGGTTTTACTCATTTTTTTGCTTTTTACAGTGCAGTTTATTTAAGTTGGCTTTAGTTTGGTCCTTGTAGTGTTTCTCTTATTAAACTAAACCCTTGGTTCCAGTTATTATGCACTAGAGCCCTTCTACTGTGGTTAATGTTTTTTTTTTAATTATTATTGATGTTTAAACGCTCGGCCTTAATTTATGAATATATGATAGTCATGCACAACGTAGCCTCAGGGGAGACTATATAACGCGTGTATGAATGCGTGTGTGCTTCTGTGTATGTGTGTGTGTATATCATGAAGAGGTCTTGTATTGGAAACGTTACCTTATTAAAAGCATTCAATATTGACAAAGTACATTTTCATATTGAGATTTCTATTTCAATGTGCTCGGTAGTATTTCGCTGCATTTAGAATACAAATTCACAGCAAAATTTGGATTTTTTTTTTAAAAACAGTTTAAGGGTTATGTCGGCTAATATAATACCAACATAAATTGATTTGGACAATCAGTAAAAGTATATTGTATGAATCAAATGATACCGAAATGTTTAAATATCAATGGATTCCATTGCCCTTGTTTTTAGAGATATTTATGAAACATTAGAGAGATATTTTGTGAGATTATATATATATATATATACATAGAGAGCACTATGCTTTTGCCGAAAGTGATCACAACCTGATTTTCTTAACTGTTGTCGTTCACTGATGTGACAAGGTTGGTTTATATCTGGCTAAATATTAAGTCCTGTCTTTTTAGGGGTTTACCTCTTTAAAATGTACGTAGATCAGACTGTGTATTATTGCCAAAACTGTGGACTGTGCACCCACCGCAACATTTTGGGAAATAAAGGCAGGACATGATGTATTTAACAGTTCTTGTAAGCATAAACTTTATCAAAACGACTGTGTGTAAATACATGAATGTTCTTCATTGTAAATGTAACCTACATCTAAAGATATCTTACTACTTACATTTTGTATTTATTGTAACGACACTGTTGATGTTATGGCACGTGTATGAACTTTTGATCATTAAAACATTACAGATGCTCACAGCCATGGTGTGATTCATTTTCAAATGTTGTGTATAGAAAAATATGAATAGAGAGGGAATTGTTTTATATGGAAGCCTGTTTATGTATTTCCAGTATTCGATTCATTACGGAAGTCTTAAGAGGCCATGCATTAAAATATTTTTTCTCTCTTGTTTTGTCGTGATCACGACTTAATTATCTCGTGATCTCGACATAACAAAAACTTGTTATGTCGTGATCACGACTTATTTTTTTTTCCTTTAATTTATTTATGTATTAATTATTATTATTATTATTATTATTAGTAGTAGTAGTATAGTAGTAGAATTAGTATTAATATATGGCAAATGTCAGGACACCGGCTTTGCGAACAGGGAGAGAATAACTGCAGACGCGCATTCGTGCAACACATTAAAGGCGTTCAGAACAGCCATAATATGAGAGCAAACGCTCGTGCTCCTGATTAATTTACATTCATGATTATGTTCATGTATATGATCATTATTTACAATAATTTGCATCAACTGTTACCATTTTAAAGCAACTCTATGGCGCATTTTTAAAGTTGTAAATAATTTGCGGAAAGGATTAAAGCAAGTGAAGGATCTTCATCATTCTTCAAAATTTAATTCATGCATGCAGCAACTTATTTAGTGCCATATAGAGTTGCCTTAAAATGGTAACAGTTGAGGGAATATTATTGTAAATAATGGTATATAATCAAATACGTGAATATAATCAGAAATGTACATTAATCATGAACACGAGCGTTTGCTCTCATATTATGGCTGCTCTGAACGCCATTACTGTGTTGCACAAATGCGTGTCTGCAGTTGAGCTATTCTCTCCCTGTTCGCAGGGCCGGTGTAGACTCTCTGGCCAGACATTTGCCAGATATTAATAAATAATAATAATAATAATAATAATAATAATAAATACATAAATAAATAAAAGCAAAAAAAAAAACAAGTCGTGATCACGACATGACAACTTTTTGTTATGTCGAGATCACGAGAAAACGAGTTGTTATGTCGGGATCACGACATCACAAGAGAGAAAAAATATTTTAATGCATGGCCTCTTAGAACTTCCGTAATTCATTACAGTTGAAGACAAAATAATTAGCCCTCCTGTGAAACTTGAATTATTTCTCAAATATTTCACAAGTACCATTTTAAAAAGTCATTTTTAATAACTAATTTCTTTTGCCATGATGACAATCATGATGGAAAGAGTACTGAAAAATCATGCTTAAGTAAAAGTACGATTACTTGCCTAAAAATGTAGTACAAGTAGAACAAAAGTATCCGTTTTAAATATTACTCAAAGTATAAAAGTAGACCTTTCAAAAGTACTCAAGAGTAGTGAGTATTACGCTGTAAAAAGCTAATGCATTTACATGTAATTTGTGGATGTGTGTAAACGTAACATTCTGTAGTGAATCTAGTTATTGCCCAGCAAGCACACGTCATAAGATGTTAATATTAGGTTAGATTTAGGTTGTGATGTCAGGTGACCAAAATTCAATGTCCAACGTCTAAGGACAACGTTACTTTGATGTCCAATAACAACGTCAAATGACGTTGATATTAGGTCGTGTTGGAAAGTGACCAAAATCTAACAGAGCCAACATCTTAAAGCAACATCATATTGATGTCAAATACTGACATTTATTCATCAGGTATAGCAACCAAAATCCAACATCTGATAGACGTCATAGTGGTAACGTCCACACAACGTAAAGCGTTAACATCATTAGACATTGATATTTGGTTGATTTCAGGTTGGACACTGAGGTCAACTCGATTTTCATCTCAATCAAAATGCAATGTCCCCTTGACGTTGAGGTACAATGTCAATCTGACGTCATGTTTAAGGCCATTTCAGTCATCATACAGTAAACATCTGTCATTTTCTTTTCAGTGACATGCATCTAAACAGTCTCTGGGTCAATGCCTATAAACAGTTTGAACATCTTATTGTACACTTTTAATGCTTCCAAACAGTTTGCTGCAAAAAAAAAAAAAAAAAAAAAAAAAAAAAAAAAAAAAATCGCCCATGTCTTGAGGTAGTTTATTATGATGCAATTTACCTTCTATGTGCGACAGGAATCACAAGATTTTTCTAATCCCCATAGACAAAAAAAATTATAAAGTAGTGACTGCAGGTTGAAGGAAAGTAGTGGAGTAAAAGTACCTATACAGCACTAAAAATGTACTCAAGAGAAAGTAAAAGTACACATCTTTAAAACTACTTCGTAAAGTACAGTTCCTGAAAAAACTACTCACAATAATTTGAGTATTTGTAATTTGTTACTTTACACCACTGATGACAACGACACATCCATAACCCACGTATAATTTCCTTTTTTTTAATGTATTAAAAAAAAAGTTTACAGATTGATATTTTTCTGATCCCATAACTCTGTGGTTAGTAGTTTTGGAAAATATAAACAGAGGTTTCAATAAATGTAAATCTGTGAATTTATATGTTGAGATTTTACTGCAAAAGTCACATCCATAATGCTGGAATGATTTACACGATTCAACAACTTGATTGTTTTATGTTCAATACACTTCAATTTGTAAAAACAAACAAGTTAACTTAATTCCTTCATGTTGTCCCGACACAATTTGTTTGTGTGGAACCCAGCATTTTTTTACAGTGAAGGTTAACTTTGTTAATTTAGCAAGTCATTGGACATCAATACATAGGTTTGTTCTGTAGCCAACTGGAAAAACTATTTTAAGGGGGCCAATAATAAATGACCATAGCAAAATATTTTTTATTCCAGGCAAACTAAAGGAAATAAAACATTCTTTAGAAGAAAAAAAGAATAAATACTTAAAAATGTCCTTGCTCTGTTAAACATTTTCACAGGAAGGCTAATAATTTGGACTGAATATCCGAGTTACTGAATATCTTGCGATTGTTACAAAATTTCTCCCAGCTGTGACTTTATCCCCTGGTTTCACAAACAAGGTTTAAGGCTAGTCAAGATTAAATTGCGTGTTTGAGCTGTCTCAACTCAAAATAACTTGCAGCGAGATGTCTTAAAATACATCAGTGTCATTTTTTGTCTCCAGGTGCACACCAGTAATGTATTTTTCTAAGTCCATTTTTACAAATTCGGCTTAAATAGCCTAATTTAACTAAGGCCTAGTCCTGGTTTAATCTAAGCCCTGTTTGTGAAACTGGGCCTATATCTTATTGCAATTTAATGTTTAATATTGTATTTTTTTGTTATCTTTTTAATTTTTCAGATCTGTGATGAACATTTTTAATTATGTCTCACTATAATGACACACACAACTGTGATTAAATTTCTCAAAATTGAGACATGACATTCATTTTTAATCTGTCTTTAAAATCGCACAACTGTAATTTCCATATTCATTTTACATTTCAATATTGCTAATTTACTTTTAATAGTTAATTGTGATATACTTCACAGTTGTTATAGTCTTGCTATCATCGTGCTTTATCATTGTGACATTAATTCTTTGTTGTGAAATATCTCACTACACTACACTTGTGATTTCACTTCTTGTATTTTAGATCTTTATATCTCACAGTTGCAACCTCACAATTACAACTTACACCTCGTAACTCATTCATTCATTTTCTTTTCGGTTTAGTCCCTTTATTAATCTGGGGTCGCCACAGCAGAATGAA
>LR812542.1:11571494-11631494 GCA_903798195.1 Danio kyathit
TATATATATATATATATATATGTATATATATATATATGTATATATATATATATATATATATATATATATATATATATATATATATATATATATATATATGTATATGTATATATGTATATGTATATATGTATATGTATATATATATATATATATATATATATATATGTATATATGTATATATGTATATATATATATATATATGTATATATGTATATATATATATATATATATATATATATATATATATATATATATATATATATATATATATATATATATATATATACACACACACATACATACACACACATACACACACACACACACACAAATTTTGAAAAAAAGCAGAAATCAAGAAGCATTGACATCAATAGGAAAAACAAATACTATGGCAGTCAACCAGTTCTCTTTGAAATATCTTCTTTTGTCTTTAACATAATAAAGAAATTTGTAATCAAGTGGTTTTGAACATATGAAGTGTAATTTAGTAATGCCAGAATTTACAGTTTTGGGTGAACTATCCCTTTAAGATTTGTTTGCTCAATGCGACCACATGTGTCAATGTTGTCAATTACGATTTTTTTTATAACCGAGGCAATAATATACTAACCCAAACACGAAATGGAAAACTTTGGGCTAACAATCGTCATAATACACCAAGATTAACTTACTCACCACATAAAGGTCAGCAAATCGTGTTGTGTACCAATTACGTAGCTGCTATCTGTTCAGAGTGGGGCGACCAGACGTTCCACTTTCCAAGCACTGTCCAGCATTACAGCTCTATTTATAAATACCCAAATTGTTACCTATATTTTAAATAATCATGTTTAGTTATTTACCTTTTTCTAAACATTCCTCATTGCACAGCGCTGTCACGTGAAAATATTCACGTGTTACTGTCAGGTGAAAATAGCTAATCAGTGATAGCCAATCATGTCATAGTATTGACCTTATTCTTCAATGCGGAAGTGCGCTCGTTTTTGCGATTGTTTTAGAACTTCCGATTCAGTTGCCTATGGGAGAAATGACTAGGAATAATAAACGGCTGAAAACGGTCAAACTACTCGCTCTACAAACAAGTGTTTGCATGATTATACAGACAAAATAGAATAATATAATAGGAAAACCTCAGTTTGCGACATCAAGCAGCAGAACGGGCTGTTTTTAACATCTAAAAATGAATGGAAGTGAATGAGACCGGAAGTCTCGAGCCAAAATGACTCAAATGGCTGCGCCCGCTCGTACGCGGAGAATAAGGTGAATATCTTGAAAAACAAAATGATCATCCAATCGCATTTCTATATGACCAATTTTCGGTTAATGAAGGCGGGACCTGCGCTAGAAACTGGAGCTATTTCCGGCAAAGCCTAGATTGGATACGCGGCCGGCCGGAAGTGCGATATGCACATTAATATAACGGCATTTTTTATGACACTGTATAAGAATAATTAATATTTTTACAGTACTGTGACGGTTGGGATTAGGGTTGGGGTGGGGGTAGGCGTTATAAAATACAATTTATTGGGTAATTTAATAGATATCATAAATAATACTCTGTACAACTACTGTTTTTACGCTTCTGTGATGGTTGGGTTTAGGGCTGGGGTGGGGGTAGACGTTAATAAAATACAATAAATCAGAAATTTCATGAATAATTACCGTTAACGTCCGGCCGCAAACGTATCCGATCTAGCAACAACCGCTATTTCCAGACCAGTCAAGACTCAAAAACAATTTACTATTGCGATAACAAGATCGATTAAAACATAAATTGGAAAATTAGGTGTGCTTAAAAACACCCCCGAAATGTGTCACATCTCATGTAATCGTGTTTTAACTGTAGAACAATATCAATAAAACATATCGTGTACCTAACATTTACTTCAGGAAAGCCATTCAGTGTGCAAAACTTGTTAGTTAGCAGGAAGTACACTTATAATCGTATGCTACAATTACAAATAGAAAAGTTTCAAACCTGTCTGACTAGCATTAACAATGTTTTAGAATTAGGTCTGCAGGCTTTTGCTGTTATAATTTAATAAATCATCATGAAAGCAGCCATGTACAGCATCCATTTTTCGCTATCCCTGGAAGTGCTTGAATGTGGACAACACTGACAACTACACCTAAAATCACGAGTATTCTCAGAATGTTTTTCTACAAGTCCTCAAGAAATCAACTCTCAAAGAAATACATTTTTAAAAAAGGTGTATGGGAATGTCTCATAATACCTGGTGTAAAGAGGGCCATTGTTCAGATTAAAGAAACAACCATGAATGTAAGAACCTTTCCATTTTTCCCCACTGTAAACATACTTGTCAAACAATGAAGAAGGAAGATAAATGATTATTTTGTAGAAAACAAAACTTTATTTAAACACCGTGTGACCCCTATTTGCCACATACATTGCACAGTAAGGAGAAGAAGTCACATCATTGGGCATCATGTCACATTGGCTACTGTAAATGCACTGGTCTAAGGTCCCAAAACCTTGAAATCAACATATTTGGTGACATAAAACCATTCTTTCCTTTTATCCTCTGAAAGTGGTCTCAACTTAATAAACAGCAAAAAAAGAAACAAAACAAACAAAAAAAAACTTAATACAATTCATGTAGTGTTTATTCTTCCAGCTCACTTGTCCAAGGTGTGTATTTGTTGCGTGTATGTATGTGTGTGTGTAGGGGAGGGGAGGGGAGTATGTGGGCACATTCACTGGCCGTTTCTACACTGAGTATTCAGAGGAAATCTCAGACTATAGTTCTGCTACATCTGAATATCCCTCAAAAGTAATGAAAGAAAAACAAACGTACTAACAACAGCATCTGAAACTTTACAACAACAAAAAAAATACAAAAGAACTGAACATCTATGAGACACAGAATGACCTGGTGCAGTAGTGATTAGAGTCTGTTGGAGAGAAAGCTAGAGTTGATAAGATACTGAGATGACCTGCCATATTGTGCAAAAGAAAACGAGGCAGAATATCAGACGTGTTCTCTAAAAACGAGGCATAAATTGACAATCATAGAGCCGAATCTCTGAAAACGAGAAAGAAAGACTCATGAGGAATGGGAGAAAAGCTCGTCTTCTCGTAAAGAAGGAAGTCGTATTACTGTGTTTGATTTTGGTCCCCTGTGTACAAAATGAAAAGATACATATTTATTTACATATAAATGGAATACAAAAAAAAGAACTGCCAAGGCACCTTGAAATGCTTTACATAAAGGAATCCTCATCAATTTGATTTACCAAAAATAGAAATGATCAGGCCATGCTAGTTTGCTTTGTTGCTCAGTCAAGTTTTTTTTATGAACTCCCTGTGGAGTTCACTTTTGGGGGGCGAAAAACAAACATCGATGAAGCTCTTTAATTCATCCATCCGTTTTGTGTCTTCAGGCGAGGAGCTGTTTGGCCTGCAGCTCCATTTCGGCGGCCCTCTTCAGCGCTACGTCAACCAGCAGCTGGAAACCGCTGAAGTCCTGGGTGAGGTCGGGTGGGGTGGGCGGAGGGGTGTTGAACAGGCCGCTCTGAGGGCTGACGTTACCCTCCCCTCGACACCCGAATAGGCTGGCCGCATCTGTGAGTGGCAGCTCTGTGGCTCCCTCGACGCCGAGGCGCGTTGTTGTGTTGATGCCTTGCGTGGCTGTGGTGATAGTGGTGTGGCAGATGACAGAGGGTCTGGGTAAGACAGGTCCAGGTGAGGGAGGCGTTTTGGGGGACAGGGCCTTTTTGGGGTAACCGTTGGAAGTGGGCGTGTTGCTGGTCGGGTGAGGCGAGCCGGGCTCGTAGCTGTTGCGGTCTTCTCCGTTGGCGAGCAGACCGTGTTTCGGGGACTGGGAGTTGTCACTGAGCATTTCACCACCCTTGCTGCCCCTTCGTGAGATGGTGAACTGGTTGGGGTCCTTGCCGTCTTTCCGGAGCATCTCAGGAAGAAGTCGTCGGCGTGCGTTTATAAACCAGTTGCAAACCTGTGGAGAGATACAGATACAATCCATTATTGATACAATCCAATTTTTCTAATCATTACATTTATTATGTACTACAATCCTCAAATAAGTAGCTTGATGCTGTGTTCACACCAGACGCGGAACGCGCGGATAAATCGCGATATTCGCACGTAAATAGACGCGTGAACACTTGAGTTTACTCGCTTCATTCACGTGTCAAACTCCGCTTCATTCGCGCGTCAAAATCACTTCAGAACAGACGCGGATTCGCGTGATGGGCAGGGCTTCTGTCTGCCCGGTGACTGTAGCTTCGTTGCTATTGTATCGCGCTGCAGGATACCTATTCGCACGTTTGCATTGACTTAACATGTAAATCACTCGCGCTTGACGCTTCTTCTGTGTCTGGTGTGAACGCAGCATTAGTTTTTAAGAATGTTTGTTTCGTTTGAAACTGTAAAGCATCATTACCATTTATTTAAAACTAAAATAAAATCAAGTAAGTTAAATCAAGTATTAAAAATGACAAAACACTTTAACACTGAAATTAAACTGAAAACACACCAATACAAAAATAACATTTATTCAAATTTAAAACTTTAAAAAAATAAACTAAAATAGTACTTGATGCTAAAATAACAACATGGTAAACTATTTTTTAACATAGTAATGCTTGTCTTGTGTTATGTTCATTTCTCAAGAAAAAAACATTCACATTCCGTCTTGAAACTTTTTGCCACCTGTTAAAGTTCAAACAGTATAATCTTATGAAACCTTTGTTTATTTTGTTTGCACACCGTCTCACTTAAGCTAAAAAAGGAAATTCATGAGGATGAATTGAGTTAACATGTGACTCTTATTTTTGTTTTTCCTCTTTGAAAAAAGCTGAGCTGGCAATTGAAAGCAGGAAGCTCTTGGCGGTGAGGATTTCTCTCAATCACCTAAGTAACAGTTCACCTTTATCCCTCAGATTGTGTTCTTTGTTAGTCCTGAAGGCTTTAGACCTTAATCATGCTAATAGCACTGTATCTTTCATTGCTCCGCCGAGTCTCACCTGAGGGGGTTTAAGGTCTAATCTAATGCAAATCCAACATTTCGGGCTACAGAAAACACGTGTGAATGCTTGACTTCGATGTGCATCTCCACAAAAGACAAATTACTGCTGTGAGGTAAATGGCTGACAGTTAACACCTTCAGTTTATAACAACAATTAAACTTTGCTGGCCTTTTTTTGTCAGTTTAGATCACACACCACAGGCAACTGTAAATTTACCATGAAGTTTACTCTGGGGTAAATCTTGAATCTAACATAATCTGCTAGAACCCTCATAGAAAAAGTTCACAATCATATATATCACAAAGAAATAATTAAAATACAAGCATTTTATTTATTTTTTAGATATTTATCATAAATATTATTTTATTTACTGTTTCATGACACCAAGTGCTAATAATCTGCATTTAGATGACATTATTGGACTTCATTTTCAACTTATTAATTTCTTTGATACAATTAATACACTTATTACACAAACAAGAAAATATGTTTTGGCTTTCACATTTCTATCCTGACCTATCCTGATAGAACTTATTTCAAAGTAACTTTTCTTTCTCAGTATCAAAAGGGGCCATTTTCAAGATGCAGACTTCAGTATGGTAATGTTTCTGTATTGTCTTCCAGCGAGACTCTTCAGATGAGAAGCCTCTTTGGCTCTCTGTGTAATGGGGCTGTATTGTGTATCCAACGGTCTGCCTGAGCTGAGCCTGGTAGTCTTCACTATGTTAATGTGTGTGTATTGTGTCTCCCTATTGTTAGTGAGACAGCTGGCTGAGCGCAGGGGAAATTCCTGGCCCAGTGTCTGAGCAAGTCTCTCTCTCTCTCTCTCTCTCTCTCTCTCTCTTTCTCTCTATGTGGCCACATCTCAGATGACTCAAAACAGTTATTCACTCATCTGTCCACAGGAATTCTCTCCATTGACTGCATTCACAGGAAGTGTTGTTTATATGACGCTAAAACTCAGCGGGAACAGAACGTGTGATCTTAAACCGAGAAGCACTAGTGAAAAAAAGAGCTGACTTTTTTTTTTCTGGCCTAGTTATGACATTGAACCTTTCGGTTTCCTTCACACGTCAGTTGAACTAGACATTGATGACAGCTAACTGCTCTCCTGTGAAGCATATAAATAGATTACTGATCAACAAAGCAGAAAACTCAAAAATTCCCCCTCGCATTCTTGACGGAAACAAGTAGTCGTGAGAAAGAAACTTCTCTGAAGCCTATCTACAGAAAGTTCTTTTTTTTTTTTTTTAGATTTTGCATCTACTAAGAGCTACTTCTAACAAAGTACAGCTGGAAAAATGTTCAGACAAGGTATTCTGTGACTTTGCCAGGCCTGTTGTTGATGTTGTTTTTATTCCAGCTTTAAAAGCCATCTGTAATAGTTTTAGTTGTCGCATAAAAATTCAAAATAATTACAAATGTCTTAGAAACTAACCGAAAAGACAAAAATTTAAATAAAATGATTGAACAATTAAGAATAAAAATAAAACAAAAGTTTTAACCTTTCCATAACAATTTTCCATAATCATGTTATTCCAATTACGTTACATGCTGTTACACGCAGTTGTGCTGTTTTTGTTTTGGTTTCCTTAAAGTGTACTAGGCCACATACACTTTTTGAAAATGTTTAGTACCTGTAGTGTGGATAGATGGGTCTGCTTGGACAGCAGGGCTTTTTCCTGCTCTGATGGATAGGCATTGTATCTGTGCTGGTAGAGCCAGTCCCGAAGTATTTGTACCGACTCTTTGGGCAAGTTTCCTCTCCTCTTCCTCTTCCCTGACACTCCTCCATTCGAAGAGAGGTCAAGAGGCACATCCAAACTGTCCTCATCCTCCGTCTCGCTTCCTGACATCGCCAAAACACCTGCATTCATAAGAGACCAGAGCTAAAACTTATTGTTTATTCTGCACGTGCATATGTGTGTACAGAAAGAACGAGTAAAAGTGTAAAGTCAGACTGATGTATGAGCGATGTGTTTGTAATCAGCAGTAAGTGTTTCAGGGAATGAGTAAGCTGGGAATCAGTGTGTACCCATGTGTGTGAAGGAGGACAAAAGACACCCAGTGAAACATCAACCCCCCCCAACCCCTGCTGAGGACCCTCCTCCTCCCCCTATCCTACACACAGTGGCTTTCCATCCAAAATGCCAACCGCTGAATGCTACACAACAGCGCCTGGCCGTCTGTATGCATGTATAAGCGTGCGTCTGTTAGTGTGTGTGTGTGTGGCAGCTGATGTGTCACATCCCTGCTGTCAAGCAAAGCCATGTGATTCATGGTTGGAGTGGAGGCGTCACAAAGACTCTAAACTGTGTCAATGTTTCATCGTGACTTTCTGAGCACTGTAAATACTGCATGTACACTTGCAAACACTAGATAAACTGTTATTAAGCATGGTTTAGTTAACTCATGGATAGTTCAGCCCCTTCAGAAAATCTGTTTCTCGCTTTCATATCTGTGTGATTCTTTATCTAAGGTACACTCAAGGAAAACAGTATCAGTCACTTTTATTTACTTCAAATTGTGAATCATGACTGAGTGGGTAACATTGTGTCTACCAGCTCCTTTAGTGGAAGAAAGTTAGTCATGTGGGTTTGGAATAACATGATGGGGTGAGTAAACTATGACAGGATTTTGATTTTGAGTGAAGTAACCTTATATTGGACCGTTCTTCCTGTTTCTGATGACGACTTGAATATCATTACCACTTATATCATAAACCGGTTAGTTTGTCAATAACACGTTTCACTGAAAGTGCTTAAGGGGACTTTTAGTTCATGAGCACTTTAAGTGAAACAAAACTTCCCCCAACTCGAGCTCCAGGGTGTGCGTGGGATACTCAAGTCAAAAAACGAAACGAGTGAAATCACGTACACGTCTATTTTTTGAGGTTGTGTGAGAAAATGACTGAACTTGTGAGAAGGAGTAATGAGGAGTAATTTTGTCGTCGGCCTACATGTGGAGGAGGAGGGGGAGGGGAACCTGTTGCAAATCTCAAGACCGAACAAAAGAATGTCGCTTGTGGGACATTTCAAACTCTGTTTTATCGACTTTTCACAAGGTGAAAACTCGTGAAATCACGTCAGGTGGCGGATAAGAGCTTGACACGACACTCTACGTGACCAGGCGCCATAACAAATGAGAAATATAAACTTAATAACAGAGAATAGCTCGGGCTCTATTGTGTGCTGTGAGAAACACGAGGTCGGAGGGAATGTGAAAGCGTCGCCTCGAGGAAGCGGCGCGAAATACACAAACTTCACAAAAGGAGGTCAGGAATTATCGTTGCACATTTTAAACCGCAGGACAATGTTTAAATGCAGTCAAAGCAACGAAGTAGTCGTCAAACTAAAAACAAGGCCACTCGGAAAGTTTCCCTCGGATTCCCAACAAACTTGAGTGAGTGTTGTGAGAAACTCTCAGCGCATGAGCATTTTTCCCAAGCCAAAGAAGTTCAACCATTACACGAAGACGTTTTATACTCACTTAAACATCCACTACATATCTCATAAGAGTTAAAGTTGATGGTTATATTGTATATTGGTGTATTAAAAACACTGTAAAACAAATCATAAATACGACTGTTAAATAATCACATATGTATAAAATCAAAGCATTATATCCTGAATAAAAACACGCGTGTTAATAATTCGAAACGGCTCGTGGTGACAGCCCGCCAGCACATGGTGAGAAAAGGCTGTTTTGTCTGCAGCGGAAAACAATAGCAGGCAATGCCAGACATTTTCTGTTCAACCATCATCGACAAGTTCCATCCATATGTCACAATCACCGATAAAAACATATCATAAATCGCTGATATAACAGATATCGAGATGATACGTACCCTTTTTGGTCTTCATGTCCGTCAAAATTCCCCTTTTCACGTTGGCAACAAGGAGGTCGATTCTTCCTCGCTTTAATCACTCACAACTGTATTATTCCAGATTGTTACGAAGTATCGGGCGCAAATATTTCTCTTTTTTGTCGAGGAATCGCCGCGGAGCGCGTTTTTCATTTGTCGGAGACGCAACACATTGTCGGGTACCTGGGACAGGCTGCGCGTCTCATTCACTGTGTTTGATGTGGAAACTGGGTGACAGCTATCTTTGACAGCTGCGTGACTCAACGCGGTTAGATCCTCCCCCTCCGAGGGCAAGAGGGAAAAATCTGACATCAGACGTACAATAAGAGTAAAAAGAGACAGAAAAGGGGCTTTTAGACAAACCCATTCGAATCTGTAACGTGTGTAGAGAAAGATCTGGCGCGCGGGATGTGTTTGTGGAGACGTGTTTCGGACATTGGATTGGATCTAGTTTCTGCACGTTTCCCTTTAATGACTGCGGCAGAGAGAGACAGGAAGCTGGTTTATTATGAATGTAGGTTAACATTACCAAGAGGCAGACACATGGCAGGGATATATTTGGGACTGCTTTCATCAGCATACTTCTGTTAGGCGCCCTACTCCAAAACATTACTATTGTTTGTGTGCTGTTGTTGTTTGTATAATATGTTAGAATGGTATTCGTCTTAAGGCAAATACTTTGTTTTTCATACTGCAGGATGTGTCGATGTGTTATCAGGTGCAATGCGGCATTTATTTCAGGTGACAGATGTGTGTGATGCGGTTGCAATTGTGAGAATCGTAAACAACATAATGAATACAATTCCATGAATGATTTATAATGTACGTTTAAAGAAGTTCTCTTTGCGTTTAAAGAATCACTTTCTCAGGATTTTTACAACTGATCGAATGAGTTTAGATTTTAACATAATAGACACAACACGTTAAACAGTTTTACACACATTTTGCAAAATATGTTTACACAGACTTTTTAATTCACTTCTCAGACTTTATTAGAGTGCAACCCCAACAAGTTATCTGTAACTAAATGAAACAAAACATATTTAATTGTATATTAATAAGTTACTCATAAATATGCTGTTTAATTTCAGTATTAATACTTAATTATTTAATATTACTAGTTTTGTGTACAAAATAACACTGTTATTTGAATTTGACGTTACATACGTAGTAACTTGCTGCTCACTAAATGAGATTTATTGAACAAAGTGCTTTGATTAACCAGATAAGAACGACTATTGGTCGAGTTTAGTGTGTTTTCCTATAAAGAACCGACTCATACGAGTCATTGCACTGTTTGTGTGGCGCACTCGCTGCTTCTAAATCATTAGATTTAACCGACTCAAAAGAGTCATTTGCTCGGGAATCGGACTACTGGGTGCTTCATGTTTACATCGCTTCAGATTTAGTAGCCACAGACATTGGCGGCTGATAACCTTTAGTGACGTGTTTCGAATGCACGTTCTATAACTTAAATCGAAGATTTAAAAAATGCTTCCAAATAAGAACTGCTTCTAGGCTCTTAGCTCTATTTGTAAGCCGTACGTGATGCTTCCTGTTGGCGCAGCGCTGCGTGATACCCAGTTGACCGTTGGGATTAGATGGTTGTAAAGCAAGAATCGCTTGTTTCTTCAGCTGTCCCGGTGACGCGTCCCTAATTCAAATTACAGCAGCCTCAGAAGAATTCTTAACGCTGAATATCTCTTTTGCGTTTGAGCCCTATGCTCTTCTGTTGTCGTTTATTTTGACGCATCGACCAAAACTTAATTTTGCGTCAAATTGTGCTCAAAAGAAAATTATAGTGTACTTATGTTACATTTTTAAAAAATGTATCTAAACATTTTTTGATTACGACTGACAGCTTTAAAACCAAGCGTGATCTGCTTGTCAAAACACTGAGGCACATGGCTGTAAAGGCTTATAAAGCGGTATTTGGAGTCTGTAGATATAGGTCAGGTCGTTGACTTTTCCATGCGAGGCGTGCATGCGTCATGTGTCTGGCTGGCCTTAATTCTCAATTTACCGCTGCTGATAAGAACACAGGTTGCTCTGAATATACAGACGTAAACAATAGCCTATAAAGCAGTCGGATATTATAATTAAAAAATATATTTACAATGCATCGTTCTTTTTAAATGAAACAATTGTCAACTCGATGAGGTAATGTCTTTATGCCAATTGGATCCAGTATGGTTGTGAGAAGACGTGATGATTCATGATTTCTCATAAGCATTAGACAGCTCGCTTCGGATTGTGTAACAGCTATCGCAGTCAAAAAGGCGTGTTGCTGTTGTTGAATAAACAGAGGCCATTTGCTCCCCCTGGTGTTACACTGCGCTACTGCAATCTTGTTACCTAAAAGCGTTGTAGAAGCACTTGGGCCCCACCTACTGGTATAAAATGTTCATTACATCATATTTCAGACAACATAAAAATATGCATCCTTACTTAATACAGTTAAATACATGTACTCTTGTAAATTGGCAATGGTAAAAGCCCCAAATGTTTTCGGAAATAAGTAAGGCTACTCTGCTTGTAAACTGTAATGCTATTTTGTTCACCTAAACGCCATTTATTAAATGAAATAGCTATTGTATACAATGATCTCTTTAAGAAAGTGTAACGGGACATGATACATTTTCCTTTTGGTTAGATAAGTGCAAAGAGCCAGCTTAGTTTATGGAGACATGTCAGCAGTGCAACTGAGAACACAGCAGAACGTGTGTGTGTGTATGACACTTGAAGCTATTTAAAACTCTTGTCGTTTTCACTGACCTTCAATTTAACCATGATGTGTTCAGAAACTTCACTTCCTCTGTAATCATCTAAAGATAGACAGATAGATGGAAATTGTCTTATTCTAAATCTCACATTGAACACTAGTCAGTAACACAATTTAACATTAGATTATATTTTAGTAATGTATTGTGTGCTACTTGTGGATCATTAATTTAAATGAATTTTATTTTAATTTAACTGCTGGGTTTATTTCATGGATTAAACCATTAAAATGCAGTTAAAAGGAATGTTTATAATAAAGAGATGAACCAAGTAATTGTGAAATGATTATCTCACAGAACAGATGCTGAAAAAGGCTGTAGAGACTCCTTGCAGAATATGATGTCACGATATATGATGTCATGAGTCAGAATGCTAGAAAACACTGGGGTTAGTTGCAGCAAGACTGTAACAATTCTGAAACTGTCAATTGGGAGTTTAAAAACATAAATTGGGAAAAACGAGATAAATGCAACAGCGAGCGAGTTATTTTGATTATATTTATTAATAATACATTAACTTGTTTGGATTGAAGCTGTGGTTTGACGTCGCGTCGACCGACCTGACGCTAATTTCCTAGAAAAGTCTTTAATATGCTTAAGGCGATTTCTAGCCAACTCGTCTTGATAAAGTAGAACCAATGAAGTTTAGTGTGAGGCGGGACGTCCTCGCAGTTGAGAGGCAGTCTGGTCCGCAGAGCTGTATGGGAACCCGCGGCCTCTTGGCAAACTGCACGCATTCCAATCTGGCGACGCCGCCCTGAGGCGCGCGCTGGCGTAAACACGGACAGAAGCGAGAGAAACGCCGAGAGTCCCGGTGACACATCACATCTTTCGGATTCCCGCACACTGCGGGTCGTCTACACGGCCCTGGCCGTGTCAGAGACACAGGGGTCCGGTTACTAGTCCTCGCGCTAAAATTAGGCTGGCTTTCAGTCTGACGCAAGACAACTTTGTAGCAGCGGGGAACAAGGATCCATGGAAACGCGCCCTACACATTCACTGCTATTGATGACAGAGTGTATTTTTGGACTGTGTTGTCATCATTCGGTAACAACGAGGCCAAAGGCGTATTGTATAAAGGGAGGACGTTGAAAATGCACTTGTACAGCAGCGCGTTAACACACTACCCCGGCTCCTCTCGAAAAGTTTCCGTAACTCTCTCAAGTGTCGCCAATAACGGAACAGCGACCAGTTCAAGTTGTTTGGAGGCAGTCGGAAACGCTGTTAACGGAAGCGATACAGAAGAGCACACGGAATATTCGTCTGGAGAAGAACAGACTGACGCGAACATGCCTGCCTTTTCTTGTTACGAGGCCACTTCGATGAGGCCGGTTTTTTACACTTCTACCGCGGAGATTATCATCACGCGACCGGATGGCGTGGAGAGGTCTGTACCCGTTCACATTGTGAAGGAGCCGCACACAAATCGCAGAGCTCTGGAAACGCACTTCAACCGGGTTTCCTACGCACTCAACGGAGATGAACATCACCAATCTGTTTCCCCATTGGATTTAGTCCCTAGAAGAGAAGTTTTTGTGGATGAGGATGATAAGAGAAGTGAGAGAAATTCAATTCAGTACGATAGGTTTTTTGATAATGACAGTTACAGAGTTTGTGAGAGGAGACGCGAGCCATGTTTGCAAAGTAATGCCACGCCCTCCAAAACTTTTGAAACTGTCCAGAAGACCTCATCAGATTCATATGAAGACCTTAAAGACCCCAGAAGGCAGGAGAGCATTGAAGACGACAACCCAGTGTTTGAGCTGCGCATACTTCAGGAACCCAACAAAAGTGAGGTTGAAAACAAAGTTACCCGTTACCTGGCTGAAGTGGAGAAACAGAACAAATACCTTCATGACAGGCAGAAATACCGCTTTCACATCATCCCAGATGGGAACTGCCTGTACCGGGCCATTTCCAAGGCGGCTTATGGGGACCAGTCAATGCACAAGGAACTGAGAGAGCAAACCATGCACCACATTGCCGATCATCTGGAGGAGTTCAACCCCATCATCGAAGGAGACGTTGGGGAGTTTCTCATCAATGCGGCACAGGATGGTGCATGGGCCGGCTATCCTGAGCTGTTAGCCATGAGTCAGATGTTGAATGTGAATATCTACTTGACCACTGGGGGTAGCTTGGAAAGCCCGACAGTATCGACCATGGTGCACTACTTGGGTGAAGAGGACTCATCTAAACCAGCCATATGGTTGAGCTGGCTCAGCAATGGTCATTATGATGTGCTGCTGGACAGCTGTCAGCCCAACCCGGAGTATGATGACTGGTGTCGTCACACCCAGGTACAGCGCAAAAGGGATGAGGAGTTGGCCAAGTCCATGGCAGCGTCCCTTTCCAAGATGTATATTGAGCAGAACGGCCTGCACTGATACAGATGGAGTCCATCGCAGAATGTACCTGGAATACTGTAACTCATTCTGATGTTTCCAAAAGGATTGCACTTTAATTACTCCTGTGATTATTAAATGTTGCCTTAATTTATGACATTTCTATTCTTGTGTGTCTTCATTTTTCCAGAAATATGTTGAAGTGCAGTGCACAAGATGATTTGTGGTGTGATGTGTAAAATGAGGACTATTTGAGTTTGAGCGAATGTTTTTTTTAGTCTTGATTGCATGTTGTCCACAAGATTTTAAGGCTTGTATGTATATATTTTTTCTGTATATTGTTTTGTAATCTGTTGTCCAGAACTTTTGAATGGAATGTCACACTTACACAAACATTTCCAGCAGTTCTTATCAATGATTGTGTGTTTGTGTGTGTGTGTGTGTGTGTGTGTGTGTTTTCTTTTAGTACATTATCTGCACTGTTGTGTTATACACTAAACTGATGGTTCTCTCATGTTTAAGTGTCTGAAATCTATTTTTGCAAATACGTGTTTTTGAATAAATTCTTCAAAGCAATTTCAGATCTTCAATGTTTATTTATGTCATGTCTCTCAGAATGAATGGTCATATAACAACTTAGCACTCTTTAAAGAGAGATGGTTCACCCAGCCCTGCAAAAAAATTATTTCCAAACCTTCATGGCTTGCGAGAAAATGTCTGACACACGTTTTTATGTTAATCGTCTTATTAAACTAAGGTTATCATGTTTTTAGCTTATTTTTTAGTTATACCTGTTGTTTTAAGTCACTTTAATATACACCGTAAAAAAGTAATTTAAATAAATTACGGCAGTTAAATAACAGAAGTTTACTGTAAAATTAGTGAAGTTAAATAATAAGAATTTACTGTAAAATAACGACCGTTAAATAACAGAAATTTACTGTAAAAAAATGGGTGTTAAGTAACAGAAATTTACTGTAAAATAAGTGATGTTAAATTACAGAAATTTACTGTAAAATAATAGCCGTTAAATTACAAAAATGTACTGTAAAATAAGTGACGTTAAATAACAGAAATTTACTGTAAAATAACGGGTGTTAAGTAACAGAAATTTACTGTAAAATAACGGGTGTTAAGTAACAGACATTTACTGTAAAATAAGTGACATATAAAATAAGTGACGTTATGTTACTGTAAAATAACGTGTTAAGTAACAGAAATTTACTGTAAAATAAGTGACGTTAAATAACAGAAATTTACTGTAAAATAACGGGTGTTAAGTAACAGAAATTTACTGTAAAATAAGTGACATTAAATAACAGAAATTTACTGTAAAATAAGTGACGTTAAATAACAGAAATTTACTGTAAAATAAGTGACGTTAACAGAAATTTACTGTAAAATAATGGCCTTTAACAGAAATTTACTGTAAGATAAGTGACGTTAAATCACAGAAATTTACTGTAAAATAATGGCCTTTAACAGAAATTTACTGTAAGATAAGTGACGTTAAATCACAGAAATTTACTGTAGAATAACGGCCGTTAAATAACAGAAATTTACTGCAAAATAAGTGATGTTAAATTACAGTAATTGTCTGTACTTGATATACAGTACATTTATTTCATGATACATTTCTGTAATTTAACAGCTGTTATTTTACTTTTTTTCCATTTTTTCACTGAAAAAAACCCCGAAAAATAACAGATTTTTTACAGTTTAAGTTAAGTTAAAATGACTGATAAGGTTAATTTGAGTCAATTGAACATTTTTAGGCAAGCAGAATTTAAAGTTTGACACAGTCATGTCCTAATACATACTGTAACGTTTATGAACATCAAGAATGTTGAACATCTCGTTTTAACATCTGTAAAAGTCTTCAAGAAAATGTCTTTATTCTCAAAACTTTACAGACACAGCACCCAGACTGAAACAAAATGACATAATCGAGTAGGAATGAGAGTAGAAAATGATCTCATGTCAGTCCTGCATGTGAGTCTATGTTCTGCTCTAAAGGCTGACCTCAGTGTGGTTATCTCTATTTATAGTGGCTCTTATAAGTAGTAAATAGGGGTCTTCGAAGTTTCTTGCTTGAATAGAAGTATCAAATTTTTAGCGGTTTGTATGGAACACAAGCTGGTATTACAAACAGATTAAGCTTAGTTATTCATGTGACCAGCTGGTAGTACAAGAACATAGAGGCACTGTTGAAAATGAAACGAGTTCACATTATTACCTTATGTGGTCAGAAAATAGCTCAAGCCTAAATATTCTTGATAGAATACAATAATCAATATATTAACTGTTCCAACCATTTTTTTTGTAATGTGCTACATTTGACTTTCTAAATTGCAATATCATATCACTGCAAGAGTTCTTCACTGAAAAAAAATGATGTTTGCAAAATTGTTATATCTGTTGAATTTAAACAAATTAAGTTAAGTAATGTTCAACTTTAATTTGTTTAAATTCAGTCCAAATAAATTGTTTACAACCACTTAACTTAAAAAAAATGAGTAAATCCGAGGAATCATCTTTGAATAATTTTTTAGTGTATTTCACCTAATATTTCACCTAATCTTTGCTGATAACTTTTTACTTATTGTAATAAAATATTTTAATCAATTTAACTGCGATAATATTATTAATTGATTCATTTTTTTCTTTGATTTTAACCTTTTAATGGTTTATTCAACCAATAAAACTCAATCATAAAGATAAATTAACTATAAATTAAAATTTCGAGATTGGAATATAATATCACTGCAAGAGTTTTGCCTGTTTTTCATCAAATCTTTTTTTTTTTTTATTAATTTAATTGCAATATTATTATTGATTGATACTGATTTTGCTTTGACTTTTGCATTTACTTTTAATTAAATAAAAATGTACAAGTTAAATATAACAACCAATCCTTCAGCTAATCAATTAATCAAGAACAACAAAGATGAGGTTCTAGTACAGAATCAGAATCAGAAAGAGCTTTATTGCCAGGTATGTTCACACATACGAGGAATTTGTTTTCGTGACAGAGCTTCTACAGTGCAACAGAATTACAGACAGGACTAAAAAACAGACAATAAATATATTTTAAAAAGTGAATGCAAATATACAAATTGACAAGTGTATGTACAGCTATATTACTACATACAACATAATATGTGCAGCTGTTATGTGCAAATTGGCATGTAAAGTGTGTTGTTAAATAAGTGTATGTGTGTCTAAAAAAAGTGCATAGCAGGTAGTGATGTTGGTTCCACAATTATTATCATCAAGTGTTCATAAGATGGATTGCCTGAGGGAAGAAACTGTTTCTGTGTCGGGCTGTTCTGGTGCGCAGTGCTCTGTAGCGTCGACCAGAAGGTAAAAGTTCAAACAGGCAGTGTGCTGGGTGTGAGGGGTCCAGAGTGATTTTGGCAGCCCTTCTGCTCGCTCTGAATAAGTACAGTTCTTGGAGAGTAGGGAGGGATGTATCAATGATTCGCTCAGCAGTCCGAACTATTCGACGTAGTCTTCGGAGGTCGGATTTGGTAGCTGAGCTAAACCAGACAGTTATTGATGTGCAGATGACTGATTCAGTGATGGAGGTGTAGAACTGTTTCAGCAGCTCCTTTGGGAGGTTGAACTTCCTCAGCTGACGAAGAAAGTACAGCCTCTGTCAATGTGAGTGTCCCACTTCAGGTCCAGCTTTTGTACTTTACATAAAATAATCAAACCCTCTCCTTAAACTGACATTTTGCCATTTGAAAACACCATCATAAGCCACTTTATTAGGTACACCTTACTAGTGGTTGGATCCCTTTTTGCCTTCAAAACTGCTTTAATCCTTCGTGACATAGATTAAACAAGGCACTAACACTTTTTCCTCAGAGATTTTGGTCCATATTGACCTGATAGCATCATGCAGTTGCTGCAGATTTGTCGGCTGTACATCCATGATGTGAATCGTCCGTTCCATCACATCCCAAAAGTGCTCTATTGGGTTGAGATCTGGTGACTGTGGAGGCCATTTGAGTACAGTGAACTCATTTTCATGTTCACGAAACCAGTCTGGGATGATTCACGTTTTATTACATGTCATGTTATCCTGCTGGAATTAGCCATCAGAAGATGGGTACACTGTGGTCATAAAGTGATGGACATGGTCAACAACACTCAGGTAGGCTGTGGTGTTGACACAATGCTCAATTGTACTAATGGGCCCAAAGTGTGCCAAGAAAATATCCCCCACACCATTACACTACCACCAGCAGCCTGAACCGTTAATACAAGGCAGGATGGATGCATGCTTTCATGTTGTTGATGCCAAATTCTAACCCTAACATCTGAATGTCGCAGCAGAAATCGAGACTCATCAGACCAGGCAATGTTTTTCCAATCTTTTATTGTCAAATTTTGGTGAGCCTGTGCGAATTGTAGCCTCATATTCCTGTTCTCAGCTAACAGGAGTGGCACGTGGTGTGGTCTTCTGCTGCTGTAGCCCATCCGCCTCAGGATTGGACGTGTTGTGCATTCAGGGATGCTCTTCTGCAGTTGTAACGAGTGGTTATTTGAGTTACTGTTGCCTTTCTATCAGTTCAAACCAGTCTGGCCATTCTCCTCTGACCTCTGGCATCAATAAGGCATTTGCGCCCACAAAACTGCCGCTCACTGAATATTTTCACTTTTTCTGACCATCCTCTGTAAACCCTAGAGATGGTTGTGCGTGAAAATCCCAGTAGATCAGCGTTTTCTGAAATAGACTGCCTGTCTGACACCAACAACCATGCCACGTTCAAAGTCACTTAAATCACCTTTCTTCCCCATTCTGATGCTCGGTTTGAACTGCAGCACATCGTGTTGACCATGTCTACATGCCTAACTGCATTGAGTTGCTGCCATGCCATGATTAGAAATGTGTGTTAAAGAGCAGTTGGACAGGTGTACCTAATAAAGTGACCGGTAAGTGTAAGCTCTTTCAATCAAATGTTTTAGTAGTTCCTGTATCAGCCACTAGATGTCAGTATAAGGAAGGTACATTCTGACAGAGTACAGTACCTCAGAAACCATGCAGCTGTTTATGCAGACTATAGTGCATTTGCAGGACCATGCGACAGGGCGCACGAAAAAACCTCGAGGTTATGACATATGAGTATGTGAGATGATGGAGCGTGTGACTGAAAACAGTATACGTCTGTCAGTTAACACAAATAATCAAATTAATCACTAATCTGAATGCCTTTTATGTAGTCTAGCATATATTAGGGCTTTAATAAACGTTAACAGACTAAACAACTGGTCAATTTGTGCATACTGTACTACACAGGTCAAGGTAAAGCACTGTGTCATTTATTTTGTCAATCAAAACAATAATGTTTAGTGCTAATAGGTTACCATGTTGATTAGCCTATGTTGATAAAATCACGCATTACTCTAAATATGTATGAAATGTGTCATAATAACATTACACAGCAATACCTATGTCATATAACAATCTGCATTTAATTCTGAATGACGTAATTCTGCAGTCATGTGGACTTTAAGTTCCTTTCTTATTTATTTATTTACTTTTTGGGCTGTAAAACCCCCTCACTTTCTCTCTCGCCCTCCCTCTGTCTCTCTCTCTCCTCTCTCATGAAGGAGTTTGTGTCCTTTGGTCATACATCCATAGCGCATATACCGACTCAGTGCTCCATGTGTTTCAAGCCAGACGGAAGCGGGAAATAGGCGAAAGTTTTGCGGATTTTTGACCAGGGTCGAGCGGTCTGGAGTGGTGCTGAAGATGTCCGGACACCGGGTTCAGTTCGCGGATCTTCCCTCTACCAGCGAGCGCAAAGGCAGCCCCAAAATCAGCAGTAAGACTTCGGAGTTTCTGTTACCGCCGGCTGTGCCTCAAAACCGAGTGTGCTGCCTACATAGACAGTGTTTTTAGGATTTGGAGGTGCTGAGCTCAAACACACTTTACACACACACACACACACACACACAAAAAGACAATCTAGGTAGGCAGCACGGTTGGATTTGACGCACAACCTCAGAGTTTGAAGTTTGAGGGAAAGTGGGGTAAACTTGTGAGGAAATGTGAGGTTATTAGATTGCTGTGTTATGAAAAACATATGTTTATATTAAAATGTCCAGTGGCATACCTTGTCCCACATTACTCACTTAAAAATACTATATAGTAATTTATAGTAAAGTGTTTTGAATCAAGTGTATTATACTGTATATATTATAGTATTTACAACACTTAATGAGTCCTACAGCACACTGTGTAGTAACCATAAAGCAAACTGATAAGCTGTCATAAATACTGTCATATTATTAAGTTTATATTACAGTAAACTGTGGTGTAGTATACTGTATAACTGGTAGTTGTAAAAGACTTGTACGGTGTTGATTAATTTGTTAATATTACTGTAGTTGAATTATCACAGCAACTTTAATTACCACAGTAAATTAAGTTTTTTACTGTACGATTCTATTGCATTTACTATAAATTACTGTGGTATTTTCTATGTGGGTTGGGGTAAGGTGTGCTGTGCTAGTGAGAAACACAAGGAAATGTGTTAATAATTCATACAAACATTACTATTAATGAACTGAAAATTATTAATACACAGACCCATTACAAAATTAGTGTTGGATTCAGATGATTTACTTTCATAACAGCCAAACAAACAAAAACAAAAGCTATTTAAGCTTTGTTTTCCACCTCAGAATGTCTTGTTAAACTCATCATGTTGCATTTTTTTCAGAATGGTCTGTTAAATTCAGAAGGAATTTCTGAGTTAAATCTGCATCTACACACCATCTTTAATATCTATTAGGCTAATCTTCAATCTTTAATACTTTAAACACTTTGAACTTCCTGTATTTTGACAAGTTCACTTTTGCTCTCTTTTAGCTGAGCCACTGACACAGTTTACCCCAAAGTATCACTTCACCCTTCAGCTAATACTTCTGGGAAACATTGCTTAATTACATTTTTAAAAACACATGATTCTATGCCGTGTTTAGCTTTTAGTTTGTGATGTAACTTTCCCATTGAAACAACTTACCTCACTTTCCCAGCTCAGTTTGCTCTTTGCTGATGTTTGCTTCCACTGACAGCAGTGGCTTTCTGCTGAATGAAGCTGATCAGAAAACTTGAACAAGAACAGCTGCTTCGTATCTCTCACCGTGGTCCCATAACCTTTAAAACCCTGAGTGAACATTTAAGTCATTTTTGCTTGTGTTGCTGCATTTTCTGCTGTTTTATTTTCTGCTGTAATGCAAGACATTTGTCTATGACATTATGGCAAGCGAAACAACTATATATGAAATGCTATTCATGTGCAAACGTCATGGCTAAAGTAGTAGAGTACAGACAAATTAGATTTATTTGTTATAATTTGTGTAACAAATCCCAAAGGATTCTCAAAGAAAGTCACACAACCTTTATTTTCTTATACAGTTCACACCATCTTATTTCTCAATTCAGTCATTTGAAGATTGATCTTTTGAAATCCCTTCTTTCCTTTAGCCTACCACTGTGATTGGTCTATGACTTGCAGCTCCTGTTGGGAACAAAATTCCAATAATCATATCTGAGTGTTAGCTTCATGAATCCCCAGCATCACACTGTATCACAGTAAAGATTTCTTTGTTTTTACCACACCAATTTGAGCCTAGGGGCAGCATGGTGGCTCAGTGGTTAGCACTGTCGCCTCACAGCATAAAGGTCACTGGTTCAAGTCCCGTCTGGGCCAGTTGGCATTTCTGTGTGGAGTTTGCATGGGTTTGCATGTTTGCGTGGGTTTCCTCAGGGTGCTCCGGTTTCCCCCGCAGTCCAAAGACATGCACTATAGGTGAATTGGGTAAACTAATTTGGCAGTAGTGTATGAGTGTGTGTGTGAATGAGTGTGTATGGGTGTTTCTCAGTACTGGGTTGCGAGTGGAAGGGCATCCGCTGCGTTGAACATATGCTGGAATAGTTGGCGGTTCATTCTGCTGTGGCGACCTCTGATAATTAAGGGACTAAGCCGAAGGAAAATTAATGAATTTGAGCCTAAGTCTAATGATACCAATGATACATTGGAAAAGCTAATCCACCCCAACCTTCTTTGTGACCACGACTTGAGCACGGTGTTTCTCAGTGGTAAGCTTTTACTTATATTCGGATTTTATGGGATGCTGTAGCTGTGTATTACTCTACATCTGCATTAACAAACATTCATCTGGGTGATACCCAATTACCAAGAGCTTGTGGCAAAAGGGTACCAACATGAGAACGAAACTACCCTACAAATTCAACATAATAAACATGAATTGCCCATACACAGTTAAACTAAATAAATGACGACTGTTTAAATTAAAGTGAAATCTGAAACCGAGTTAAAATTGTTTATTTGTGGTGCATTGTGTCAGATTTCCTCCAGCACACACACTTAACGATTTTTGTAAATTACACAGTATTTAACTGTAATATGAACTGTATTTTACTGTAGGACAGTTATACAGTATGTTACTTTAAAATTTCATTGTGAAAATTACTGTATATTTTACAGTAAGGGGTGTTTCCCGGTGATAGGTTGCAGCTGGAAGGGCATCCACTGTGTAAAACATATGCTGTATAAGTTGGCGGTTCATTCCACTATGGCGCACCCTGTTTAATAAAGGGACTGAGCCGAAACGAAAATGAATGCATGAATGAATTTTACAGTAAGGATATACAGTACTGTAAATACATATAAATGGTGCTGTAAATGTAAATGCAATATACTTTTGCTGCAATATATTTACAGTATGTTACTGGTAAACTTAATATAAAATATTAAGATATTTTATTAAGAAATAATCAATCACACAAGTTTTTGTTGAAGTCTATGGCTTTATCCGAATTCGCCCTCTATACCCTCATTCACTATTCTCCACATTAGTAGACAAATATAGTTCACTTAAAGGAGTGAATGAAGGCATGGCGTTTTGTTTGTTCTTTGCTGGTTGATAAATCACCCAGACAGATTAATTATTAGACTTCTGGGTCAGAGTGAACTGTCTGTTAGTGACAAAACTAATTATTTAAAATTTTGTCACATATACAAACAGCAATTTAACAATTAATTAATAATTTAAACTTACATTAATAAGATTCTTCTATGGCTGCCATATTGTGGCATATTCAGCGTGTGAACTCTTAAAGTGCATTATGGGTATTCTTTAGCTGTTAAGAGTACATTGGTTGTGCACTCTTTATATTGCGGTGCATTGAATGAGTGCCCTTCAGAACGTCCACTATGGTTTTGGATACCACTACAAATGGCTGCTCCCTGAAACAGTGCACTATTTAAGGGTGAAGGGGCGATTTCAGATAGTCTTAAAGAGCCAGTTAATCAGCTAGCATTCATTCAGTCATTAATTTCTTATTTATCTGGGGTCACCACAGCGAAATGAACCGTCAACTATTCCGGCATATGTTTTACGCAGCAGATGCCCTTTCAGCTGCAACCCGGTACTGGGAAACACCCATACACTCTTGCATTTACACACGCACTCATACACTATGACCAATTTTGGCCACTTTGGCCATCGTGCCGCCTAAACAACACGCATTAAGCTTTAATTTTTCCATGCAGTCTTGCTTTTTACATTAGTTAAAGTGATCACCCATTTCACAAATGACTTATTGTGAATTATTTGTATTCTTGAAAAAAAAAGACTATCTTTTTAAGACTAGTCTAAGATGTTAGTCTAAGCAACTGGCACCAGATGCATTTAGATTAGTTACTCCTGAAGACGGCAGAGTTTTGTATCTCAGTTGTTGAATTATAGCAAAATCTGTCATCATAAACAGCAAACAGCAGATACAATGGACTGCAACTAAGAGATTTCTATTTCAGCTTCAGAGATTACAACAGGAGTTTTATTGTGAATGCATTTAAGTCATGCTAGAATAACCAAAGTGTTTGAGTGCGAGTCAAAATAGATTGTTTGCAGGCAGCCAATCAAGACCATAGGCTGGCTTTATGCAAATTATATATTGCATTGTGGCTGTTTCGGTAGTTAAGAATCAATTCTTTGTTGTGCACTTTGATTGTTAAAACTTTTCCATTTACAAACAGCTACAGTATACATTCAAAATCAAACAAAATATGCTTCAGAGGTAATTAATGTGTCAGTACTCTTTTATATGAGGTATTCATAAAGATAAACAACCAAAATCATAAGTCCAAGGCACTCGAAAAGAAAGTTAAGAAGCCTTCATTAACATGAAGTTTTTAAAAAGGCTTTTCAGTTACATGTCGAGTGCCTTGAACTTATGACTTTGGTTGTTTAGCTACATTATACATTGCCTGAAATGAAAAAAAAAACATTAAAAGGAGCTAAAAGCTCAAAAAGGACTCCCTAATATCATCAATTTATGGTGGTCATGTACCTGATAGTTATCTTCTTGACCATCTCATATAAGAAGTTACTATTCTTTCAAACCAAATGTTAATATTTCTACTGTAAATGCAGTATTATTTGTGAAAGGATAAGGGAAATTTAGATATTGTTGCCAACTTTAGCATGGTAGTAGGCTAATAATCATCCAGTAAATATCATCAGTTGTGTTTCAGTCTTAGCAGATTTCTTTTAGATTGCTTTTAAGTTAGCATCAGCAATCATCTTCATTCCTTTAGTATTTGTATCCTTTAGTGTCCTAAACATTAGCCTGAAGAGTCATCACATGCATTTTGTGCTATTGCATAGAAATCTAGATTTTGACATCTACTGTAGTTGATCTTGTGCAAAACTTTCCAAATTCAAGTGTGTTGCATTATCTCAAACTATCCCCTAGTGACCCGAAGAAGCCTTTTACAGTTCTCTCTCCGTTATTTGCTTCATGGCTATTTCGAATCAGAATACATAAAATGACACTGAACGGCTTTGATGAATCCAGTGCACTGCAACTGAGTGCCTCCTGGACCGACAGACAGAAGAAAAAGCCAAGGTAGTAGGGAGAAAGGTTGAAATAAAAAGCAATATAACAGCCCGAGAGCTGTATTATTAAAAAGTCCTCGCTCATTCTCTTACTTTCACTTTCTCTCTGGGTGCAAACCAGAGAAAAAAAAGAAGTACCCCCACGCACTCATCTGAAAAGTAGCAGACTATTCAAGACTACTAAAGGACTGCAAGCCCCACTTTGTGAAATTCAGTGTCAAAAGTTTCACTGTTCATCCCTTTAACCGATAAACAATCTTAAGGACAGGAAGTGTTTGTCTGGGCTGCAGTGCTGCTTAGATAGAAGAGGCTGTTTGGAAAACACACATAAAGAGAATGAAGTGGCATATTAAAGGAACCAAATTATGCCTCAGAAAATTTATTAAACAGTTTGTACTTGATCTGGTATTTATAGAAACTATATATTGTGTGGTGTATCCATGCCTTGATGTTAGTCTTTTTTTATATAAGGTTATAAATGTAAAGAATTTAGGTGTAATCGAAAATAATGTACATTTTATTTGTTGTGATTGATTTTTTAAAAATATGATTAATTTAAAATATGAATAAGTGAATATGTGCCTTGTGTATTGAAAGCACAAAACTGCTAAATGTTTCTTTTCATTAAATTCAGTTATGACTTACATGTGAAGAATTTAGATGCCAAACCGCTTAATACCATTTGATAATTTCCTCTAAAATTAGCATTTTTCTCATACTTCTGTGTGTAGGCTCAGTAATTTTACTTTCACAGTGACGAATCAGTTCTTTTCATTGCCTTTAAAGTCAAATAACTTAATATAAACATAGGGGGCTGAAAAAAAATGCTAATTTTAGGAGAAAATTTCAGGCGACATTTAGAGGTTTCTGCATCTGAACTCTTCATGTATTTATGAATTACATGAATGATTAATTTTTGATTCAAAATTGCAAAGAAATGGTCACAAAAAGTCAAGCAGTTCATGATAGGATATTGTTTTTTGGTTGATTTTTTTATTTTTTGGTTGTTTCTAAACACCAATATTTAGGCACTTGCATATAACATGACAAGTGTTTGTATTTATTGGCATCACTGTGCTGTTACTCCGCATTTGAAATGTTACTTTTTACCATCCCATCAACAAACAGACTACAATCTATAATCTCAGTCAAAGTGTATGGTGGTCATGTATCTGAAATTTATGTTCATAACCATCTCATATAAAAAGTTACTATTCTCTCAAACCAAATTTAAATATTGCTACTGTAAACGCAATATTATTTGTGAAAGTATGAGGGAAATTTACATACTGTTGCCAATTTTAGCATGGTAGTAATTTGTCATCCAATTTAACGATTATTCCATTATACAATACAGAATATGGGGTGACCTTTAGGGCTTTGGGACCAAAAACTAATTAATAATGAATTAAATACTAAATTAATTAATAAGACTTAATTTTACAATCCTGTTTCACATGTACAGTATTTATCATAGTCATTACATAAAAAAACTATATACCCAAGACCCTGAATGTGACTTTAACCCATGTACTATCTTTACATAACTCAGTATTTTCAAATTATGAAACAATCATAAATTCAGTATGTAAAACTAAAATTTGTTTGAAATAAAAATTAAGTTTTATTTTCTGATCACTATTAAAATGTTAATCTAAATGTCCTAACGTGACAACAATTTCCTTAAAATGGAACATTGTTGTTCACGATTTTGAAATGTTTCTTGCACTGATGAAAGTGTTTTCAAAACAAGTTCACAAGGATCTGCAATAAAATAAATAAATAAATAAAATGTTGCACTTTATACATGATTAAATGGTGTCCATATAGTTTGCCATTCGTCCATTGTGGTCAAGTACTAATGCATTGCATACATACAGTAGACTGCATATGTATTTATGGCAAAGAAGTTTAAAAAGTAAACTGCCCATAAATCTTCCTGTGAAATAAAAGAATTTGCTCAAGTTACATTTGCCAGGATTTTCCAGTGGTTTAGTCAATTTAAACACTGCCCTCTCGCAATCAACTGCAAGCTCACATTTAAATCCGGTCATCAGTCATAGGATAGAACCAAATCCCCATTGACAATCCATTCACTCAAATGTATGTCCCAAAATATGGAAGAGAAATGTTGCAACATCTGTTTAATGTCAACTTTAGGAATAAGTCCATTCTCTGGAAACTTACAGTGTTTATAGTACTTACTGCAATAACATTACATCAGATTTAAAGGGATAGTTCACCCAAAAACATTCTAAACTTTGTATAAATTTCTTTTTGTCGAACACAAAACAAGATATTCTGAAGAATGTTGGAAACCATTAGCATTGACATCTACACTACCTGACAAAAGTCTTATCGTCGATCCCAGTTGTAAGAGCAACAAATAACTTGACTTCTGGTTAATCATTTGGAAAAGTGGCAGAAGGTAGATTCATTTGATAAATCATCTGTTGAACTGCATCCCAATCATCACAAATACTGCAGAAGACCAATTGGAACCTGCATGGACCCAAGATTCTCAGAGAAATCAGTCAAGTTTGTTGAAGGAAAAATCATGGTTTAGGGTTACATTCAGTATTGGGGCGTGCGAGAGATCTGCAGAGTGGATGGCAACTTCAACAGCCTGAGGCATCAAGACATTTGTGCTGCCCATTACATTACAAACCACAGAAGAGGGCAAATTCTTCAGCAGGATAGCACTCCTCATACTTAAGCCTTCACATCAAAGTTCATGAAAGCAAAGAAGGTCAAGGTGCTCCAGGATTGGCCAGCCCAGTCACCATATATGAACATTATTGAGCATGTCTGGGGTAAGATGAAGGAGGAGGCATTGGAAGATTCTTTCTTTGCCATTCCAGATGACTTTATTAATAAGCTATTTGAGTCATTTCAGAGATGTATGGATGCAGTCCTCCAAGCTCATGAGAGTCATACCTAATATTAATTCTTTTTCCACTGCACCATAACTTTATATTCTATAGTGTAAATTATTTATGTTAAGAGACAAAAAAATCAACGCATGATCATATTTTATTTTGGTAAAATAGGTGTAATCTAGAGGCCTTTGCCTTTCATATAAACCACTTCTGACACCAAATGATCAACTAGAAATCAAGTTATTATTTGTTGTTCCTAAAACTTGGATAGGTGACAAGACTTTTGTAAGGGAATGTAAATTAACAAAAAAAAAAACACTAACAAAACAAAACTAATGAAACAAATACTACTTTGGAAGTCAATAGCTGCTGCTTTCCAACATTTATTCAGTGTACCAGTTTTGGAAGAATTGGAAGGTGAGTAAATGATGAGACAATGTTCATTGTTTGGTGAATATTTAAACATTTGAGCCCTTCAGGAGTACCTGCATGTTTGGCTGAATATGCTTCAGTCAAAGCTTATAACTTGGAGGAGCCGTTGTGTGTTTGAGAACTGCAAAAGGAGTTTCACATCATTGTGTCCTCGTCAGGTTTCTACTTGTCATGGCTGGTTATGCGGAGACTCAGAACGGATTGCTTAATCTGGAAATTTTTTGAAGATTTGGCTGTCTGGAAATGGGCTGGGATGTCTAACAACCAAATTGGCCTTGGTCTCCGTTTTCTGAGAGTTGTTGTGTCTTTTTCGCCTGCTCAAAGATTAACGTGAGGGTGTAAAATGGAGAGAATGTTCGATATATTCACTGCCATTCCAATAAAGTAGCGTTTTAGCACTTACACAGGGATTGGTTAAAGAAAACACATCACTCGCAGCATCTTTAACAAACTAGAAAACCACTATCAATGAGAAATCAAAGACAGATGACGTCAATCAACTCTTCAAAGACAGTTCGACTGGCTTTTGACTTTTCCAAATTGATGCTTAATCTATTTTAAGGAGGCGTTTTGTGATTGGCTGATTGGTGGAGAGAAATACGCTGGAGGGTTTGAGGATCCTGTTCATGTAAAGCTCTAATTGGATGCAGATGTTACGCATGGCCATATGATGCTCTCCTCAGCGAGGCTTTGAAGTGACTCTGGACCCGAAATACTCGAGGACTGAGTTTAATTTTCTGGCTCATCAGTTAAATCCAATACACACACACACACACACACATGCAGAGGTTCTAGAGTAAGGCATGGCTGCATGTGTATGTGCGTGAGGAGGAGAAATGCAAGCTCAGGTACAGACACACACAATCCTGGATGACAGGGCAGAAAATGCTGAATCTCCATGGTGACAGGGCAATTGACATATCACGTGAGAGTCGGCACAGTGGAGAACTGCCAGACCTGACAAATCCCTCTGAGTGGCATTAGCTCAGCACATGTAAATGTGTGTGTATGTGTGTGTGTGTGCCCGCGTTCTCTGTTATAGTCAATGCATGTCAAACACAAGTGCTGATTAGGACGGAATGAGGGATTGAGAGAGGTGGAAGGCAGAAAAAAAAGAGTAGAAAATCAAGAAGTACAGGGAGAAGGAGAGATGAAGGGGAAATGTAGAATAGCTCGGATAGAAAAAACACAAACGAGACTGTTTCAGTTGTTTAGGAGTGAATGGGAAGTAAATGGGAATGTTTATTTTCTCCTAGTAATCTCACATATGTACTGTATATACTGTAATAGACGAGATTATTACTGATTTCAAGGTTTACCAAGGTCTGCAAAGTCAAGGTTTTAGATAAAAATTTTTTAGCAAATGCACAAATGCATTATATATATATACAATATCAGAACTCGCAAAGCCTTCTCACCCTTCTGTATTACTCCGCCCACATAGAGTGACAGCAGATCAATAAACTCACTACAGTTTGACAAATATTGCAGCTGTTGTACCACATAATGTACTTTTGAGGTGAGAATATAGTTGTTTAGATTGCAACTATGCAGTTTATTTATAAGGATAGTGCCTATCTTAAATATTTATAATTTCTGAGATGCAGTGCGTCGGCATCAAGCGGCAACCTCCCGCTCTCCCTCGGGAAGCCAATACGGAAGTAACTAAAACTGCAATTCATCGACTCGCCTGGGGGGCTGGCTCCAGGAAGTCCAAGTGCTTTCTTTCTGCATTGGTAAATTGGCCATTTTTACAGCTGATAAAAACATGTTTACAGCCTGGTACAAACGATGGCTTTGGTGCATATAGCTATGATTACCCTTCATGACAACTCTGAAGGGGATGAATTTTTTTATAACTCATCCGTTTCGTTTTTATTAGGTTATATTAAGTTTGCATAATTAAGGGCGTGGTCACTTGAGTGACAGCTAGGTCTCGCTGGTCGCTGTCTCGTCACCTCAGCTGATTCTGGCTAATTAGCCGCTGAGCTCGGCATATACATTGTATTTTTGTTTTGTTTAATGTTTCTTTACACAGTCATTTGCCTTTTGGAATTATTTCCTGCAATTATCAGATGATATGGCATGCTGTGTGGACTTAATTGTGCTTACAAACCGTTCAAGTTGCCTCCATTTCACAGGTGAGGGAATTTATATGCTAATATACCATCTCTATAAATGTATTTGTTTTATTTCAGATCATTTATCATTTAAATGTTCTTTAGACCTGTAATGCACTCCAGAATCTGACAGATTGATTAGTTGTAGGCTATAAAACAGTCATCTGAAGCGTTGTCATACACTGTGTTAGTGCTGGATTTTATAAACAGCCTTGCATTTACTAACACAGACTATATCTGAAGTGTTTGATAGTAATTCACGTTTTCCTCCTGTCGAAAAACGTCACAAGAACAATGTTTAGTGGCTCAATGTATTACAACAGTGTTTTTAAAAGTCTAAACACTTTATTGATATAGTGTACAACCAAGCACGTGTGGTCAGAACACAAACAAGTCACAGGTAATGACGTATTAAGCGTTCTCTCAAAGTAATAAGTCTGTTTTAAGCCAGGTCTAAGGAAAATGCTGAGAATCCAGCATGCGTATGTAGCTCCGCTCAATCTCCGCCTCTTTGCCCTTATTTGGTATCCCGCGTTTGGTGCGATGACTCGCAGACAAAATGGTGACTGTTGGCCGCGCCTACTTGTAGCTTCTTTTGCAGTGTTCAGAAACCTATGGGTGACGTCACGGATACTACGTCCATATCTTTTACAGTCTATGGTCGGCATCTATCAGCCTGTCATTGAGCAAAGACGGCTGACGTTGTCCATCCACAAAATGGCGGCAGAGACTGCGTTATAAACCCTTACAGGAGAAAATACCTGCGTATTTTCAGACTACAGCTGGTCAAATCATTATAAAATTGGTGAGTGTTACATTCTAAGTTGATCTCTCTTTTGTATGTTGTAGTGCTGTATTTATACCATAGTAGTTGTAGTGTATTGAGTGTACGATGGCACTCAAATATCAGGAATGTATGTATTTTGTGTTGGCCACTCTTTGTATAACCCTGAGTTACTTTTAGTGAGAATTAGTAACTGCATCTGCTGTTCTGATGTCAGCTGCAGATGTGAATAAATGGCGGAGAAAGTAGTTCCTCATACAAAAGGATTTTTAGACTCTCCGTGTTTGATTTTCTTTTTTACATAAATGAATATGCCGTCGAACTGTTGTATAAACGCAATATTACATGAGTAGCAGTGCATTATGGCTGTATATCATCACTGGTGGGACCACAAGTCCATGATTTTTTTTCTTTTCTCCATCATCGCTCATTAATGTTGTTTGAATTTAAGTGTGCGAGTTTACCATAGACACATAAGTAATTTGCTTTATTGGTTTCGCGATTTAAGTTTATCCGCAGCGCCACACACCCGCATTGGTCGAAACGTCTTTTTATTGTTAATTGAGTTATTTGTGTTGAAAGTATATGTTTTTTTTTTACATGTTGTCAGACATTTTTTAGGGCAACAATATCTCCAGCAGCAAAGGACCATTCACATTAAAAGTTCACATCAAATATTTGAAATATTTCTTAAAATAAAATATTTTATGATAAATGGGAAAATGTTGTTGTTTTTTTCCCAGACATTTAATAAGTACATATTTTAGAGCAGTAATGACAATTAGGCATGGGACGATAATAGGTCTTCGAGGTTTACCGCGGTTTGGAAAAGTCAAGCTTTTAAAACTGCCAGAATTTTCTGTTTTCTACGGTATATATTAGGGGTGTCAAAATTAATTGTTTCTTCAGTGCACCGCGATGCAGACGTGGACAATTTGGTATCGGTTCAGCAATAATCATAACCGGTTATTATGTACTGACGTCATTTATCTCATATGCGCTATGTCGCGGTAGCTTACTATGGCGAGGGAGGCGAGCGCAAGTGTTTACAACACTCTAACTACTTAAAAACGCAGAAACTCTGCACGATTTCACCGCATGTGTGTTTGCTGGACAGTCTTTCACTGACACTTACAGCAGAAGCCCCTATTTCACTGCGATTGAGAGAATGAAAGTAAACTCCATTTCTCTCTCTCTCTCTCACCGTGGCCCATTTGACCGGCTGGCGTGACTTTTCCTCTCCTCTCGGCTGTTATAAAGATACTTCTGGATACAAACACGAGCGCGTGTCTATGTATGTTTTTATGGCAACTGTGTCTCCAGCAGAAAATGACTCTTCACACCAAAAGCTACTGTTCCAAAATATTTTAAATGTTTCAATGGGGGAAAAAGTTGTTGTTTTCAACCCAGACATTTAAAAAGAACATATTTTAGAGCAGTAATCACAATACCGTGCAACTGTGAAACCATGATAGGTCTTATACCGACCCATTCCTAATCTCAATACCATGAAACCATGATATTTTTATCCAAGGTTATCATACCATCAGAATCTTATTCCCGTCTATGCCTAGTATATAAGTAGAAAGTTTCTAATAGATAATACAGTTTCCTGGCAGTGGAAATGACATCACTTGGAGCAAGTCACATGCTTTTTCGATCAGTGCTTTAAAGATTATTATATATTGACCAGAACGTAAGGACATACAATGTATTTTTTATTTACATTTCAGTTAACAAATAATAAAGAAAATAGATGTTTCATGCAAAATGATTAAATTAGTAGACTAACACACACAAAAAATGAAAATTAGACAAATATTTCATGATAAATGGAACTGAATGTATGCTTTAGGAGGCAGAGACAGTCAAAATAGGTATAGTCGGAGTCTTTACGTTCATATTTTTAAGACAAATTTTCTTACATTTTTATTTTTAGAGATACGTTGATATAATTTGTGTTGTTATTCAAAACTGTTCCACTGACATTTTTGTTTGGGGAAAATAATAGAGATGCAAAATGTACCCGCAGTTGTACACACACACGGTTCATAGCGGTCGGTCCGTAATTATTTATCATTTTCATGAATTCTTCCTCTTACCCAGATCATCAAATGGCATGGTTTTACTTTTCATAGCTATGCCCACAAATATATTTTGCTATTCAACCCAGTTCTGCCTTTCGTCCCCCATCCATTATTTCTTGCTTTCGTGATCTTAAAATATGAATGGTGGAAAATTTCCTGGAACTGAACGCTGACAAAACTAGAATTCTGTTTGTTGGCTCCAAATGACTTGATGTCTCCCAGCATGTCCATTCATATTAATGGTGTCCCGCTTAGGTCTTCATCAGATGATTGGAATCTGAGTATTGTTTGATTTTTACATTGCTGTAATGATGATGAAAATGTTATCAACATAACCTCTGAATTGGACTATTATAACTCCCCTTTTAATGGCTTTCCAGTTAATGTACTACATGTAAAATTTACTGTTTGTGTCCATACATTAAATATAAAATTGTATTGTATTATTGTAAAACTTGTCTTAGCATATAAGGACTGTCATGATTTAGCACCTTCAAATTTAGCTGATGTGTTCAGCCATATGTTCCTGCCCATAGCCTTAAATCTAGCTAAAAGCACCTGCTGCTTTTATCCCAGTACCCAGCTGTCCACTGTTGGTGGTATAGGACATTCAGTATTATGGACACTATGCTGTGGAATATCATTGCTACAAACCAAGACAGAACTTAAAAACTGGTTCACACTTTATTTTAAGGCACAATCCTCACTATTAATAAACCGTAAACTATGAATTAGCCACAGTAACAAAAAAAAGTTGGTTGCTTATTAATAGGTAATAAGGCAGTAGCTGGGTTTAGATATTAGCATTAGGGATGTAGAATAAGATCATGCAGAATATGTACTTTATATAGTACTTATAAACAGCCAATACTTTAATAATAGGCAGGTAAGACACTCGTTAATAGTCAGAATTGTAAAGTGTTGCCATTTTTTTTTTTGTTGGTTTTAACTGTTTAACTTTTTTTTTTTCTGCAATATTTTGTCTATTTTGTAAAGTGTCCTTGAAAGGCACTGTAAACATACAACTGTAATATACACTCACCGGCCACTTTATTAGGTACACCTTATTAGTACTGGATTGGACTCCCTTTTGCCTTCAGAACCGCCTGACACGATGTTTAATTGGTATTCATGGGCCCAATTGATAAGTGTGCAAAGAAAAGCATTACACCACCAGCCTGAACCGTTGAAACAAGACAGGATGGATCCAGGCTTTCATGTTGTTGACACCAAATTCTAGGCAGACCAGGCAAAGTTTTTCCAATCTTCTACTGTCCAATTTTGATGAGCCTGTGTTAGTTGTAGCTTCAGTTTCCTGTTCTTAGCTGACAGGAGTGGCACCCTGTGTTGTCTTCTGCTGCTGTAGCCCATCCGCCTCAAGGTTGGACGTGTTGTACGTTCAGAGATGCTCTTCTGCATACCTCTGTTGTAACAAGTGGTTATTTGAGTCCCTGTTGCCTTTCTATCATCTTGAACCAGTCTGGCCATTCTTCTCTGACCTCTGGCATCAACAAGGCATTTGCACCCACAGAACTGCCGCTCACTGGATATTTTCATTTTTTAGACCATTCTCTGTAAACCCTAGAGATGGTTGTGCATGAAAATCCCAGTAGATCAGCAGTTTCTGAAATGCTCAGACCAGCCCGTCTGGCACCAACAACCATGCCACAATCAAAGTCTATAAATAGATGCACGGACAAAAATAAATTTCAAGGATGTAACTAAAACAACTAAATATATTAGTTTAGTTATTATTTATGTTTCATGAGAACAACTATTTCAGTTTTTTACACTTCATAATTTCGTATGAAATGTAATGTTTTATACTTTCAGATTCATTTTTGTAATTATTCGTAAAGAAATTACTAGTGATTTCTGTGTGAAAACCATCCCCATAACTTACTGTAGCTACAGTATATGTAATAAACCTAAATTAAAAGTGCATGAAAAAGTGAGCATGCCAACATTTTCTGGGTTTTTTTTTTAGACAAGTGTCCCTTGAGGAGCTCCATGGGTTTTAAGTGTAATATAATACTATATTAGGGTGACACAGTGGTGCAGTAGCTAGTGCTGTCGCCTCACAGCAAGAAGGTCGCTGGTTCAAGCCTCGGCTGGGTCAGTTGGCGTTTCTGTGTGAAGTTTGTATGTTCTCCCTGAATTCCTGTGGGTTTCCTCCGGGTGCTCCGGTTTCCCCCACAGTCCAAAGACATGCGGTACAGGTGAATTGGGTAAGTTAAATTGTCCGTAGTGTATGAGTGTGAATGAGTGTGTATGGATGTTTCCCAGAGATGGGTTGCAGCTGGAAGGGCATCCACTGCGTAAAACATGTGCTGGATAAGTTGGTGGTTCATTCCGCTGTGGTGACCCCGGATTAATAAAGGGACTAAGCCGATAAGAAAATGAATGAAAGAATGAATAATACTATATAATAAAATGTTGTTGTACTGACCCTGTGCTGACCCTCGTGTTTATAATGTATGTGGAAAAGTAGTGCCAATTTTAGGTTGTCATCTGTAAAGTTCTCAATGTGGGAAAAAATACAACACAGGAAAACATTATTAGGATAAATATATCCGAGACACAACATTGGATAAAAAAACAGCTGCGTGAGCTCTCAAGGCAGAACATCTGAGCAATACAATTTTCATCTGAGTCTGGTTGTTAGGTGGATTAGTCTAGGCATGACTGCATCTTAGAGAGTTCCAGACTTAAACGCAACTGTTGAACTGAATCTCCAATGTCATGCTTGTGGGATGCCACCCATATTTATATGCTGATTAAGCTACGGTACTAGACTGTATCAGGTTTCTCTAAATGGAACAGAACCCCAAACCTGCCGTCCCACTGTCTAAACACCCCTCCTTCCATCCGTTCTCATCCTCCCTCTCTCTATCACTGCCTCCACTTGTGGACAGCTAATATATCACAAAGAGTTACTTTAGGTTGGGGGTGTTCAAATTGGCCCAGCAATCTCAGAGAGCAGAAAGCATTTACCTTATTATTTTCAACAAGTCTGGTCATTTTAAAGTTTTGCCCACACTTGAAACTTTCCTCAAGTCACTATATTAAAAATGGCAATATTGACAAAACTTTCCACAGCATTCCTGTACAATCTGTCAAATAATGTTAAAATATATAGTTAAGTTTATCTGTCTACATTTTTGTAAAATGGTTGCTAAAAAATAAAATAATAAAAAAAATCTGGATAAAAAGATTAGACTAAATTAAAGACTGGATCAATACATTATGAGTGCCGCAATAAACCTTTACACTATTGAGATGATGCTAACCACAGACCACTTATAGAGGTAACTATAATCCTAGACCAGGCCGTATCCTGAGCAGATGCTGTGGTGGTAATAGAGGAGTGAAGAGCATGAGACTGATTCCTGAAAGACTCCAGTGACAGACGAGTCTCAGCATCGATCCTGTGGGCCAGCCTGAACACCCGCTGGTGACATACTCATACCTGCAGCTTCTCCCTGATGGACATCCAGCATTCTCCAGCCCCGGTGCCTAGACCGCAGCTCTGCACAAGAAGTTTGGCCAGAGGAGAAATGGTCCTGCCCAACTGAGCCTGGTTTCATTCATTCATTCATACATTCACTCATTCATTCATTCATTCATTCTCTTTTCGGCTTAGTCCCTTTATTAATCCGGGGTCTCCACAACTCCAACTTATCCAGCATATGTTTTATGCAGCGGATTCCCTTCCAGCTGCAACCCATCTTGATGGCCCATACACTCTCATTCACACCCATACACTATGGACAATTTTTGCATACCCAATTCACCTGTACCGCATGTCTTTGGACTTGTGGGGGAAACCGGAGCACCTGGAGGAAACCCACACGAACGCGGGGAGAACATGCAAACTGGCCAAGCCGAGGCTCGAATCAGCGACCTTCTTGCTGTGAGGTGACAGCACTACCTACTGCGCCACCGTGTTGCCCAGCCTGGTTTTTCTCGAGGTTGTTTTTTTTCTTCACTTTTGTCAATTGGTGAAGTTTGTTCCGCACCACTGGCTGCTTGGTGTGGAATTGGTGGAGCTGCGCATCGACGGATTTGCTCTTCAGTGTTTGGACTTTCAGCAGTGAAAATTAAACTACACTGAACTGAACTGAACTTCAATTCTGAAAGCTGGATTGACACATTTTCAATTTACTAGAACTTCTGTTTTGCTGCTTTGACACAATCTATATTGTAAAAGCACTATAGAAATAAACATGAATAATTTGAATTAAACTATTAAAACTAATTGTTACGATTCAATAAGTTGTCTAGGGAGAGAAAATGTACACTAACTCTTAACACTTAATTTGTTTATTCCTCTTTAAGGAAAAATGATGAAGCCAACAAAAGAGCATGTATGAGCTTTGTACAGGGCATTTGAAAATAAATAGAAGCAATCATAGAAATATAATCAAACCAAAAGTTACAGGGGGAAAAAGGAACTAGAGTGGCGCCAAAGCAAAGAACTAAACAAAACCAACAGCCTCATAAACTAGAACACAAGACCCCCTCTAAACTTACTAAAGAAATTAAAAATGTGAAAAAGAAACCGAAATCTTCAGCGTATACGACACCAATAAAGTACATTATTAATTAGGAATTAGGAAATGACATTTCATCCTCTATTTTGGAGGAGGGATTGAGTCGTATTCATTCTTGCTCTATAAATGTTAGACTACAGCTCATGCAATTTAAAGTGATGCGTAGATTACACTATACTAAAGCCAAACTTAACAAGCTTTATCTTTCTATCTCTCCCTTGTGTGATAAATGCAATGGCGCAGTCGGGACCTATGGTCATATATTCTGGTCCTGTCCAGAAGTATCTGAATTTTGGAAAAGTATCTTCGAACTTTATTCCCAGGCTTTTGAAATGGACATTAAAATTGATGTGGAATTAGCACAGTTTGGATGTTCAGACCAGGCTCTAATTTGGCCTAAACATCAACAACTCTCCCTCATGTTTGGTATGGTGCTGGCTAAGAGAGTGATTCTGATGGAGTGGAAATCCACAACACCTCCAAACTTTTTTAAATGGTTAGCTTCTGCCCTCAAGCTGGAAAGACTACGTTTCTCTTGATTTGGCAAAGAGAGGTTGTATGACAAAATATGGGGCCCTTTCCTTAGACGTATAGGTTAATAATGTTTCTGTAATGATTTTTTTGGTAATATTTTTTTTCTTCTCTCCTTCCTTTTTACATGTCATTCTATTTTGTTTCTTATTCCATTAGTCTGGTTGAGATTTTTTTTATTGTTTTTTCATGGTGCTAATTAGTATCAGGTAATAACACAGAGATAATTTTGTTAACATATATACATGACGTACACTATTGCGTGTTATGTTTTAACAAAAACTTCTATAAATAAAGTAAAAAAAAAAAAAAAAGTACACTCCCTAAAATAATAAACACACACTCAAAAAAAAATGCGGCGCTCACCCAGTTACCTAGTGTTTCTGAACAATTCAAGTAGCTAACTATAGGCAAAAATGTATGTCGCGCGACTTGTTAACCTATTCCCTTTTCCCCAAAAAGTAATGATAAACTCTTAAACCATATTGGATTGACAGTTGTTTGGATTAATTCAGAGGTACGGAACAAAACATAATACAGAAACAGAACAGCACAAACCCACACACACAGCACTGAACAAACAAGGCGTGCCGGTCAAATTGAAAGTCCGCGGAACAAAACCTGATTGGTCCATGAGGAAACACCCTAATGAGGAGCGACAGGCTAGGGATCCAATCAGCAGATACCTGAGAAGGCCAAAACAAGTGGTGCAAAAGGTGATAGAACGAGACAAAGAGGGAATGACAGACAAGGAGAGAGAGTGACAGAGAGGGACAAAGCGACTAAAATCCAAACTCTCATGGATCGTAACTCTAATTAAAAAGGTTTATTAAAAAAAGGAAAATCTAGAGACGGGGGCGATGCAGTGGCGCAGTAGGTAGTGCTGTCGCCTCACAGCAAGAACGTCGCTGGGTCGCAGGTTCCAACCTCGGCTGGGCTGGGTCAGTTGGCGTTTCTGGCGTTTGCATGTTCTCCCTGCATTCGCGTGGGTTTCCTCCGGGTGCTCCGGTTTCCCCCACAGTCCAAAGACATGCGGTACAGGTGAATTGGCTAGGCTAAATTGTCCGTAGTGTATGAGTGTGAATGAGTGTGTGGATGTTCCCAGAGATGGGTTGCGGCTGGAAGGGCATCCGCTGCGTAAAATCGTGCTGGATAAGTTGGCGGTTCATTCCGCTGTGGCGACCCCGGATTAATAAAGGGACTAAGCCGACAAGAAAATTAATGAATGAATGAAATCTAGAGACTCGAATAACAAATTTGATAGTTCACATTGTGTTACTATCACGCACTCAAGCAGTGATTTGCATTAATTTTCAGGCATTAATTATGTAATTAGATAACTATGACTTGCCAACATGAAAACTAAACACATAAAAAAGTGCAAAGGACTTTAATTCAGTATAATTGTGAAAATGAACAAGGAGCAGGTGGACATGATAGTTAACCATGCATGGTAACAAAGACAATCACTAGGAAACTAGGGCTGTTTCTCAATATGCGTTCTTCAGTGATATAAACGCATAAACAAAACGCAAAAAGAGAGGCATAAACACATTAAGGGTGTCTATTTGTTAAAATTCGTATTGAAGTCTGTGTTATTTGTATTGTACAATGTATATTTGGATAAGGTCTTTGTGCATAGTATATATTGTGAAAAGGGGAAAAACAATGGTAACAACTACACACTATGAACCATTTATTAAGCATTAGCAAATAGTGAATTCATTATCTGATAAGCATTAACTCTACATTAATAAATGTTAGTAAGCAGTTTATAACTGAAGCTACAAATGCGGTGTTCTTGACTTATAAGCACATTTATAATCTGCTTAATAATTGCATTTTCATACTTTGTTAATGATTTATTTTTTATCACTAAATTAAGTATTGCATTATTTACAAACCAGTTATTTAAGCATAGTTGGTGTTTTTTAAGATCATTCAGAATGAGTTAGTAAGATGATCAATAAACTATTCAAAATAACATTTATAATTATTATTATTCAGGCATACAGTTAATCTGTATGCTAATAAATGCTTTATTAAGTCAACCATGCAGTTCATCCAGTCTTGTGACCTAATCTAAAGTGAGGACTATTTATGCTTTATAAATCCTTTCTAAATGACAATTAAAGGCTCAGTTAAATTCTAAAGAGGAAAAAAGAAAATAAACAACTTTATCCATTTCTATTCATTTGAAGATACAAAAATGAAACTGTATCAAATAAAAAATAAATCTTTGCAACCTTATCTAAAATACAATTACTGTACTGTTTAAACATTGCATCCTGTTATATTGTTAAATTATTATATTGTTGTTGTTTTACCAATTTGATGTTATATTTTGACACTTCTGTTATTCAGCAATGTTTAAACTTTACAGTAATTTTACTTTTTAGATAAGATGGCAAAGATTAGTGTTCATTTCATACCAAAGCCTTTAATTTATTAGGGATTTATAAAGCATAGTTCTCACTTTAGATGAGGTCACAAAACTGCATGAAGTTGAGTTAATAAAGCATTTATTAACATACATAGTAACCAATACTATATGCCCGAATAATAAAATATATAAACATTAATTTCAATAGTTTATTAATCATTTACTAACTCATTCTGAATCATCCTAAAAACCATCAACTTCTCTTACATACCAATGGTTTGTAAATAATGCAATACTTAATTTAGTAATGAAAAATCAACCAGTCACAAAGTATGAAAGTACAATTATTAAGCAGATTATAAATGTGCTTATAAGTCAAGAATAGGGCATTTGTAGCTGCAGGTATAAACTGCTTACTAGGGTTTAGTAACTGCTTATTCGGTTCAATTCAATTCTCGGTGCATCACGGTGCATTGATGATGCTTTCCATACATAATTAGATTTTTTTCTTTACAACACAAGAAAAAAATTGTATTAAAATCTATAAATATGTTTATATGTATATATTACTTGTAATACAATTTTGTCCTTTAATACAAGCAGTCAGATATATGAACTGTACCTTTAATTTTACCTGCTCAAAAAAAAAAACACTCTTTGTGAATGAAAACTCCAATACATGCACAGAAGACAGCACGAGCAATTCATAACTAATAAACTAATGTAAATATTATCCCGCTTGCTTTTTAAGCACTGGCAAGTTCTTACACCCCTATGATTGGTCATCGTCAGAAAGGGCTGCGCTTGGCTTTAGAAACGAAAGCGCCGTTCAACTATGAGTGACGCCGGAAAAACGGCCGCGGGTCAGTCTATCCGCACAGGGGCGTAGTGGACATTTTAAAAGTGTGGGGGACAGATGTATGAAATCCAAAAGTTTACATTCTTAATCAACTGTTTGTAAATGGTCTGTTTCTAAAAGTGAGGGGGACATATCCCCCCCCGTCCCCCCCGGTTGCTACGCCCCAATGCGCATAATACGCGGTTATCAGGTAATCCGTAATAGAATAAATACAATACAATAAACTCGCACCACAGGCACGCTTGGAGAGGAAAATTTACCTCACGAACATGCCAACGGGTCAAACGCAAAAGTGTGTGTGTGTGTGGGAGAGAGAGAGAGAGAGAGAGAGAGAGAGAGAGAGAGAGAGAGATGGAGTTTTACAGCATTTCTCCCTAGTACTGAAATAGCGGCTCGTGCTTTACCATTCCTCAGTGTCAGTGAAAGACTGTCCAGCACATTTACACATGTGCACAATTATCTGCTTTTTAAATAGTAGGATTGTTTTATTTACTCACCCTCGCCTCCTTCGCCATAGTATTCTACCGCTTCATCGCGCATAGGGGATAAATGACGTCAGTGCGTAATAACCGGTTATGATCTATTACTGAACCGATATCGAATTGTCCCCATCTGCATCGCGGTGCACCGAAGAAACGATTAATTTTGACACCCCTCCTGCTTACTAACATTTATTAATGTAGAGTTAATGCTTAACAAATAATGAATTCACTAAATGCTAATGCTTAAAGGTGCTGTATGTAAGTTTTTTTACTCTTCTAAAGCATAAAAATACCATAATATGTGTGCAGATATTTAAGAAGCATCCCAAGTGAACATACTTGTTTAACTGAAAAACAATGCTGAAGTCAGATATTCTGCTTTGAAAATGTCTTTTCCGTGCCGGAACGCTGTCTTTGTTTAGGTAATTTTCACATGCATAATGCCAGTTTAGCCAATTATATGTCAGCACCCTGGGTTGCCTTGTTGGAAAACAGCGCATTTCATTCATTCATTCAGAAATGCTCTGAAAGCATGCGTCCGTGACCAAAAAGAACAGTATGGGAGACAGATGCAGTTCCACATGAGGTTATTAATTAGCAAATTACATAAATATTACGAACGTAAACATTAGGTGAGCAGGTTACATTGTAACCGCGCGTCCTAACAACACGCTGTGACGAGAGAGGCAGTGATCAGCTATTTGGCTGTTTGCACCAGACCGACAGAAATGTAAATACAGCCTTTCAGAAGCACAGAATATGCACTCGCTCACGAAACGGTAAGGTTTAGAATCTGTTTAATACATGTTAACCCACTTTAACATCATTAAATGTAAAATGGCATTCAAACTCATTGTTAGCATTTAGCACCGAATAAAGCACACGAGATTTACCTGAGGTGATCACTGTCATAGGTTTCACAAGTTCAGCTGTGAGAAATGGAAGCCGTTTCTAATCATTCAATTCGAGGTGTTGGTTAGGACAAAAACTCCCTTTAATATGGAAAATATTCCCTCTGTCGCGTGTCGTTGCTTTTATTTAGAACACAGTTTAAATCACTCGCTCCTTGTATTCAAACTGGCAACCCACGCTCACGTTTGTTTTGATCCAGGAGTGCAACACCTAGTTTAACCACTGGGTGTCAAACTTACATACTGCACCTTTAATTAATGATTCATAGTGTGTAGCTATGATAAAGTGTCACCAAAACGATAAATTGTTGTATGAATGCTGTAACGTTAAAATGATTTTACATTAAAAACGTGTGATGGTCATGTGACCAGCAGGAAGAACCAGGGAAGAATGCATTTCTCAGAGCACGCGTTCTCGGTTCTCGCGGTCTCCCGAGTTCGTTCTTCCAAGTTAACTTGGCAAGACCGGTCTCCACAAGAACGCAAGTCCATTCTCATCGTTCTTGGAATTGAGAAACAGCCAAAGTCAATTAAATGTCTAATTTGTTGGGTGTTAGCAGGATTTTAGATGGCAGACAGGTCCAGATATTTAGCATGCCTGATATATTATCATCTTTGTGTAAACAAAAACACTATTTTATGCATGAAGCAGTCAACCAAAACAGCAACAGTGGTGGACTGGACTGTATTTATGCAAGGTATATATTGTTTTTTTAAAGTGACAATGCCAACTATTGGACTTTCATGCATAATACAGGAGTTTTAGTAGTGTTGCTGATTCGTGTGAATGTTGAACTCTCTTAAACAGTGTTTTCATCTGTATTTGAAATGGGTTTGAATGTCTGACATCCCTGCAAATATAAAATATCAGCTCTTGACTGACTTTCAGAAAACAACTAAACAAGGATCAAAAATGAGGCGATTGAAACAGGGTCAGAGAAAAAATTGACAGAGGAATGTGGGTTTGTGTAAGTGTGTTGGAGGTGATAAACCCGTCTGAGAGTAGTGTCTGATTGGCTCTTACAGTGTGGGATCATGCCGTGTTAGAAACACTTTCACAGCATGGGCACCAACATTATCCACTTATTCATGGAGATAAGCCTCCAGTGTGTGCGTGGAGGACACTATGTTCTCTTTGAGAAGCCAGACACTTGTTATGTCAATATCACCCCCAGCTGGGGATAAAACGACCCACAGACCGATTCTAACCTTTCACCTTTCACACATGACCTCAGACTAACACATGTAACTGGAGCTTCAAAAATAACAATACCCTCATTCCGATTTAACTTAGCTGGTTATTCCTGCTTCATGCTTTTCTCTGTTTGTTCCTAGCTTTTTTCAGCTCTCTTGACAGCCTCTAAATTATGTAAAGTGGCAATATTTTATGAAGTGTTTTTGCTTTGATAAGTTGCTGAGATGTCCCTGTATATCATGTCGGTGTTAATGAGTTAGTAGGAATGGGAGGATAGATGCAAGGATCAGGAAGATACAAGAAAAATGAAGGGAAAAGACAAGCAGAGAAGTTTAGTACATGTAAAGTTATAGTTTAAAAAGTTGTTTATCTCCATGTGATTTTCTTGAGATGTTTTGAAGAATGTTCATACTGCTCTTTACATATGGTAATTGAATGGATACAGGCTGCCATAGTATAATAATATAGGATAAATATGTGTTCATATTTCAGTATTGTTTATGTGTTAATTTAATTCATAGTTTCTAGTCTGTTTTAATAGATTTTAGGTTTGGGTTTGGGGGAGGCCATCAAAAAAGGTCAAACACAAAGTGCCATTTACATATTGAAACATGTAACACTGCTCACGAGATTATTGGCATCCACAGATTTATACTATTTAATATATACTAATATTTTCAATTAGTTTCAGTAATTTTTAAAGACATAGTTCACCTAAAATAAAAAAGTTCCTCACTGTTTACTCTCCCTCAAGTGGTTTCAAACCTTTATCAGTTTCTTTCTTCTGCTGAACACTAAAGAAGATATTTTCTAGGAAAGCTGAAAACCTGTAACCATTGACTTCCATTGTAGAAAAAACAGATGGAGGTCAATGGTGACAACTTTCTTCAAAATATCTTCTTTTTTGTTCAATAGAAGAAAGAAACTCAAAGGGGTTTGGAACAAGTAGGCGAGAAAAGGATGACAGAATTTTCAGCTTTGGGTGAACTATCCCTTTAATCTGCACATGTTATTTTTATTAGGTTTCTGTTTTTAATATTTTATTAGATTTCATTTAGGTTTAGTCATTTTAGTTGTTAGCTGTTCAAATTCAACTTATGTATGTATCATTTTTTAAATGTACTATTTTCCGAAATATGTAGCAATATATTCATCTAGATCTGTTTTAGGTAAAGTAACCCACTTTTAAGTTTTAAAGCCATGGGTTGCATGCTTATTAAACAATTCCTCACCTGGACTTGCAGCTAGTGAGAAAAAAATTTGTAAATATATGACAGAGGTTTGTGATACAACAATTACAGTGAAGCATAATTAAATCCTTATTTTTTAAAAAACTTTTAAAAGTTTTCATTTCAGTTAACAGTAACAAACGAATGTAACAGAACCAAATATGTTAAATATTAGTGTATATGAATCATAACCATACACTCATGCAGTACATGCTACACTGAAAAAAGTATACTTTGAACCAACTTTAAAAAATTACTGTAATTTGTTACAACTAAGTGTGTGAATGTGAGAGTGTATGGGTGTTTCCCAGTGCTTAGTTGCAGCTGGAAGGGCATCCGCTGTGTAAAACTTATGCTGGATAAGTTGGCGGTTCATTCGGCTGTGGCTCCCCTGATGAATAAAAAGACTAAACCGAAGGAAAAATCATTGAATGAACGTTATAACAAAAAAAATTGTCTTAATCAAAGTATAATTTTACTTTGCTCAAACTTTAAACTACTTTAAATCAAAAACATTTATTGTGGTCAAGAAAAAAATTACATTCACCCAAAGTAAAAATACTGTTTACTTTAAAGACATTTTTTGTTTGTTTGTTTTTTACTTTGGTATAACATAGATTTTTTTGTTCCTAGATCAAAGTATAACTTTGCTTTGGACCAACCAAAAACATAACTGTAACTTGTTGTAGCTAATTTGATCAATTTCCATTAAATTATAGTTTTGACTTAGATGGAACGGCTGGTTTAAAGTAAAAATACTACTAAAAGTAATTGCTAAATCTAATGCTTTTAATTTTTCCTAGTTTTTTTAAGGCGAATTGAATAAAACAGGTTAAAATCAGAAACCATTTATTTTCACCTAATCTAATATAAAAATTTACTTTGAGTTAAAGACAGAGGAGTTTCACTATTTCTCAGTGTACGTGTAAAACGCCGGTCAGATCACCTGATTGTTATTGTTGGTTTTATTGATTTTTATTGATGTTTTATTGTCAATAAACACTCATGACATTGATAGGATTAAACGTATATTTCCTTTTTAATCTTAAGATATTTTCTTTTAAATCTAAATGTATTTTTTCCAGCCATGGGTTGCATGCTTATTAAACAATTCCTCGCCTGGACTTGCTGCTAGTGAGAAAAAAAATAGTAAATATATGACAGAGGTTTGTGATACAACAATTACAGTGAAGCATAATTAAATCCTTATTTTTCATGGAGCGAAACAAATCATCCACCCACACAGTTGAGTAGTGGACGGGCTCAAACAACAAAAAAAAAAAATTTGCATATTTTTTGAAACAAATTTTGTTTGGAATAATTTGTACCTTTATTTTAATGCCTTTTTCTGTTGGTCCATTATCTACTAGATAAACAAGAATAACAAACATCTGAGGTGAAGTGCTTCAAAACCAGTCCCTATATGCTTCAGCGCCAAAGCACAAACTGGTTTGTTAAATAAATTTGTTGGTCAGTTATCTATAACAAGAATAACAAATAATATTTTAAGGTGATACACTTCAAAACAAGTCCGCTATATGCGCCAAAACATGAGTTGCCGTGTTGTTATTTAAAATAATAATCTAGCCCAGGGGTGACCAACCTTGCTCCTGGAGATACCGTCCTGCAGATTTCAGTTGCAACCCATATCAAACACACCTGCCTGTAATTATCTAGTGCTGTTCAGGTCCTAATTAATTGGTTCAGGTGTGTTTGATCAGGGTAGGAGCTAAACTCAGCAGGAAGGTCGATCTCCAGGAGCAGGGTTGAGCACCCCTGATCTAGCCTGAATAAAATTAAAGTGAAATGTTCACAGTTTAGGGAGAAACATATTAAACTGTTTTCATTTTTAATGACAAAATCATCCATTGCACCGATCAGTTTCAATTCAATTAGTTTAATTTAATCAAGTAATTTGAATAAGCAAGACAGGCTTTTACAATGTATTTGCAGCACTCAAGTGTTTCCAGATTACCTCGGAAGAACAAACTCGGTTGGAAGACTGAGAGAACTCAGAAACTCGTTGTGAGAATGGAGATGTCTGCATATTTGCGCCAGTCTGTCAAATAAAATTGCTTAAACCACTTTAATATTTTAGAGAATGTAGTTAAAGTTTGCATAACCAATGATTGATCTTGTCCACCTGCGACCCACCCATAAGTTTTTGATTACCTGACCCACAGATTAACAGCACCCGCAGATATAACTGAGAAATGATGTGCTCCTATTGTCCAGTGTCACCCATGTGACGAAACTCATCGTGAAAATCGGGGGAAAATTAAACATGCAAGACTTTCTGTGATGGTGTCGTGAGGCGTCTCAGACATGATATCGATTGTCGTGAACTATGCCACTTTACACGAGAAGAAATTATTGAATCTTGTGTCACGACACCCATTTGTCGTTTACAACTCCCCACATAGCAAGCAGACTTGGCCCAAATGTGGCCTCATCATGGCACTGCTGGTGTGTTGCTGGCACTGGCATGCATAATGTCAGCCGAATGTGGGCCATGCATGGCAATGATGGCACTGCATGCATGATGACAAACTACATTTGGGCCAGATGTGGATGGGAGGTGTGTGGCCCAGATCAGTGTAGCGATTGTTCACATTGTTTAGGTAACATTAGGCTGGGTTATGGCTCAGTTATTGGGGTTTCTAGTTAAAGTATAAACTTATAGCTGAGAATCGGTATCAATAATAAACCTGTTTTGGCCCAGTTCAGGGCCAGTTAAGGGTGATAAAATGACTGAGATTTGGGCCGGTTATGTCCCATGTGTGGCCCTTGCCTTTAATCCAGGTATGGGCCACTTCAGGACCGTCATTCTTTGCGGTACTTGGGCCAAGGGAAAAGTTATTGAGTGGCCCGAAGCTGGGCCAGAAAACATTTGCTATGTGGGTCCTACGTCAAATAAATCGTGCTGAAATTATGACAAAATCATGTGATCTGACCAGGGCTTATGTCGGCTAAGAGATACCTGCAACTCTTTTTTTAAAAAATATTCTTACCAAACATAACTTTTGGATAGAGGAAGTACCGGCGCTGAACAGGGATGAATCATGTTTTGGATGCCTTTATGCACACACACTCTGAACAGCTGTGTTTTCAAATATCTTTGTTCGCTGCTGTACATACACACCCACACACACACACACACACACACACACACCCACACACACACACACACACACACACACACACACACATACACAAAAGAAGTAAACTTTGGGTTTATGGCTTTGGAACAACATGATGCTGAGTAAACAATAACAGAAGTTTATTTTTGGTGAACCGTTCCTTCAAGAGAACAAAGGGAAAAGAAAAAAGAACCTAGAAAAACTTTGGAGAAGATACTTGTTGGTTTATATGTGAAGAACAGAAGGATTTCCTCTGTGAAGTAATTGTATTCCCCTGACAACACTTGCAGCTGTTTTTTTGTGTGTGCAGATTTACTGCTGTGCTTTCAGGAGCCCTTAAGTTTCCCCATCTAAAATAACACCAGCACAACAGACAACTCTACAGCTCTACCTTGATGCAAATCATTCGTATTATCTCAAGTTTTCAGGCAGTTAATTTCAGTTTTTTCTTCTTCTCAATCCCGCGGTCATGAATCACACTTAAAGCAAAGAGGTGAATGAGAGGTTTCTGTTTCTCCCTCCACTTTTTTGCTGACATGCTGAGACAGTTCTCATGGTGAGCAGTTGAGTTTTACTTCTCAGACCACAGACATTTCCCTCCAATTTTACAGCATTAACAACAGACTAAACAGTCTTATAAAACCGAGGCTTGAGGGGAGAGTAAATAAGCACATGCTCATGCTCGCACACACACATTAGAAACCATATGCTGAACAAATGCACAAATCGACGTAACTGCTAACAGATTACATTGCAGACTATTAGGCTAGTGTGTTGTAGCAAAGTGCCTGCTTTGTAGATGCTAAAGTGTTTAGCTCATTTGCATATGGTACTGCAGGTTGTTGTTGTAAACAATTTGATAAAAATAATAATTATACTTTTAATAAATATCAACTATAACAACGTACTCGCTCATTATCCTTCAGCTTAGTCCCTGATTTATTAGGGGTCACCACAACATAATGAGCTGCCAACTAAAATTCAATCATTCATTTTCTTTTCTGCTTGGTCCCTTAATTAATCTGGGGTCGCCACAGCGGAATGAACCGCCAACTTATCCAGCATATGTTCTACGCAGCGGATGCCCTTCCAGCCACAACATATCCCTGGGAAACATCCATACACACTTACAGTATTCACACTCATACACTATGGACAATTTACCCTACCCAATTCACCTGTACCGCATGTCTTTGGACTGTGGGGGAAACCAGAGCACCCGGAGGAAACGCACGCGAACACGGGGAGAACATGCAAACTCCACACAGAAGCGCCAACTGACCCAGCCGAGGCTCGAACCAGCGACCTTCTTGCTGTGAGGCGACAGCACTACCTACTACGCCACCAGGTCGTCCGCCAACTAAAACTATTTTACTAAATATTAACTATATTAACAAAATATTTTTAGTATGTTTAAAAAAAAATGCTATAATATATTTTCAAATAAATATTATGGCCATTTTTTGGTATTATTATGAAATACATTTATAAAAATATACAGTGCTCAGCATAATTGAGTACAGCCGATTTTGAAAATTAATATACTTATCCATTTCTTAGTGAATATAGGAAATGTATTTTGGTGCATTTAAACAAAACAGATTTATTAAGCAAATATATATTAAAATAATATTTTTTTTACAGAGCATCTTTAGAAATTGAAAGATAATACAATTAAATTCAAGCAAAATATTGCAAAGAAAATTTCAACTATATTTTTCATTTATTTATTTTTTTGCTTCTCTTGATTTTTCCTCTTTTTTAAATTTGTATTTAATATTTTTCTGTAACATAAATTTGGGTGCACTACTTTTTTGGACTGATATTGTAAGTTATTTTGTTAGATAAGCTCCAGATTTGGCTTCAGTACTGACTATTATTATTTTCTACATAAATATAAAAACCACTGCCTGCATGCCTTCTTCATGAGGGCTTTATTTCAGTTTATTCATGACAATTTGCTTTTGTATAATATTATTAGTAGTAGTAGTATTGTTTATTATATGCATATTTATATTTGCTTTAATTAAACAAGTTTAGATTTGTCCATCTGTCCGGTTTTGAAGATTTATTCATCACCATATGGGGCATAACAATAAAATGTGTGTTTGGATATAACTCTGTATTTTGACCACACTTTGTTATTATTGTTCATTTATTCGTTTGCTGAAAATTAGAACTGAATTTAGAAATAGTTTTGAAACAAATCTTTGTGCTTAACAAACTAATTAAAATATGTAGGCTAATGGATGTCTTTTATGGAGTGCATACAACTAAAGAGTAAAAGTAAAGTAAAGAGCAAGTAAAGAGGCCGAATGGAGGAGGCTCATTCTTTATCCTTGCGCTGCAGATGGTCTGTTTAACTGTTTTCTCGCTAGTGAAGCGTTTCGATTTTCCACGTACAAAGTCCGCCATGTAAATAGCAAATGCACCACGGCACAACGCAACTGACTCTTACAGGAAGTGGGAGATGAGACTCTGATTGGTTTTAATGCACGTTACAATGAAAACACACCCATAACTCATTAAGAGAATAAGCACAACCCTGTTAGACCATGTGTCGGGGCGCAGAGCGTAATTTTCTGTCCTTAAAATAGCAAAAGTGGATTCGGACATGCCCTTAATGCTTTTGCGCCATGTGCTTTAGACTTGTGCCTAGATCATTAAAATAGTGTCCATTAAGTCGAATTATGGAAACCCACAGTGTGAGATGTTTATTCAAACTAAAAGATATAAAGTAACTTCATAAGTTTCAGTAGTTTCCTCCTTTAAAAAAAGCAGTGGGACTTTTTTTGCTCATTTTATTATTCATCATCTGAATATTGTTTAATCCTTAGTGTTTAACCTTAAAATATGAACAATGGATGAGTTGCATTTACAAGCACCACTAATAAATAAATCTTTAGCAGCCTCTAATGGTTGCAGACACACACCAGGCTTTGCTGTGATTTGGATTAGCGGGAGTCTTAATCTAGTCTTAATCCTCCATGATCTAACAACCGAACGAGAACTTGATCCCATACACAGTAACACTCACAAACTGTGTGGCACTCAAGAATGTGGCAGAAATGTTCCCATGAACCAGTGTGGCATGTATTATTCAGAGGGTATACCTGTAACAGTACCTGAGAGACAAGACTCCAGACTGCTTATTGTAGCAGATGGCACCTATTTTTCTCAACACAAGCCACTTGTGAGATGAAAGCAGGCACACACACAATCATACATAGCACACTTTCAAGCCGGCATGAATATGTCACTCTGTACCCATCTGGATTTCACTTCATTTTTAGATGCCAGTCTGACAGTGCATGGAGGAGATGAGATGACAGACTAAAATAATGGTATGGGAGGAGAAATATATTTTCAGAATGTAAATCTGAAAAAATGCAGACAATTATATAACCCAAAAAACATATTAATACTGTAACTTCTTTATAATTATTTATGAAATTTTAAATAATGACTTAGCTTGTTAAGTTGTGACATGTTGGAATATTCTGTTTCAGTCATTAAAGCCAATTATAATTAATGTTTGTTCATGTTATATTTAGGGGTGCACATTATTTTTGTTCTGGTTCTCAAAGGAGTACTTGGACATGTTGCTTGGTTCTTAACACTGTTAATAATGTTGCACAATATATATATACAGTATGCATATATTTACATATATTTTATATATATTGTTTATATCTTTGAAATCCACTTGAAAATGAGTTTTAAATATGTAATTTGGCTTCTGGTTATTCTGCTGTGGCGACCTCTGAAATAGAGAAGGAAAATAAATGAATGAATTGGCTTCAGCTTTAAAATTTAAGATTTGCCAAATAAATATTTATATCAATGGGTAGCACGATCGCCTCACAGCAAGAAGGTGGCTGGTTCGAGCCTCGGCTGGGCCAGTTGTTCTGTGTGGAGTTTGCATGTTCTGTCTGTGTTCGCGTGGTTTTCCTCTGGGTGCTCCGGTTTTCCCCACAAGTCCAAAGACATGTGGTATAGGTGAATTGGGTAAGCTAAATTGGCCGTAGTATATGTGTGTGATTGAGTGTGTATGGGTGTTTCCCAGTGATGGGTTGCAGCTGGAAGGGCATCCGCTGCATAAAAACATATGCTGGATAAGTTGGAGGTTCATTCCGCTGTGGCAACCTCAGATTAATAAAGGGACTAAGCCGAAAAGAAAATTAATGAATGAATATACAGCGCATCCGGAAAGTATTCATAGCGCTTCACTTATTCCACATTTTTTATGTTACAGCCTTATTCCAAAATGGATTAAATTAATTTATTTCCTCAAAATTCTACACACAATACCCCATAATGACAATGTGAAAAAAGATTTTTTAAAATTGTTGCAAATTTATTAACAATAAAAAACCCGAAAAATCACATGTACATAAGTATTCACAGCCTTTGCCGTGAAGCTCTAAATTGAGCTCAGGTACATTCTGTTTCCCCTGATCATTCTTGAGATGTTTCAGCAGCTTCATTGGAGTTCACCTGAGGTAAATTCAGCTGATTGGACATGATTTGAAAAGGCATACACCTGTCAATATAAGGTCCCAGGGTTGACAGTGCATGTCAAAGCACAAACCAAGCATGAAGACAAAGGAATTGTCAGAGACAACCTCAGAGACAGGATTGTCTCAAGGCACAAGGCTGGGGAAGGTTACAGAAAAATTCTGCTGCTCTGAAAGTTCCAATGAGCACAGTGGCCTCCATCATCCGTAAGTGGAAGATGTTTGGAACAACCAGGACTCTTTCTAGAGCTGGCCGGCCATCTAAGCTGAGTGATCGGGGAGGTGATCAATAACCCGATGGTCACTCTGTTTGAGCTCCAGAGTTGTTCTGTGGAGAGAAGAGAACCTTACAGAAGGACAACCATCTGTGCAGCAATCCACCAATCAGTCCTGTAGAGTGGCCAGACGGAAGCCAGTACCCGCCTGGAATTTGCCAAAAGTCATCTGAAGGCCTCTCAGACCATAAGAAACAAAATTCTCTGGTCAGATGAACTAAAATTGAACTGTTTGGAGGGAATGCCAGGTGTTACGTTTGGAGACAACCAGGCACCGCTCATCACCAGGCTAATACCATCCCTACAGTGAAGCATGGTGGTGGAAGCATCATGCTGTAGGGATGTTTTTCAGCAGCAGGAACTGGAAGACTAGTCAGGATAGAGGGAAAGTTGAATGGAGCAATGTACAGAGACATCCTGAATGAAAACCTGCTTCAGAGTGCTCTTGACCTCAGACTGGGGCAACAGTTCATCTTCCAGCAGGACAATGAACCTAAGCACACCGACAAAATATCAATGGAGTGACTTCACAACAACTCGGTGAATGTCCTTGAGTGGCCCAGCCAGAGCCCAGACCTAAATTATATTGAACATCTCTGGAGAGATCTGAAAATGGCTGTACACCGTCACTTCCCATCCAACCTGATAGAGCTTGAGAGGTAATGCAAAGAGGAATGGGCAAAAATTCCCAAAGACAGGTGTGCCAAGCTTGTGGCATCATATTCAAAAAGACTTGATGCTGTAATTGCTGCCAAAGGTGCATCAACAAAGAATTGAGCAAAGGCTGTGAATACTTATGCACATGTGATTTTTTTAGGTTTTTTATTTGAATAAATTTGCAACAATTTAAAAAAATCTTTTTTTCACATTGTCATTATGGGGTATTATGTGTAGAATTTAGAGGAAATAAATTAATTTAATTCATTTTGGAATAAAGCTGTAACATAAAAAAATGTGCAAAAAGTGAAGCGCTATAAATACTTTCTGGATGCACTACATATATATATATATATATATATATATATATATATATATATATATATATATATTAGTGTGCTTTAGTGTGAGCATGAATATAAAAGATATCGTTGTAGTCTTAGAATTTGGTTATAATTTAGAAAACATTTCGGTTTTCAAACAATGTCAGGTTTGTCTCTTATATATAAAAACTCTTCTTTCCTGCCCTCTATCTCAGACCAATATTTTGGATTATGGATTAGAAGTGGCATTGTAAGCATCAATGATTTTTTTTATTGTGATAGCACATTTGTTGCATTTGCTTATTTGTCAGAAAAATGTAACCTTCCCAAAACTCTTTTTTTTCATATCTTTTTTTAAATTTATAAGAAATACATTTTCTAATTTTCCCCATGAACCTCCCAAAAAAGAAATTAGTCGGATTTTAGATGTAAAACATTGTAAAGGTACAGTCTCTAAAATATATAAAACTATGTTTTCATTTATTAGACAGTTAGGTTACTCATCCTTTTTTAAAATAAAGCAGAGCTGGGAATCAGTTGTCAATTATGTTTTTACAGACGAGGAATGGTCCAAGGCCCTATCTTGTGCACAAACCTCTTTTATTTGTGATCGTCATACTTTCTGGCTTTGTCCAGCACTTAAACACTTTTTGGGCATACATCTTTAAATCAATTTTCCAATGTTTTCTTTTAGATATTGAGGCATTACTTGGACTTAACCCTAAAAATGTTTCCTTGTAATCTTCACAGTAAAATGCACTCGCCTTTTGTTTAATAATTTTTTTACATTTCTTTATATATATATATATATATATATATATATTGCTCTTAATGCAAGAATATATTTTTGTATTTTATTAACTCAGAGAGAAAGAATAGGTGAGCTTATTGTGCTTTGCTGCTAGATTGGAGCAGTTGATGGGTTGTGATTCTTTGACTAATATGCATCAATAAAAACAGACTAAAACTAAAAGTTATCATTGTCTTCCGAGTTTTATGAGAAAATGATGCATTTTAGCCAAAAATCATGTTGCTCTCCATATACTATGTTCTTCAAATACATATAAAGATGTTTACAATGACTCCAACAAAGAGCTTTGCACACATGGTTGACTTTTGACTGTACGAATGAACTTCACTGAAACCGCCTGCCATGTAATGCTTTCTGTGCATCGGGCTCTGATAGTGAACATCACATTTGCACTAGGCATGGGCTGGAATAAGTTTCTAATTAAGTTAAATAACATTAGTTCATGTTAACTCACGGTGCATTAACTAATGTTAACAAGCACAACTTTGGATTTTAACACTACATTACTTAATGTTGAACTGTGATTATTTAATGCTTTACAAGATTAATCATACTTTGCTAATGTTAATAAATACATTAACTAACATTAAGTAATGGGCCATTATTCTAAAGCAGTGTTTCTCAACCACGTTCCCGGAGGACCACCAACACTGCATGTTTTGGATGCCTCCTTTGTCTGTTACACCCATTACAGGTCTTCCAGTCTCTGCTAATGAGCTGATGATCTGAATCAGGTGTGTTTGGTTAAGGAGACATGAGAAATGTGCAGAGCTGGTGGTCTTTCAGGAAAGTGGTTGAGAAACACTGTTCTAAAGCAGTGTTTCTCAACCACGTTCCTGGAGGACCACCAACACTGCATGTTTTGGATGTCTCCTTTGTCTGTTACACCCATTACAGGTCTTCCAGTCTCTGCTAATGAGCTGGTGATCTGAATCAGGTGTGTTTGGTTAAGGAGACATGAGAAATGTGCAGAGCTGGTGGCCTTTCAGGAACGTGGTTAAGAAGCACTGTTGTAAATCAGTGTTTCTCAACCACATTTCTGGAGGACCACCAACACTTCATGTTTTGGATGTCTCCTTTGTCTGTTACACCCATTACAGGTCTTTCAGTCTCTGCTAATGAGCTGATGATCTGAATCAGGTGTGTTTTGGTTAAGGAGACATGAGAAATGTGCAGAGCTGGTGGTCTTCCAGGAACGTGGTTGAGAAGTACTGTTCTAAAGCAGTGTTTCTCAACCACGTTCCTGGAGGACCACCAACACTGCATGTTTTGGATGTCTCCTTTGTCTGTTACACCCATTACAGGTCTTTCAGTCTCTGCTAATGAGCTGATGATCTGAATCAGGTGTGTTTGGTTAAGGAGACATGAGAAATGTGCAGAGCTGGTGGTCTTCCAGGAACGTGGTTGAGAAGCACTGTTCTAAAGCAGTGTTTCTCAACCACGTTCCTGGAGGACCACCAACACTGCATGTTTTGGATGTCTCCTTTGTCTGTTACACCCATTACAGGTCTTCCAGTCTCTGCTAATGAGCTGATTATCTGAATAAGGTGTGTTTGGTTAAGGAGACATGAGAAATGTGCAGAGCTGGTGGTCTTCCAGGAACGTGGTTGAGAAGCACTGTTGTAAATCAGTGTTTCTCAACCACGTTTCTGGAGGACCACCAACACTTCATGTTTTGGATGTCTCCTTTGTCTGTTACACCCATTACAGGTCTTTCAGTCTCTGCTAATGAGCTGATGATCTGAATCAGGTGTGTTTGGTTAAGGAGATGTGCAGAGCTGGTGGTCCTCCAAGAACATGGTTGAGAAACACTGTTCTAAAGTGTTACCTATTTATTGGACAAAGGCATCTATTAAAATGTTGAATGTAAACAATTATTTACACATATGTTTAATGTCCACATGCTTAGCTAATCTGCACAACTTAAGTGTTATTTGCACCTGATGACCTTCTAAAGTGAACACACTTCTACAGATAACCCCTGTTCAGTGTGTAGGAAGCAGCGAACACTATATAGGGCCCCTGCTGTGAACATTCATACAAAGAGTGGGAAAGGATTTGATAATAAACGACACTCGGGTATATCAGTGCCTCTTAGAGAACACTTTGTGCCTTTGAGACTGATAGTTCTGGTTGTTTCTCCTTGCAGACATGTAGATGCACAGACACTCTGCTGTTAAATAAATATGGTGAAAGGCAGCCAGTATAGAGTGTGGTTGAATTTTTTACACATTTCTCCGGGGAACCAAAACTAGCTGCAGAGGTCTAACCGCTAGATTTATTAGTTTCATTCAGCACAATTCCATCCCCAAATCCACTTTACAAGGGAGTAACACTCAGTCGGTCGCAATTTTATTCAAAAAATGTCATGAGAAAAAGACTTCACAAACCTTGTTCTGGTACAACGCTGCCCAGTTTTTCCATTAACACTGGATGAGAGATTTAGACCACATGGCAGCTAGTGTTCGACCAATGTCTTTCTCACACAGAGAGGAAATGGATTAGTAAAAGGTCAGTCAGCTTTTTGGATAGACTTATTTGTAATGTTTCAACAACAGGCAAGCATTTTTTCTGCTTTAGTATGTAGTTTGTTTTGAGACCATTTCTTTTGTGTTTGAGAATGATCCTAATATGATTGATTTCCTCTACATAATCCCAACTCAGCTAAAAGTCACACTATGGCAGCAAATTTCAGAGAGATTATGATTATTTTGATTTGTAATTGCTTAGGTTTGTTTTATTTGTTCTAGTTGCATACAATTTAGCTGACAGAATGGTAATGCATCATCTAAAGACTTATTAAATAGAACTTTAAATTAAAAGAAACTTTAAATAACTAAAACACATTATTTTAATTATTTTGTAAAAAATCTTCCAATTATATAGAGAAATTGTGAATTAACAAAACCCCAAAATAACTATAATAATAATAATAATAATAATAATAATAATAATAATAATAATAATAATAATAATAATAATAATAATAATAATGATGATGATGATGATAATAATAATGACATTATTATTATTATTATTATTATTATTATTATTATTATTATTAACAATAATAATAATCATCATAATAATAATAATCGTAATAATATGAATAATGATACTACACTACCTGACAAAAGTCTTGTCGCCTATCCAAGTTTTAGGAACAACAAATAATATGTTCTAGATCAGGGATGTCAAACTAAATTCCTGGAGGGCCGCAGCCCTGCACAGTTTAGTTCCAACCCTGCTTCAACACACTTACTGGTAGGTTTCAAACAAGCCTGAAGGACTCAATTAGATTGATCAGGTGTGTTTAATTAGGGTTGGAACTTAACTGTGCAGGGCTGCGGCCCTCCAGGAATTGAGTTTGACATCCCTGTTCTAGATCATCATTTGGTATCAGAAGTGGCTTTAATGAAAGGCAAAGGCCTCTAGCTTACGCTTATTTTACCAAAATAAAATATGATCATGCCTTGATTTTTAATTATTTAATCAGGACAGTAAGGTCTGACTTTGCTTAGACAAAATACTTATTAATAAAGTCATCTGAAATGGCAAAGAAAGCGTTCTTGCAGGACTCCCATAGTTCATCAAGATTCTTTGGATTCATCTTCAATGCCTCCTCCTTCAACTTACCCCAGACATGCTCATTAATGTTCATGTCTGGTGACTGGGCTGGCCAATCCTGGAGCACCTTGACCTTCTTTGCTTTCAGGAATTTTGATGTGGAGGCTGAAGTATGAGAAGGAGCGCTATCCTGCAGAAGAATTTGCTCTCTCCTGTGGTTTGTAATGTAATGGGTAGCACAAATGTCTTGATACATTAGGATGTTGATGCTGCCACAGATTTCTTGCATGCCCCCATATTCAGTATGTAACCCCAAACCATGAGTTTTTTTATCACCAAACTTAACTGATTTCTGTCAGAATCTTGGATCCATGCGGGTTTCAATAGGTCTTCTGCAGTATTTGTGATGACTGGGATGCAGTTCAACAAATGATTCGTCTGAAAAATCAACCTTGTGCCATTTTCTAAATGATCAACTAGAAGTCAAGTTATTATTTGTTGCTCTTACAACTGGAACCGACGACAAGACTTTTGTCAGGTAGTGTACTATAATACTGGTTCACCCTCTATTAGTTTTTCTCAGTCACTTTGGTGCATTTCTCACAACATTATTTACATTATCACAACATTTCATGCATTTCTCAAAGCAATTAGTCATTTGTGCACATCATAGTAGCAGTTTCTCATTCCTTCCAACAAATTGCAAATGCTTTTGGACGTGCATCAATTGGTTTCACACAACTGTCTTCTGTTTTATAACATTATCATTCGCTTATGTCATGTCAGTGAAAATTAACTAAACTTGTGAATGCTGAATAGTCATTCCATATAAAACTAACAGTCCTCATTTCATTACTTGAGTCTTTACATACAAAAATGTTGAACTAGTCAAGCAAATTTATAACAAAATTTAGGTCTTTTTTTTTTTTTCCTGAAAATGTCTTCTAAACTGAACAATTTCACAAATGATTTACAGAGCTGTGTATGTTGTAGGTTCAGTTCCAGTATGTACTGCAGTATTGTATACAGTTGTGCACAGCTCTACCCAAAGTGAGTTTATGTTTGTTGTAAATAAGGGTGTATTTATTCTTTTGCACAATGCTGTGAATAAATTACAATTGTAAAGAGCAAATGCAGTAAAAATGTGAAACATACATATTCAGTGTCTTGTACTCAGATACCTCAGTAAATGCAGTGATGTCTAACTTTACTGTAGTTTTCAAATGGCTGTGCAAATAGTATATAGTGCTGTCTTGAGCATTTGCAGGAAGTGTCACCAAAATCTGACTTTTTTGCATTGGAAAACATGTACAGAGTAAACCGTCAT
>LR812542.1:11636494-11776494 GCA_903798195.1 Danio kyathit
CCTTTCCCTTTTTCTCTCTTATTTCCCTCAATAGATTGCAATTCTGTGAGGTATCTGTCATAATGATGTTTAATGTTGACCATAAACTATTTATAAAAAGCAACAAAGGCACAATGATAGTTTTAACAAAAATACACTAGTTTGCCAGGAAAATGTACTTAAATATGCCTTTACTAGCACAGAAAACTGTTGTATACACCTATTAGAAACATGTCTGTTTCGCTAAAACTTCCATATATCACTTTAAGAGTTCACTCTTAGCTGATGATTGATAATAAAGCTTGTTTGGCATGCTGTCCCGGGAGAGAGCCCTGAGCTTATAAGATCCTCAAGCCCAGGGCTCCCTCCCGTTAGCAGGGCGAGAGGGGAGTTTCAGCTCAGGTAGATCTCGATGAACTCCCCTGACTTGTTAATGGCTAATGACAGATTATAGGGATAGCTGTACTGCTCACTGCTTGCTCGTCTATAGTGCCAAGTTGGTATAGTCAAATTACTTATATTGCATATTTTTGGACTGTGGAAGAACACCAGGGAACCTGGGGGAAACCCACGCAAACATGGGGAGAACATGCAAACTATGCACAGAAAGGTCGACTGGCCCAGTAAGGACTTTTAACCAGTGACATTCTTGCTGTGAGGCAATAGTGCTAACCACTGGGTTACCGTGTCGCCCAATCTAGAAAAAGGATGGAGGAGTGTGCTACAAATTGTCTGATTGGTGAATCAAGTGTTAGCTAATGCGGGACCAGCTGTGGACAATTACAAGCACATCCTCCTCTCGAAATTAGTTTATAAATAAACTTCACAAAGAGCTACACTAAAAAAATTACTTTTGCTGCTTGTTTAAACTACTTTTTTAAAATGAGCTGATTCAAAACAATTGTTGAGTTTTTTGTGGGATAACTTACTTGTTTTATATTCAATTCATTTACATTTGTAAAAAAACAATTAAGTTAATTAATTTGGGTTTAAATGAATTAATGAAGAATTCAGAAGCCTGCATTTTTTACAGTGTCTAACCGAAAACCTCCCCAAAACACCTCATAAGTGGCTGTTCACAAGTACATTATGGGTTTTTCCAATGGGATCCACAAGGAAATATAACTTTTTGCTTATTATCAGAGCAGTGGTTAATTCGTACAAGTGAAGTTTCACAAACTAATTTCGAGAGGAGCACGTGATATGATTGAGCACGTCTGGCTGCTCATCTGTAATCAGTAATAATCCAATCAGAGTGATCCAAGCTTACTATAAATGGATCGATTTCTCCCTACTGCTCTATCTTCGTGTTGGAAGAATCCCCCCTTCCACCCCATCTCCTCCTTTTCCTCCCTTTACTAGAGGGGCTCTCGAGACCTACCTGATCTCGGATCCCCTTATATGCTTATTGACTGGGTGGGAGCCTTGGGCTCAAGTATCTCCGAGCTCAGGGCTCTCTCCCGGGACAGCATGCCAAACCTGCCATAAACGCTAAGCATATCTTAGTGGGAACTCTTGAAATTCATATGATTTTATCCATACAAAAATGTATGATTTTTAAAACGAGTCATGCTCCCAAACTCCACCCCTAAACCCAACCACCATTGGTGGATGAAAAAATCATACTAAAATGTACAAATGAGATCGTACAAATTGCATTAGGTTTTCCTCATTATAAATGTTTGAACAGCATGTCTGTGTTTCTCTTGATTAAATATATGGCTAATATATGTGATATATTAAAATCTATCGCCATCATGTTTTGGAGTGAATTGTAAGATAGAAAAAAATGTTTTAGTTTTATAAACAATAATGACTGGAAATGCTGGTATTTTGCTTAAGTTTTTTTATCATTTCAAGAGTTCACACTTAGATATTATGTCCCAGAAGGGAACCCTAAGCTCAGAGATAATTGAGCACAGGGCTTCCGTCTGGTCAGTTAACATGTAAGGAGGTATGAGATCAGGTAGTTCTTGAGAGCTCCCCTTCGTAAAGGAGGAAAAGGGGGAGATAAGGTGGATAGGGGGATTTCGAAAATGAAAATAAGGGAGTAATGCTAGGTGGGCTATTTATTGTGAGTTTGGAATAATCTGATTGGTTTATTAGTGATTGCAAATGAGAGACCAGCCACGATCAATCATATCACGTGTTCCTTTCGGAATTAGTTTGTGAAACTTCACTTCGAAAATATCACAAAAACATTTTATGAATATATCTCTAACATATAGTTCTGCACAAATGAAAACCAGACTATTGATAGTGTTGTCATATACACACATAAATCCTAGTCCTAAATCCTAGGATTATCCTGAAAACAAGTTGTCTGATAAGTTGTCCTCACAAAATTATAGTAATTACAGCATGGCTTGACATATCGCTATTTATGTTCACTTAATAAATAACTATTGACTCTTTAAATAAATTAATGTGCATGTGTCCTATCCATCCCAAGAAGCCGCGAAAGAGGATTGAATGTGATGATGCAAATAAAAAGTGCTGAATTGACATCTCTTTCCCATCTTTTTTGTGCATAAATTGTCAAAAACTGTTATCAGCTTTTATGACCTGTACTTCAGCAACTTCACTGCCTTCCTGTTAAGTCGATTTTGATTTTAAGACCCTGATTTTAACATATAAAGCAGTGCATGGGCTAGCACCTGACTACATTTGTGACCTGGTAACTCTCATCACGCCCAGCTGCAGTCTTCATTCTTCATCTGGACTTACTCTGTATCAGCCACATTGTAGACAAAAGACCATAGGTGGTCGAGCTTTTTCGTACAGTGCGCCTAAGCTATGGAATGGTCTACCCATCAGCATCAGGAATGCCGCTTTTCTGGACTGTTTTAAGAAACTTCTCAAGACTAAACTTTTTACCATTGCTTTTAACTTAGATTGATTATTTTTGTCAATTTAATCATTCAGTTTTATTGTTCTTATTTTATTGTCTTATTCTGGTGTTTTACTTATTCTACTTTCTTACTGTTTACCTTGTATGCCTTGTAGCGCTTTTGGTCTGAGAAAAGTGCACTATAAATAAAATGTATTATTATTATTATTTCTGTTATTATTATTATTATTATTATGATGATGCAGATGATGGTATTTAATCCACAGATCACAGAGAGTGGTCTTAAATGTGATTAACCTTCCTGTCATGTTCGGGTCAAATCTGACCGGTTTACAACTTAAAACACTTTTAAATATTGTGTTTTACATCTGATTGCCTCAAGGCCTAATGATATCCTCCACACTGTGCACTTGAACATATAAAAGCAATGATCACCTCTTTCAATGAATTTTGAGTGTTTTAATCAACCTTGTTACACCTGTAGTGTTCCCGGTCAAAAGTGACCGCCATAGGAAATGAATGGGTATCCAGAATATATTCAACCATCAGACAGAAAACATCACCATACACACCACCTAACTCACTCAGTCACTCACTCACACATTTCAGACTGAACAATGCCTTTTGCAGGTACACATCTCTTTTACATGCTTGTGCCGGTCCTCCAGCCTGATCTCATAAGAAAACATTTTACGTTTTGTCAGTTTGGTGGCTAATTCATACGAGTTCATTTCATACTCATTTCTTTCTTTCTTCTTTCTTCTTTCTTTCTTTCTTTCTTTCTTTCTTTCTTTCTTTCTTTCTTTCTTTCTTTCTTTCTTTCTTTCTTTCTTTCTTTCTTTCTTTCTTTCTTTCTTTCTTTCTCCATTCAGCCAATTTAATTAGCTTAGCTTAGCATCAATTATTTTATTGGAATAGACCAGGGGCCACCAAACTTGTTCCTTGAGGGCCGGTGTCCTGCAGATTTTAGCTCCAACCCTAATCAAACACACCTGAACAAGCTAATCAAGGTCTTACTAGGTATACTTGATCCAGGCAGGTTCGTTGAGGCAAGTTGGAGCTAAATCCTGCAGGAACAACGGCCCTCCAGGACCAAGATTAGTGACCCCTGGATTAGACCATTAGCATCTTACTCAAAAATGACCAAAGTATAACTAGTGCCAGTTCTGTGTCTATACTCACCATCCATACCCTCAGCTTCTATTCTCTACACTCATCTAGTCCAATTGAAGGACTGAAAATTCGAGCACTCAGTACACAGGAAAGTATACAGTTTTGTTTGTGCTTTGCTGATTGATAAATCATTCAGATGGATTAAAATGTAAATTTCTTTGGTCAGACCCTGAGATCATTATTTTAGCAAGCTGTCTATTTGTATCAAAACAAAGTATTTGGATTTCTGTCATCTATTGTTCATTTTGTAAACATTTTCAGCACCTATTTGTATTTTCACTGCAGTTATTTTATGTCTAATTCTATAAATTCATGTTATACACTGCTTTGAGACAATGTTCACAGCTAAAGAATGTTGAATAAAAATTTGGGGGTGAAAAAATGTTTTTTTGTGCTTATATAAGAGCAGTTAAAATAGACCGGTCAATTTTGACCGGGAACACTAAAGTAAGGGGTGGGATATGAACACGACAGGAGGGTTAAATCTATTCACAGATATGTTTATTTTTAATTATGAAGAACTTCTTATGGTTTTTCATCCATGCGACTCTTGTTAAAGACATGCAAGAATTCATATTAACCAACTGAAAATGCATAACAAATGACGGTGACCAATTTTAATTCAAATCTCCCCATTGACTGAAAGTTTCTTTCTCGAAGTTCTTCGTGACTTTGAGGGACATTCTAATGCATTCCAAGACCCTCCATTGATTTTTATGGCTCTTTCTCTCCAACTCTCTGCCCAGATTTGGGCAGTTCATTGTCCTGAGGATTGTGGATAGGATGTGGGAAGTCTTTGATGTCGAAATGAGGAATTTGATGAGGATCTAATGAAGTGATGGTTAATTCAGTGCCTCACTTTGGGAAAGAGGCCAACAGCGTCTTTCACCTGCCTCTTTCACTCGCTCTTTCTTTTTACCCTGTCCTCCACCTCTTTATTTTCTTTAACACACACTCTCTCTCTTTCTGTATTCCTCCTCTGAGACTTCAGCAGTTCATTTAGGTCTTCTCTAACCAGATGTATAATCGTTCAGAGTGGCTTTTCATGGGCTCCTCAAGGAATATTTTTGTCTGTGAATACAGCGCAGGGAGGATTTCAGGAGTGCGGCTGACATACATGTGGCACAGAGGTCAGTCTGAGTGTGTTTATATGAGAATAAAGGCAGAAACACATGTGAACACACATACATGACATGCCATCCAGTCAAGCTGAGAGAGAAGCGGCTTAGGGCTTTTTGACCCTTTAACCCCAAGCTAAAACAACAGACCAATCAGAAACTTGTGGGCTTTCTTGTCTGATGACTATTTAGGACTATGGGCATTGGTGTAAAGTAACGAATTACAAATACTGAAATTAATTGTATTTACGAAATGTGTACTTTTACTTTTGAAAAAATGAATACTTTTTTTGTGCTGTATCAGTACTTTTTTCTTGTCTACGGTGAATGGCTGAGTAAAATAATCAGTTCTGTGATTCCCTTCCAATCAAATTGCACGTAGAAAATTGGCATCAGACAGACTAATACCACGGTCACACTAAAGTTTGAGCATGCCAAATTCTGTTGAATGGCGCTACAAAAGTGGCAGGATTAAACAAGATCTTTAGACGTTAAAAAAAGCGAGCGATTGGTCCATATTTAACATAGTTTGTCTTGAACTTCTATTGGTCTCACGCAGTCACGTGATGCGATTTGGCATGTCAGAGTTTACCAAGCTTGAACTTTGCAATGCAGCGAACTGCAAGACTCGTTGCACAAGCTTTTGTTTTCAGTCTGCCACATTGGCATGCGTATGAATGGAAGTCTATGGGACGAAAAGTGCAGTGTGACCGCGGCTTTACCTCGGACGCTTTATAAATGCAGGAAACAAACATACAACGTGTAAGTATTAAAAGTGTCTAAAGGTGCTTTCACACTAGCACTCTTGGTCTGCACCCGAGTTCGTTTGGACTCAAAGTATGGTACGTTTAGCTAGTGTGAACGTGTCTTCTGAACTCAGGTGCGCACCCGTGAACCGTACCCGAGTCTGCCTGAAAGAGGTGGTCTGGGGTTCGGTTCGTGCGACCTCTGGTACGGTTCACTTCTGATATGAATGCAATCGTACCAAATAACGGAAATGATCCACCAACTGTATAATAAACTTTAGTTTTCATAACGTTTATTCGTGTGTGTATGTTGGTGGGAAGCAGGACTGACCCAGTGCAAACTATGATAATGTCTGCTTGTCTCCACAAAAAAACGACTTGTGCAGATATCGCGTGATGTTCTGAACATTTTTAATGTTTATTTTTGTTTTGTTTTTTGCGGCAGATAGACCCAAGTGGCTCTTTGTATTTTTTTTTCTGTAAAGATTCAGTAAAAGCAGAATGACCGTGATATACAGACGTCTCCATTTTGGCGCTTTGCTTTCGTGGCCGTCACCTAGCAACAGCTGTACATAAAGCAGCAGCTCGATGACGCAAGCATACCGGGGTTCAGAAGAAAAAAGACGGTGTGAACACAAACCAGCCGAGAAGGTGGCAAGAGGGGACAATCGAACTTGGGTTCGGTCCAGGCAATTGTACCAAGCCTGAAAACACCCTAAGAAGACACAAAATTGCTAGATGCCCCTTTTTGTAGATTTTAAGATTACACAGATGTTGCTCATCATGTAAACGCATCAACCCAATGTAATCTCACACAAGTCACAACGCTTTGATTTAGTAGCTAACTAGTATGAGTTTGTACAGTCTCATTCATAGATTTCAGTACGATTTACTCATCCCTCAATGACAGTCAGGTTTAGGGGTGGGATTTGGCAGCATGCCTTCTTTTAAAAATTTGACGTTTTTTTGCACCAAAATTTTTAGAATTTATTCAAATTAGCAACTTTTCTGATAAATTGCTAAATAATTACATTTCCTCGTGTGATCGGGCTGATTAACCTGCTCTTGGCTTATTATAGGTCCGCACATACTGTAATAACACAGCATTTCTCAATTTCAGTCCTTGTGTCCCACCATTCTGCACATTTCCAACATAGGCTCATTCTGAAAACGTAGCCCTATATACATTTCTGGAGATCACAAATTATGTAGCCAGAAGTACATATGACTGCATTTCATTTTTTAAATGAACACTATGGTATAACGCCGTTCCTTTTCGTGCTTACCAGTTGACCGCTTACCTCAGTATGGACGGCTTTCATGCTGTAACCAGTTTGTCCAGTTACCTTGCCATGTATGTCAGCGGGCTTGAGACACAGAGAAGAGTTGACCATGACGACGGTGTTCAAGTCTGGTAAAGAACGGTTCCAGAAAGCAGGTAAGACAAAAACAGAATCCAAAAAATAAAGTAAACAAATAAATAATAGGGTGAGAATGTGGTAAAATCTGAAAATGTGGTAAAAATCAGGCGAGGACTTTTCTTTTTCTGGATTGTTTTTGAAATTGTTGGTTGGGTTTAGGGAAGTGGGTGGGCGGGTCAATCAATACAATTGGTTGGGTTTAGGGAAGGAGGATTATTGTCTAATTTGACAATAAGTTCCCGCGCTTCTCTAGTAAGATGCTGTGCAAATTAGTGAATGAATATTCTAAAGTGAAATAAAGGTTTCTCATGCTCAGATAGCAATGAAGGAGAAGGAATTAGGGAACAAAGCAGAATGCATTGTCAGTCAGAATACAGTTCATGCATGGAGCTCTTCTAGTGAACTGGTTATCCAAATCACATGTGTTTAAATAAGAGAGACATGCAAAATATGCAGATCGGTGGGGCATGAGGACCGGGATTATGAAATGCTGTATGTGTTCTTTTGGCCACTTTTTACTCCTACTTTGAGTAGTGTTTTGAACTGATACTTTTTTCCCTGCTTGTACCACATTTTGCGGCATGGGGGCTCAGTGGTTAGCACTGTAGCCTCACTGCAAGAAGGTCACTGGTTTGAGTGTTGGCTGGGCCAGTTGGCATTTCTCTGTGCAGTTTGTTCTCCCTGTGTTCGCGTGGGTTTTCCTCCTGGTGCTCCGGTTTCCCCCACATGTCCAAAGACATGTGGTATAGGTAAATTGGGTAAGCTAAATTGTCCATAGTGTATGTGTGTGAATGGGTGTGTATGGATGTTTCCCAGTGATGGGTTGCAGCTTGAAGGGCATCTGCTGCGTAAAACATATGCTGGATAAGTTGGCAGTTCATTCCACTGTGGCGACCCCTGATTAATAAAGGGATTAAGCCGAAAAGAAAATTAATGAATCAATCAAAACAGTACATAACAAGTCATGAGTACCATATTGTCATGATCACCAGCGATCTAGGCCTTGCAGATTGCTGGAAAACATGCACCTGAACTACAATTCCCATCATTTCCTGCACTTACACACCTGGCCCAGATCCCCTGTGATTGCAAACACACAGCTGAAGCTTGTGAAGAATGATTACCAGGACTATAAATAATCCTCACTCACACACACACATTGCTGAGTCTTGTTTTCCTGCGAACATTACAAAGCGTTTGTGGTGTGTTTTGATCCTTGTCTTGTTTACCGTTTTGATTGTTTTGCCGCCTGTCCTGACTATTTGCCTGTGTTTTTGACTTCGCTCTTTGGATTACCCTCATGCTCTGGTTTGTACCCATTTGACCATTGCCTGCCTGATTATTCTTGTTAATAAATTTCACTTGGATCCTCACCTCTGATGACTCAGTGTTACACATATAATAATTTTCATTTTAATATAGCACAAACAACTCTATATCACTCAGTATACATGTTTTACAAGATTTATTTTTTTGCTTGAATGCAGTAACATGCACTTGATTTACCACTGTAATATTTAATATGTATACATAGGTTCCATTTCCTTTTTTATTTATCTTTGCTTATTTATCATGCTGTCTTCAGACTGACATATTTTTTCAGTTCTAACAATAATGGTTTCTCACTGATGACTGTAACTAGAATACCTGCCTGTATGTCTTCCCACCTGTCTTTGCTTCAGTAGATCTGCTTGTTTCTTCCACTCCATTATCATAAATGCTTAATATGGATATTTGCATACTCATGCATATTCAGGCTCTGTCCTTGCAGATTGGACAGAAGCTCATCACTACTGCCTGACTGGTTGGTATATAATGAGGATATAGCTGCTTCATCCCTTCTGTATTATAACACAGCGAGACGTTCAATATGCTCGCCTAATTACCAGTGACTAATGAAGCTATTTTGAGAGTCGCGCTGACTGAGAGTAAGACGAAGAAGCTCTAGCGATCATTAATTAATTTGGTATTCCATTAGCACCACAGTGTGAAACGTCACCCCTTTCTGTTTTTTTAGTGTGAATATGCTAAAGCGGAGGATCATGGGAATGCCATTATAGGCTATTTCTGTTTGTTTTGTGTCATTGTTTTCTTCTAACAGTCCACAGCAGTTGAACTCTACAATGTGGTAAATATATTTTGAAACTACTTGTTTTTTTAAGCAAATTTGGTTTCACTTGGATTTATCGCCTGGAGTTATGATTGAAGCAACTGTAATGATCTAGTTATGATGACTCGTGCTAAAAAAATAGTTTGGCATGAATGTTGTTTTTGCCCTGTCAGCTGAAGTATGGGCGTCACCGCTGTACCTGTCTGTATCTGCTCTATAAACCATGGCCTCAGGATGTTGTGTGCGATTTCTTTTAGTATTACAGTCAGCATTAGGCACATGGTGTTAAGGGTGCTTGCGCCTTTATGCCTCCAAGGACTTATTATTTTGACTTGGTTCATTCGTGGTTTGATGTTTTTGTGTGATCAAAATACGAGAACAATTTAAAAACACTTGATCTTTGATTCAGTCTCTTTCGGCACATCACTAGTCTCTCTCAGAATGTCACTAGTCTCTCTCAGGACATCACTAGTCTCTCAGAACATCATTAGTCTCTCAGAACATCACTAGTCTCTCTCAGGACATCACTAGTCTCTCAGGAATTTACTGGTCTCTCAAAGGACATCACTAGTCTCTCAAAGGAAATCACTGATCTCTATCAGGATATCACTAGGGTTTCAAAGGACATCACTAGTTTCTCAAAGAAAATCACTAATCTCTCTCAGGACATCACTAGTCTCTCAAAGGACATCACTATTCTCTCAGGACATCACTAGCCACTCAAAGGACATCACTAGTCTCTCAGGACATCACTAGTCTCTCTCTGAACATCACTAGTCTCTCAGGACATCACTAGTCTCTCAAAGGATATCACTAGTCCCTCAAAGGATATCACTAGTCTCTAAGAACATCACTAGTCTCTCAAAAGACAAAAGGACATCACTAGTCTCTCTCAGGACATCACTAGTCCCTCAAAGGATATCACTAGTCGCTCAGGACATCACTAGTCCCTCAAAGGATATAACTTGTCGCTCAGGACATCACTAGTCCCTCAAAGGATATCACTAGTCTCTCAAAGGACATCACTAGTCTCTCAGAACATCACTAGTCTCTCAAAAGACAAAAGGACATCACTAGTCTCTCGGGACAGCACTATTCTCTCAGGACATCACTAGTATCTCAAAGGACATCACTAGTCTCTAAGAATAGCACTAGTCTCTCTCAGGACATCCCTAGTCTCTCAAAGGACAGCACTAGTCTCTCAGGACATCACTAGTCTCTCAAAGGACATTACTAGTCTCTCAAAAGTCATCACTAGTCTCTCAGAACATCACTAGTGTCTCTCAGGACATCATTAGGGTCTCAAAGCACACACTTGGTCTCTCAAAGGAAATCACTAGTCTCTTTTAGGACATCACTAGTCTTTTAGAACATCACTAGTCTCTCTCAGGACATCACTATTCTCTCTCAGGACATTACTGGTCTCTCAAAGGACATCACTAATCTCTCTCAGGACATCACTAATCTCTCTCAGGACATTACTGGTCTCTCAAAGGACATCACTAGTCTCACAAAGGTCATTACTAGTCTCTCAAAGGACAGCACTAGTCCCTCAAAGGACAACACTGGTTTCTCAAAGGACATCACTAGTCTCTTAAAGGTCATCACTAGTCTCTCAAAGGACATCACTAATCTCTCACGACATCACAAGTCTCTCAAAGAACATCACTAGCCTTTCAAAGGACATTACTAGTCTTCTCAGGACATCACTAGTCTCTCAAGGCATCACTAGTCTGTCAAAGGACTTCACTAATCTCTCAAAGGACATCACTAGTCTCTCTCAGAACATCTTTAGTCTTGCTGAACATCACTAGTCTCACAAAGGACATCACTAGTCTCTCAGAACATCACTAGTCTTTCTCAGGACATCCCTAGTCTCTCAAAGGACATCACTAGCCTCTCAAAGGACATCATTTGCCTCTCAAAGGACATCACTAGCCTCTCAAATGACATCACTAGTCTCTCAAAGGACATCACTAGTCTCTCAAAGGACATCACTGGTCTCTCAAAGGACATCACTAATCTCTCAAAGGACATCATTAGTCTCTCTCAGAACATCACTAGTCTTGCTGCACCTCCCTAGTCTCACAAAGGACATCACTAGTCTCTCAAAGGACATCACTAGTCTCTCAAAGGACATCACTAGTCTCTCAAAGGACATCACTAATCTCTCAAAGGACATCATTAGTCTCTCTCAGAACATCACTAGTCTTGCTGCACCTCCCTAGTCTCACAAAGGACATCACTAGTCTCTCAAAAGAAATCAGTAATCTCAAGGACATCACTAGACTCTCAAAAGACATCACTAGTCTCAGAACATCACTAGTATCTTGCTGCACATCACTAGTCTTACAAAGGACATCACTAGTGTCAGGGTTGTGGGTGTGGGGAAAGGAGCGAGGACTCAGGTGCAGAAACAATGGGTATTTATTTATAATAACATAAAATAAAGAGGCAAAATAAACAACCCCGAGGGGGAAAACATTAATAAAACAAATAAATAATCAACACAAACTGAACAGGGCAGGCTGGCAGGGATCTGGACAGGTCAAGGCAGGATACAGTGAAGAACGATGTACAAGGATGTGCGATGACGAACTGGCACAGGACAGCAGACATGAGGAGATTTTAAACTGAAGTAAATTAACACAAACAGGTGAACATGATAAACTAATAATGGGTTAACAAGGAGGGTGGGGCTAGACAATAGACTGGCGAACACATGACAGACACACAAGTACGCGGCGCATGTAAACATGAGTCACGTGCTAAACACAACACCAACAGAAGACTGAACACAAGACACGAGCACACGATAGATGAACACCTTACCGTGCGCTCACACATAAGCACCGCGCATGTTTCATCTCAGCGCCAACCGAAACCAAAACCAACCAGACTGAGATGCTGAGAATGAAACAGCGCGATGCAGACAGAACAAAACAAACACGAGTACGAGCGCGCGCGTCACAAGCACGCGCAGGCCGTACACTTCCGCATCAAGCGGGAGCGCGCACGGTCCGCGCGCACCCACGACAGCGCGCGCACACAGAGACACACACAATGACAGAACGCAAGTGCCCGACCCGAGAAACTCGAGCCGAGCACAACAAGACCGAGCTAGTGTCTGGACTCTGCCACCAAAACAAGAGTTAACAAGACCAGAGTGGCAGAACCCTGACACTAGCCCCCCCCCAAAAGGGACGCCACCTGGCGTCCCTAAAGGGAACACTCAACAAGGTACAAGACAGACAAGAAACACCACAAGACAACAAAACAGGCAACATCAACACACACACACACAAAGACAGGGAAGTGAACAGGCAAGACAACATGAAGGGGGGGAGGGAGGGGAGCCAAGCCAGACCCAACAAGACAAACAAGGGAGGGCTGGGAGGGCAAAACCAGGAAGGAACAGTTCAAGATGGGACCGGAGGGACAGTCCAGGACAGGACCAATGGGTCAGAGACCCAGCATGGGGGCCAGGGTGGAGCAGGAGGGACTTTCCAGGGTGAGTTCAGAGGGTTAGGGGACCAGGCTGGGGACCAGGGTGGAGCCGGAAGGTCAGTCCAGGGTGGTGTAGGGGCAAACCAGGGAGGGGCAGGAGGGATGACCCAGGGAGGAACCTTCAGGAGAGACAAGGCAGGAGGTTTGTGGGGAGCCGGCTGGGCAGGAGGCCTGTGGGGAGCCAGCAAGGCTGGAGGTCTGAGGAGAGCAGGCTGGGCAGGAGCCGACTGGACTGGAGGCCTGTGGGGAGCCGGCAGGGTTGGAGGCCTGTGGGGAGCCGGCAGGGCTAGAGGCCTGAGGGGAGCCGGCAGGGCAAGGAGCCAGGCTGGGGCCGGCAGGGCAAGACGTCTGGATGGGGCCGGCAGGGCAAGGAGCCGGGCTGGGGCCGGCAGGACAAGACGTCTGGATGGTGCCGGCAGGGCAAGGAGCCGGGCTGGGGCCGGCAAGGCAAGACATCTGGGTGGTGCCGGCAGGGCTGGAGGCCTGTGGGGAGCCGGCAGGGCTGGAGGCCTGTGGGGAGCCGGCAGGGCTGGAGGCCTGTGGGGAGCCGGCAGAGCTGGAGGCCTGTGGGGAGCTGGCAGGGCTGGAGGCCTGTGGGGAGCCGGCAGGGCTGGACGTCTGGGTGGTGCCGGCAGGGCTGGACGTCTGGGTGGTTGCCGGCAGAGCAAGGGGCCGGGCTGGGACCGGCAGGGCAAGGCATCTGGGTGGTGCCGGCAGGGCTGGAGGCCTGTGGGGAGCCGGCAGGGCCAGGAGCCGGGCTGGGGCCAGCAGGGCAAGGAGCCGGGCTGGGGCCGGCAGGGCAAGACGTCTGGGTGGTGCCGGCAGGGCAAGACGTCTGGGTGGTGCCGGCAGGGCAAGACGTCTGGGTGGTGCCGGCAGGGCAAGACGTTTGGGTGGTGCCGGCAGGGCAGGGCGCACTGGGGCTGGAGCCGACACTGGCGGGCGCACTGGGGCTGGAGCCGACACTGGCGGGCGCACTGGGGCTGGAGCCGACACTGGCGGGCGCACTGGGGCTGGAGCCGACACTGGCGGGCGCACTGGGGCTGGAGCCGACACTGGAAACAAGTCCAAATCTCTAAGTAAGAAAAGGATTTTTTGCAGTGCATAATAAATATTCTTACATTATTCAGAGTAATTTAAGTGGGTGTGGAAAATATTCAGACCCTCTTAAATTTTTCACTCTTTGTTAAATTGCAACCATTTGATAAAATCATTTAAGTTCATTTTATACACATTAATGTACACACAGCACCGCATATTGACAGAAAAACACAGAATTGTTGACATTTTTGCAGATTTATTAGAAAAGAAAAACTGAAATATCACATGGTCCTAAGTATTCAGACCCTCTGCTCAGTATTTAGTAGAAGCGCCCTTTTGATCTAATACAGCCATGATACTTTTTGTGAAAGATGCAATAAGTTTTTCACACCTGGATTTGGGGATCGTCTGACATTCCTCCTTGCAGATCCTCTCCAGTTTTGTCTCCAGTTTTTGCAATTTTTACATCTCTCTAGAGAAGCTCAATTGGGTTTAAGTGAGGGCTCTGGCTGAGCCATTCAAAAACAGTCACTGAGTTGTTGTAAACCCACTTCTTCATTTTAGCTATTTGTGCTTAGGGTCATTGTCTTGTTGGAATGTAAATCTTCGGCCCAGTCTGAGGTCCTGAGCACTTTGGAGAAGGTTTTCGTACAGTATATTTTGTACTTGGCTGCATTCATCTTTCCCTCAATTGCAACCAATTGTCCTGTCCCTGCAGCTGAAATAATGCATCACTGTTGGGACTGTATTGGACAGGTGGTGAGCAGTGCCTGGTTTTCTCCACACATACCACTTTAGAATTAGGGCCAAAAAGTTATATCTTGGTCTCATCAGGGCAGAGAATCTTATTTCTCACCATCTTGGAGTCCTTCAGGTGTTTTTTAGCAAACTCCATGCAGGCTTTCATGTGTCGGGCCACTCTGCCATAAAGCCCAGATTGGTGGAGGGCTGCAGTGGTGGATGACTTTCTACAACTTTCTCCCACCTCTGGAGCTCTGCCACAGTGATCTTTGGGTTCTTCTTTACCTCTCACCAAGGCTCTTCTCCCCCGATAGCTTAATTTGGCCAGACGGCCAGCTCTAGGAAGGGTTCTGGTCGTTCAAAACATCTTCCATTTACGGATTTTGGGGCCACTGTGCTCTTAGGAACCTTAAGTGCAGTAGAGTTTTTTGTAACCTAGGCCAGATCTGTGCCTTGCCACAATTCTGTCTCTGAGCTCTTCAGGTAGTTCCTTTTACCTCATCATTCTCATTTGCCCTGACATGCATTGTGAGCTGTAAAGCCGCGGTCACACTAGAGTTTGAGCTTGCGAAATTCTGTCGTACGGCGCTGCGAAAAGGGGCGGGATTAAACAAGAGGATTAGACATTTCAAAAAGCGAGCGATTGCTCCATGTTTTAAATTTCTGTTCAGAGAGGTCATGTTTTGATCCTGGATTGGTCTCACGCAGTCAAGTGATGCAATTTCGCAGGTCAGAGTTTACCAAGCCTGAACTTTGCACTTCAACAACCTGCGAAACTCGACGCATGACCCTGCGTTTCCGGTCTGACGCATTCGCGTGCGTATGAATGGAAGTCTATGGAGGGAACAGTCCAGTATGACCACGGCTTAAGGTCTTCTATAGACAGGTGTGTGGCTTTCCTAATCAAGTCCAATCAGTATAATCAAACACAGCTGGACTCAAATGAAGGTGTAAAATCATCTCAAGGATGATCAGAAGAAATGGACAGCATTTGAGTTAAATATATGAGTGTCACAGCAAAGGGTCTGAATACTTAGGACCGTGTGATATTTCAGTTTTTCATTTTTTAATAAATCTGCAAAAATGTCAACAATTCTGTGTTTTTCTGTCAATATGGGGTGCTGTGTGTACATTAATGAGGATAAACATATTAAGTTAAATGATTTTAGCAAATGTCTACAATATAACAAAGAGTGAACAATTTAAGGGGGTCTGAATACTTACCCACTGAATTTGTTTGCACATATTTTGCACACATTGCACTGTACTTTGTGTCATTATTCATTCCTAGTGTCAGCAGTCAGCAGACCAAATTATATCATTATCTTAGTTTTCAAATGAGACGTGGTCTCTTAATTCGCATTCTGCACACAAATGCTCCAAAATGATCTTTCGGCATAATTTCCATTAGTGTTATCAGCACTGGGTTCTAAGACCAGGTTTGGCTCGAATCAGCACTTATCAGATAGCACACTCACTCACCTTACCCCCTGAAAACACACAGTTTAATTCATTTTATTAACAGCGTGTAAATGGGAGGAAAGAGAGTAAAAAGCGATGACTCAGTGTGCCCTCTTCCCCTTGTTTGACTCCAGGCGCAGTGTTTTAGTGCTCATGCTAATGGTTATGCTAGTCTCCCTCAGACTGAGCACTGACCCTGGCTTTTATAGCAGCTCTCACACTCACTGCATCGACCTTTTAAAATCCATTCTGATGGTTTGGACGGTGGAATAATTGCAAATTAACATAACCCAGCTGTGTGCTAGGAGGGCCAAGAAAAATAGCCTGTGTTTGTTCTGAGGAAAAAGAAGAGAGAAAGACAGAGAGACATAGAGGATGAACCTGAACTAACCAGTGCACTGTATAAGAACAAAGACGTACAAGAGAGTCTTCAGTCTCAGATGGCACTGCTGTGGGCCATTCAGGGACTGTTTGATTTATATAACTGACAAAAAAATAGCTGGAACTGTCTCAAAATGGCAAGATGCAATCTGGCTGGATTCACAGCCAGCTTTTAAAATTCCCATTCATCTCAATGGCAGTTCATTTGCATGCACTTGATTATTAAGTAGTACATGGTTAATGTATATTTATTTCTCGAGTATAAATATATATATATATTTTTTTTTGGCAAAATAATGTCTGTTTTTATTTTCGGTTAAATAATTGTTCGGTTATGTGTATGCTTATTTATTCATGCATTTCATTCATTTACTATTTTATCAATTGGATTAATTGATAAAAGGAGTAATTAATGACAACATTTCTTTACACACAAAACAACAAAACAATTGTATGTATGTGTGTGTTTATATATTTACTGTCATTTAAAAATGTGGGGTTAGTAAGATTTGACCAAAAGTTTAAGAGGAAATTAATACTTTTATTTATTTATAATCCATTGCAGAAATAATGCATTTATAATGTTACATAACAATTCCATGAATGAATGAATGAATGAATGAATGAATGAATGAACGAACGAACTACAGACGAACAACTGAATGATGTGATCATGAACGTTTAGTAATTTCTGTTCTATTCATTCCAACTGTTTTTAGGATTGACCATTATAATTCTTGAGCTGCATATTAGTATATCAGTATGATTTCTGATCTGGTCATGTGACCCTGAAGATTACAATAATGTCTGATGAAAATTCAAAACTGCAAATATATAATAATGAAATGAAATGAAAATATCTTAAAATACAAAACATTTATTGATTTATTGATGATTATTTTACATTATTTCTACTATTTTTATGGTATTTTGACCCAGTAACTCTTTGTTACAATGTTACATACCTTGTAACATTATTTAACAAAATGTAAATTAAACAAAAAATATGACAGACAGACAGACAGACAGACAGACAGACAGATAGACAGATAGACAGATAGATAGATAGATAGATAGATAGATAGATAGATAGATAGATAGATAGATAGATAGATAGATAGATAGATAGATAGATAGGCATAAACTACTATGACAAGGTTGATTGGGTCAGATAATCTCTTGTGGATCATTTATCAGTGGCAAATTACCAACCACGGTCTGAAGAAGGGCAAGCCACAAACTATATAGTCCAGCTATATTCATGTTGATGTACATACATGCTTTCTTTTACACATGGTACCTACCTGAACATTGGTAACAGACTTAGAACAGCCCTTCAATAAAGTGGTGTCTCCTGGTGGAAGTGGCCTCTTTCTGCAAGAAAATCAACCAGGAATGGTTTGAAGAACTTGATTAGGAGCTTTCCAAAATCCACAAATCTCATCCATGTTAATCCAGAGCATCTATGGGATTTGCTGGACCAGCCAAATTTTCCTCACATTCAGAAACATAAAGCTAAAACTTTTTGATCACCTCCTGGAGGTCAGATGTATTGCAGGTCATAAACCCGCTCCCCGTGTAAACAAATGGGACATGAGTGAAACTGAAAGATCAAATTGCTCTGGTGTTTTCTGTCATTATAAGTATTACTGGGATGTAAGTTTGGGTGATTTTGATACAGCGACCTTCGGCTTGTCATCACTTCTGTGCAGACCCAGGTTCCAAATCCAGTAGTCAGTCAGGCCAGGGCATTTTTGTTGAACTTTTTTTACAGTAAAAGGAATCTACAGAACCCAAAGGATTTGCTGCTAACATATTCATGCCAGATACACCAGGATGCAGGGGTGCAGATGGGATTTTTATTTTTAACCGAGGGGAAACCAAGACATCAGCAAATGATTTCAAGCTGTATTTGTAAACAAAAATAGCAAAGAACATTTGTGCAAAAAATAATAATATTAATAATAACAAAATAAAATTCGGCAACTTCAACAACATATCTACATAAATAAAAATAAGTGAGTCTATGGAGTATTAGAATTTCCCTCATCCAGCTACTAAGAGGATGTTGTTTTGCTGTGTTTGCTAAGTGCAAAAGCCTTCATATTACTGTCAGACTAGCTATTTCCTATATCAAATCTACTCCGCCACATCTGGGAAACTCAGTAAGTATATAGGATACGATGTATTAGCAGATACCTTACCTTTTATAAGGAGAGGAGGATGGGAGATATTATGGAAATTATGCCTTGATTATTATTCCAATCATGGAATTATATTTATTGAAGAAAAAAATTACCATCTAATCATATTTCCATGCTGATCAAGTTGCAGGTAGATAAGGCATTATCTAAGGGGGGGGGGGGGGGGGGGTGTCACGTCATATTTAAAAAACATTTTAGTAGTGGACAATTAGGAGAATGATCATGTTGCCTTAGTTCATTGTATGCCCTGGCTGTCCAAAAAATTTACAAATTTGTAATTCATCCTCTACAGAGTCTCACTGATTCACCTTCAGCAGCTATACTGTACCCAGGAGAGGGTCGCAGTGCTGGAAACACAAAATGCGGGAAATACCAAGAGAATTACCTGAACTATGGTTTTATTCCATTTTCTCGAAGCAAAGAGTCCCTGACCCAGCCACAGTGCATTATCTCTGCCAAGTTCTTGCTAGCAAATGCATGAGGCCGTCCAAATTAATGACATTTGGAGACGACTCATCTCCAGTGGTGGAAAGAGTACTGAAAAATCATACTTAATTAAAAGTACCATTACTTGCCTAAAAATGTAGTGCAGGTAGAGTTAAAGCCCTTTAAAAAGTACTCAAGAGTTGTGAGTATTACGCTGTAAAAAGCTGAAGTGTTTACATGTAATTTGTGGATGTGTGTAAACGTAACATTCTGTAGTGCATTTAGCTATTGCCCAGTAGACACACAACGTCATAAGACGTTATTACTAGGTTAGATTTAGGTTGTGATGTCAGGTGGCCAAATTCAACATCTAGCCAATGTGTAAGGATTTAGGTTGTGTTAGAAAGTGACCAAAATCCAACATCTTAAACCAACGTCATATTGACGTCAAATACTGGCATTTGTTTGTCAGGTATGGCAACTAAAATCGAGGGGTAACGTCCGCACAACGTCAAGCTGTAACATCATTAGGCGTTGATACTTGGTTGATTTTAGGTCAATGGACATTGACGTCGGCCTGACGTTGAGTTCTGGTGTCAACCTGATTTTCATTTCCAAGCAAAATGCAGCGTCCTCACGATGTTGGGGTACAACATCAATCTGATATCAAGTTGACGTCTTGTGCCTGCTGGATGTTTAAGGCCATTTTGGTCATCATACAGTAAGCATCCGTCATCTTCTCATCAGTGGCATGCATCTAAACAGTCTCTGGGATTTTGGACATCTTCTTGGACACTTTTAATTCTTCCAAACAGTTTGCTGCAATTATAAATCGCCCATGTCTTGACGTAGTTCATTATGATGCGATTTAACTTCTATGTGTTACCTTCACATGTATTTGATTGGATAGGAATCACAAGACTACTCAGCCAATCCCCATAGACAAGAAAAAATAAAATTAGTGACTGCAGTTTGAAGGAAAGTAGTGGAGTAAAAGTACATATACAGCAGTAAAAATGTACTCAAAGGAAAGTAAAAGTACACATTTTCAAAACTACTTAGTAAAGTACAATTCCTGAGAAAAACTACTCAATTACAGTATTTTGAGTATTTGTAATTTGTAACTTTACACCACTGATCATCCCTAATACCGCAAGATGTACCCATTACAAATGGCCTACTGATGTTTTGCTTTTATATTTTACATTAGGCTATTATTTGTGCATAACTATATCTTGATATGGTAATAAACATACCGTTTGTTTGAAAACAATTTTTTTTTTGTCATACCTACTGCAAAATTATATGAGCGATAATATCATTAAATGTGGGCCTTACAATATTTTTCGGGGGGAAAAGGGAGTCTCAGACAAAAAAGGTTGGAAACCACTGTTTTACACAATAGCACTTGATTTCATGCTCAATAATCACTTTTACTCATATAAAGGAACGCTCCACTTTTTTAGAGATAGACTCATTTTACAGTTAAATAGTTGAGTTTTACCATTTTTGAATCCGTTCAGTCGATCTCCAGGACTGATGGGAGCACTTTTAGCTTAGCTTAGCATAAATCATTGAATCGGATTAGACCATTAGCATCTTGTTCAAAAATTGAAAACTATCAAATGAAAACATACTGTAGTCCCCAGCTAGGTAACTAGGTAACAGTTCTGTGTAATATCATTGTGCCTGGTGCAGCAATGGTACAGCAGCAAAATTCCTTGATTATTACGCCAGAATGAGTATAATTCCATATCAACCTAGAAAATAGCAACGTTTAATATTCCATAAGTCCTAGTACATAATGTAACTAAGCAAGAGTCAAGATTTAAATAGGAAAATTGTCTAAACTCTTTTCTTTATTTATTTACATATTTTAGCGAGATACTAAAGGTCTAATCAGATTCTATGATTTATGCTAAATTAAGCTAAAAGTGCTCCTGACAGACCTGGAGATTGGCTGAATGGATTAAAAAGTGGTAGAATTTAGGTGTTTAATTGTAGGGGACTTGCTAAATGAGCCTATTTCCAAAAAAGTTTGGTGTTTCTTTAAATGAAGCACGCTAATTGAATCTTTGAATGAAGACTTGAATCTTGTCTTTTTCTCAACCCAACATCAGTGCTTAAAATTCTGTGTAGTGACAGATAAATGTGTCAAAGTGACTGTAGTATTAGTTCCAAAAGGATTGATTCTCAATTGAATATAAAAGTGGCACAATTGATTTCGACTGAGATTTCTGGAATACTTCTCTTGGTTTCTTTGGCAGGTCAGTAACGCCTTTGTGCTCATCTCTCAGACCTGTATTAGCCTGGCACACAAGCGCTGAGCTAAAATCAATAAGCCCATAAGGCTGCTGTCACTGTCTCTTATTTACATCCTCTTCAAGAGTTCCTCCGCTATTACTCTTCAAGCTTTGCTAACTTATAGCGCATTGGTCTTAATAAAGCTAGGAGTTAGCAAATGACATAAAGCTTTATTGGAGAACAGAGAGAATGGGCACCTAGATTAACAAATTGGGCTCTTTTGTAATTGTGATTCTCCCAGCAGTATTAAAAAAATACAATCGATGAATGTGGACTTTTCCGTGTAATCAGGAATAATAGATTTCACTTTTGCTCAGTGGAGTGTGTTCACTTTCTGGCATGCAAAATGGACATCAGGACTGTCAGATATATATTTTTTTTGTGATACAGCGAGGAAGGTTGTACATCTGCATTTGTATGGATAACTTATTGATTGATAGAGAGGTAAAAATGCACAATTTGAGCTAACATTCATTAGTTTCTATTAGCTGCAGTGAGTGTATCAGATAGAGATGGAGTTTAGTGGACAGGCCACATGGGGGCCCCAGAGACACAGAGGTCAGGAATATCAGCAAATCATTCCAGTCTCATAAACTGTCACAGTCCTACCGTTTTTTTTTTTCTTTTTCTCTATGACAATTTTTTTTTATTTTATTTTTTGTATTTTATTTTATTATTTTTATTATTTTTTTTAATTTAATAAAAAAATTTAAATTCAATAATAATTTATTTTATTTCATTTTATTTTATTAATTAAATTTTATTTAATTTTATTTATTTATTTATTTATTTATTTATTTATTTATTTATTTATTTATTTATTTATTTATTTATTTATTTTATAGAATTCACTAAAATGCCTTTAAAGTACCCTTTGAAAGTTTAGATTCTGCATGATAGTTTTTAATTGCATTACTCTATTTCTCTAGACTTAAATGACCCTGGACCACAAAACCAGACGCATAAATAATTTTTTAAATTTAAATCCAAGATAAATGACATTCCATTGATGTATGGTTTGTTGGATAGGAATATATATATATATATATATATATATATATATATATATATATATATATATATATATATATATATATATATATATATATTCATTCATTTTCTTGTCGGCTTTGTCCCTTGCGGGGTCGCCACAGCGGAATGAACCGCCCAACTTATCCAGCACGATTTTACGCAGCGGATGCCCTTCCAGCCGCAACCCATCTCTGGGAACTTCCACACACACATTCACACTCATACACTATGGACAATTTAGCTTACCCAATTTACCTGTACCGCATGTCTTTGGACTGTGGGGGAAACCGGAGCACCTGGAGGAAACCCACGCAAACGCAGGGAGAACATGCAAACTCCACACAGAAACGCCAACTGACCCAGCCCAGCCGAGGTTCGAACCTGCGACCCAGCGACGTTCTTGCTGTGAGGCAACAGCACTACTTACTGCGCCACTGCGTTGCCCGTATATATATATATATATATATATATATATATATATATATATATATATATATATATATATATATATATATATATATATATATATATATATATATATATATATATATATATATATATATATATATATATATATATATATATATATATATATATTTAAAATACCTATAAATCTGTTCAAATTATTCTTAGCAATTCAAATTACTAACCCAAAGTTGAGTTTTGATATATATTACAGTAAGAAATTAACTATTTATTTTCCTCATGGAACGTGATCATTAATTTTTAGCAAATATTAATTATTTTGATACAAAAGATACCCTTGCAATGTAAGATCCAGGGTCACTTATTTTATTTCATTGATGCATTGAATAGGTTAAATAAAAAAGAAATAATTATCTCTTAAGTATATTGGTAACACTTTATAATAAGGTTGTATTAGTTAATGTTAGCAGCACTGAACAATATATTTTTACAGTCGTGAATTTTAACTTTAACAATGTGTTAGTAAATATTAAACTATGATTAATAAATGCTGTACAAGTACAGTATGAAGCTAATAATATGCCAAAACAATCTGAATTTGAATTGTGTTAATTTGAATTATTAACAATTGTAATTTAACAAAACCGAGTATTATATGCCATTAAAAAATGTTTTGAATTAGAATTTTTTAACTTGAATTTTGAACATCTGAAATTTAAGACAACTGAATTTTTTAACGATTTTTATAGACGAATATTCAAACTTCAGATTTTTTTTGGTTTTGAATTCATAGATTGCAGATATTGGGTTTGTAAAAATACAGTTTCAAGTTTTCAAGATGAAGAAATTCAGAACATCAAATTCAATATTCTAAAATTTAAAACCAGAAATTCAGATTGTGAAAATCAGATTTAGAGCAGAAAGTAGGTCAGGGGTCATCAACAGGGAAGAGAAGATCACCGAAAAGTTATGGACCTACTTTCTGCGCTGAATTTAAATTTCACAATCTGAATTTTTGGCTTTGGATTTTAGAATATTGAATTTGATGTTTGCGTGGGTTTCCTCCGAGTGCTCCGGTTTCCCCCACAAGTCCAAAGATATGTGGTACAGTTGTATTGGGTATGCTAAATTGTCCATAGTGTATGTGTGTCAATGAGCGTGTATGGATGTTTCCCAGTTATGGGTTGCAGCTGGAAGGACATCCGCTGCGTAAAACATATGCTGGATAAGTTGGCAGTTCATTCCTCTGTGGTGACCCCAGATTAATAAAGGGACTAAGCCGAAAAGAAAATGAATGAATGAATGAATGAAGGAATTTGATGTTCCGAATTTCTTCATCTTGAAAACTTGAAACTGTATTTTTACTGATTGGATCTCTGCAGTCTGGGAATTCAGAGCACAAAAGTTTGAAAATATGTGTATAAAAATTGTCCCTTAAAAAATTCAGTTGTCTTAAACTTCAGATGTTCAATATTCAAGTTATGAAATTCAAATTCAAGTTAAGAAATTTAAATTTAAAACATTTTGTAATTGCATATATTATACAGTTTTATTAAATTACAATTGTTGATAATTCAAATTAACACAATTCAAATTCAGATTGTTTTGGCATATTATTAGCTCCATATACAAGTGTTGTTCATTATAGTTCATGTTAGTAAACACATTACTGACATTAACTGACATTAACTATTAAAATTATATTGTAAAGTGTTACCTTTTATCTCCTAATATCACTTAATTTTCATACAAAATCTAAAATAAATAGATTATAAATAGATCTAATAACAATAATTACAATATTTTTAATGTATTCAAAATTTCATTGTGTGTATATGATCTGTCTTTATTGCTGAACTGTGTAGAAAGTTATCATGGTTGTTTTAGCCAAAATACATTTTTTATATGACTTCTGGGCATTTTTAAGTTAATTATTCCTCTCTTCCTCTGTACTATCTGGAAATCCAATCCTTGTAAATCTTTTTAGCAGTCTGACACGCAGTCCACGGCTCATTACTGAGGAATGTACAGTATAATTATTCGTCTGCTGGTTAAACTCTTCATGAGGCATTTGACTACCAGAAGATTATCAGACAATCATTTATAGGACATTTATTCACTCAAGTGACCATTTGAAGGTGACTAGAGTAAGATGTATCTGAGTTTTATTCCTGGCAAAATAAATCTACAATACAAGCCCTAAATCACTTCACTTGAGTGTTGGAAAAGTCATTTTTACTTACCTCAGATCTTGTCTCCTGATGCAAAAAGAAAAAAAAGAAAAACTTGAGATGGTGTTAATGAAAGAGCAGGAATTGTCAGGAATAGTGATTATAAGCATCATAGTGGTGTAGTGTGTGTCTCTGAGGAGTTCAGGTGATGAACTGAGAAGGTGTGAAGTGCAAAAGCTCAGTGTTGTTTTTCTGAGTTGCAAGTTGTAAATGATATAAGCACTGACTGCAATCACTGTTGCTAAATACTGTAGGAAAACAACTATGGTATAATTGTTTAAACTCGTAGGCATGGAAAACAATGTGAGGGGTGTTTGTGTGTGCAAAAGTTTGCTGACTCAGGTATTGTTGATTGCTTTTTATATGTTTTTGCTGTCTAAATAGTTTATGTTGCAATCTGGGTTAATTTTAGGCTATTTTTTTATATATTTTTTATTTTAGGCCATTTTTTCCCTTTTGGGGGTGGGGGGTGAGGGGTTAATAGTAATTCCCACAACACAGAAAAATAATAGCAAGAGATCAGTATATAAAGTACAAATCATAATAATAATAATAATAATAATAATAATAATAATAATAATAATAATAATAATAATAATAAATTAGGCCACAGTTTATTGGTAGTAAATGGGAAAGTTCATCCTAAAACTAAAGTGAATTTTGATAACATTTTACTTGAAAGCGTTTTCAAAAGACTATTTTTAAGTCATAAAAACGTATTATATTTGGGTGCACATAGTTCTCCAGAATGGTTCAGTAGACCTTGGCAGTGATTGGGCCTAGGGAATGCCATGATATTGCAGCCCAAACTATCACAGATCCACCCCCAGGCTTCACTCTGGGCATGCAACACTCTGGGTGATACGCTTCACAAAAAAAAAGAAAAGACAGTGAAGTTGGACTCATTGGACTCAATATATGTTTCACATTGTCCACAGCACAAGAGTTTCACTGCTGGCACCTTTTAAACCGATGTTTGGTATTGGCATGAGTGACCAAAGGTTTGGCTGTAGCAGCCCTGCCGTGTATATCGAGCCTGTGGAGCTCCCTACAAAGAGTTTTGGTGGAAAAGGAGTGTTGAGGTGCACATTTAATTCTGCTTTAAGTTGGGCCGCAGTTGTTTTATGTTTTTATAATACAATCCAGGTTAGTGCCTGGACATCCCTTTCAGACAGCATCCTCTTGCATCCACAGTTACTCTCGGTGGATGTGGTTCATCCTTCTTAGGCCCCGTTTACACTAATGCGTTTTCATTTTGAAACGTCGTTTTAGATAAAAAACGATCCGCGTCCACACTAGCGTTTCATCTAGCGTTTCTAATCATATCTCCGTCCACACTACTCCACCAAAAACGTATATTACATGACCATTCGCGCACTCTGGGCATGCACGTTCAAATACAAACAGGAAGCATGTGTCTCGCTCGGCATTTGGTGATTGTTAGTCAACAAACGCTGGTTGAACGATGAACGCGAGCGATTAGCGAGTGCTCGAAGAATAGCTTGCCTCTTGCGAATATATGCAGCTGCTGTAGTAAAAAAGGCAGAGTTTAACTGCACAATAGCGCCTAAAACGGACAATAGTGCAAACAACGCTCCCATTTCTGTGTCAATGTTGTTGTTTACAGTGAAGGCTGGTCTGCCGTCTTCCGGTAGAGTTATAGTCATGTGATAGGGGCTTGACGAATAAGGGAAGGATACGCAATGACCAAAAAGCCCCAATCAGATAGCGAATCTCAGCAGCCATGCCTTCGTTTTCCAATGTCTCCGTTTTCCCCCGTCCACACTGAGACGGAGCAGCAGTGTTTTAGTATGAAAACGCCCTCTCCAGCGTTTTCAAAACGCACCGTTTTCGGGGCTCGAAAACTCCGGCGTAGTTTGGACGGATGGCGTAACCGTAGTAAAACTTATGCATTTTAAAACGAAAATGCATTAGTGTAAACGGGGCCTCAGTATATGTTTCACATTGTCCACAGCACAAGAGTTTCACTGCTGGCACCTTTTAAACCGATGTTTGGTATTGGCATGAGTGACCAAAGGTTTGGCTGTAGCAGCCCTGCCGTGTATATCGAGCCTGTGGAGCTCCCTACAAAGAGTTTTGGTGGAAAAGGAGTGTTGAGGTGCACATTTAATTCTGCTTTAAGTTGGGCTGCAGTGGTTTTATGTTTTTATGATACAATCCAGGTTAGTACCTGGACATCCCTTTCAGACAGCGTCCTCTTGCATCCACAGTTACTCTCGGTGGATGTGGTTCATCCTTCTTAGGCCCCGTTTAAACTAATGCGTTTTCGTTTTGAAACGGCGTTTTAGATAAAAAAAAAACGATCCACGTCCATACTAGCGTTTCATCTAGCGTTTCTAAACATATCTCCATCCACACTACTCCACCAAAAACGTATATCACGTGACCATTCGCGCACTCTGGGCATGCACGTTCAAATACAAACAGGAAGCATGTGTCTCGCTCGGCATTTGGTGATTGTTAGTCAACAAACGCTGGTTGAACGATGAACGCGAGCGATTAGCGAGTGCTCGAAGAATAGCTTGCCTCTTGCGAATATATGCAGCTGCTGTAGTAAAAAAGGCAGAGTTTAACTGCACAATAGCGCCTAAAACGGACAATAGTGCAAACAACGCTCCCATTTCTGTGTCAATGTTGTTGTTTACAGTGAAGGCTGGTCTGCCGTCTTCCGATAGTGTTATAGTCATGTGATAGGGGCTTGACAAATAAGGGAAGGATACGCAGTGACCCAAAAGCCCCAATCAGGTAGCGAATCTCAGCAGCCACGCCTCCATTTTTAGATGTCTCCGTTTTCCCCCATCCACATTGAGACGGAGCAACAGCGTTTTAGAATGAAAACGGCCTCTCCAGCGTTTTCAAAACGCTCCGTTTTTGGGGCTCGAAAACTCCGGCATAGTGTGGATGGATGGCGTAACCGTAGCAAAACGTATGCGTTTTAAAACGAAAACGCATTAGTGTAAACGGGGCCTTAGTGGTATACTGACATTAACCTGCACACCCTAGTCCTTGATACCTGTAGGCAAAACACAACACAAAAGCTGCATCCCAAATGGCATGCTATACACTTATGCGCTATGTACTTATGCACTTACACACTCAACATCATAGTATATGAATCTAGTGTCGTCCCAAATAGAACACTAAAAGTTTGTTATTAAGCGGAAATTCAAACCGTTTCCCAGATGACGTTTGTCGGTTGATAAATTAGTGAAATAAATGACCAAACTACCAAATAATACCTGCCATGAGTATAACAATGAGTATAACAGAGCTTTATTCACCATGGTGAGGCGGTATAATCACTCTCGTAGGAGAATTGTGCTTTCACAATCCAAAATAAATAAAGTAATCCAACATCAGTGCCCGAAAGCCCCGCCCCTTCCGCTACGTGAGCAAAGCAGCGGACGTTGAGTGCGTGAAGTGTCCATCATTCCACTTCATTTTACTGGTTGAGTAAGTGCATCATTCAGGTATTTAAAGTGCACTTATTCTTTTTAGAGTTTTCAGTGTGAACGCACTACTTACACTATTTATACTACAAAATGGCGTAGAATAGTGCATAAGTATGCAATTTTGGGATGCAACCAATGACTTGCTGTCTTGGTCACAGATGCTCCAGTGAGACGCACACCAACAATTTGTCCTCATTTGAACTCTAATACGTCACCCATAATGTTGTGGGCATTGCAATATTTTAAGCAAAACTGTGCTATTACTCACTGTGCTAGTACCTTCACATACTGCTCTTACTGGTGGAATGTGCAATCAATGAAGATTGACCACCAGGTTGGTCAAATTTAATCATGAAACCTCCAACACTAAATTGGCCAAATTGGTTTCAGTTTCTTTGTCCAACCCCTTTATGTCATATATATAATGTACAATATAATCATAATAAGAAACATGTATATGCATACAGAATGTAATGTCATTCACTCAGTTATGTCATTTTAAATACAAAGATGAGATTGTTTCAGCTGTCCTTATTATAACTTAAAAAACAAATCGTCATAACCAGCCTTTATTTTCGTCATAATAAGCTGACTATACCAAGACAACATAACTTGTCATAAACCTGTCATAAACATGATTGCCATGTGGTCATTATAATTGTGTTCTGATCGGTCTAGAAGGGACTATGCAACTTGCACAACACAGATGAGCAAGAGTAATACTAATGCTTTCCTTAGTGAATACCAGTAATCAGATCTAATTGCCAATTAATTGTTAATTAAAATGATTATTGTTTCAATCCGGTTTCCCCCACAGTCCAAAGACATGCAGTACAGGTGAATTGGGTAAGCTAAATTGTCCATAGTGTATGAGTGTGAATGGGTGTGTGTGGAAGTTCCCAGAGATGGGTTGTGGCTGGAAGGGCATCCGCTGCGTAAAATCGTGCTGGATAAGTTGGCGGTTCATTCCGCTGTGGCGACCCCGCAAGGGACAAAGCCGACAAGAAAATGAATGAATGAATTGTTGCAATAATGTGACCCAAACGTCCTTTAATAGTTTACCTGATGACATCATTAGAACAGGAAACACTTGAGGAGCCGAGTTGTGCATCTTGTGGAGAAATCAGTTCTGGCTCATGAAAATCTCAATGTTTTTGAAGACACAGGTCTTAGGATAGTCACAGGATAGTCAGGTATGAGACACTCAAAGATATAATGATGTATCTGTTTGCTTCTGGAAAACTCTCGAGATGTTTTACCTGATTGTAAAACTCATTGTTTGCTGTGGATTAGTGAGTAACTAAGGACACAAGTGTTGAATATGTCAGATGGGGGTCACCGCTGTCCCAGAATAGAAACAATTATAAAAATTGACTAAAAAGACTCACTTACCAAAACTGCCTAAATGCGGTAAAAGCTGAGACATGCACAATTGTGTGGAGAAAGTGTTTGCTTCTTACTGTTTTCTAAATGTTTTGCACATTTGTCACACTTTAATGTTTCAGATCATCAAACTAATTGAAATATTAGTCAAATCTGACACAAGTAAACACATCATGCAATTTTGAAATGAAGGTTTTATTATTAAGGGAAAACAAAGCATAAAACGACCTCGTGTGAAAAAGTATTTGCCCCCTAAACGTAGTAACTGTTTGGGCCACCCTTATTAGCAACAACTGAAGTCAAGTATTTTGGAGGAATTTGTGGCGAAATATAAGATTTTTGCACAATACTTATCTTCACAGAATTGTTGTGATTCAGGCATATAGGAGGGCTTTCGAGCATGAACCGCCTTTTTAACTCCTTTTTAACGTAAGTTCTAAATACTCTAGCTGACTCTCCTACATGAGTTTTTTATGGTGACTGTTATTTAGTTCCCATAGCGATGTGTCAAGATTGTCTCATGACATACCACAGTTCCAGTGATTCATGCATATATTTTTGCTTCTATTTCCTTTTTTTGCAAATATTGACAAATACTGACAAAATTATGTTGTGATTATTTAATATTTCGACGTTCAAATATGTGTAAGAACATCTATTTCTTACATTTAAAAATGATCATATTCTTTGATATGAGACGGCTGATGGGTGCGGTCATGTTTAGTCTATGCTGCATGAGAGATCAGACAGAGCTGCTGGATTTGCATGTTTATTCATCATTTTCTTCCGAAATACATGACAGTAAGTGGGTATTTAACTGGGAGAGGAGTCGAGTAAATGTTATAGTGAAATAAACAGTGTGTATCTGTGAGTCTCAGTGTGTTGTCCAGTTTTTTTGTTGTTCAGTATTTTTATCTCCACAGACATCCGTGTGTATTTTACAAACCTTCAATGTTATTTATTGCTAGTAGTTATGTGTATTTGAATGTCTGAAACCTAAAATATTTGTTTGAAAACATTGATTAATTGTGATTTATGATGCTCCTTTTTCTACCCCTTAGCACAAGCTGTCGGATTTGAATTTGAGCAGTTGATGGTGTGCGTTCTATTGTTTTAATCACACAGATGTGAACTTACACTTCAGGGACCAGCCCAGGCTAATCACACCAGTGTGATCGAACACATGAAAACTGTTAAAATCATGCCACAGCATCTAAATTGGGTTCAGGTCAGGACTTTGACTAGGTATTTTACAAACCTTCAAGGTTATGTTTTGCAAGTAGTTATGTATATTTGAATGTCTGAAACTTAAAATGAACTTTATTTGTTTGAAAACATTGATTAATTGTGATTACTCGTCTTTCTTTTCCTTAGCGCGAGCTGTCGGATTTAAATTTGAGAAGTTGATGACGTGCATTCTAATGTTGTAATCTCACCAGTGTAATCTTATGCTTAAGGGACCATCCAAGGCTGATCACACCGCTGTAATTGAACGCATGAAAACGTTAAAGTCATCCCACACCATCCTAATTGGGTTCAGGTTAGGACTTTGACTTGGCCACTTCAAATTCTTAATTTTGTTTTTGTTTTTCAACCTATCATGCACAGCAGAATTCATGGTTCCATTTATCGCAGCAAGTCTTCCAGGTCCTGAAGCAGCAAAACAACCACAGACCATCACACTATCACTAACACATTTTACTGTTTGTATGGGTGTACTTTTAGGCTCTTTCTTATGGTAGAGTCATGAACCCTCAGATTAACTGATGCGAGTGAAGCCTGCAGTTCTTTGGATGTTGGTGAGGGGTCTTTTGTGAATTTTTAGAAGAGTTGTTGCTGCACACTTGGGGTAATTTTGGTCAGATGGCTCTCATTGTAGTTCGCTGGAGTCCCAAAACTTTAGGAATGGGTTTATTACCTTTTCCAGACTGGTAGATCCCACATTTTTCATTCTTATTTGTTTTTGAATTTGTTTGGATCTTGGCATGATGTTTAGCTTTTGAGGATCTTTTGGTCTACTTCACTTTGTCAGGCAGGTGTGATTTAAGTGATCTAGATTGTGAGCAAGTGTGGCAGTAATCAGACCTGGGTGTGGCTAGAGAAGTTGAACTTAGGTATGATAAACCAGAGTTAAGTTATGTTTTAAGGTGGGTGGTTACTTTTTCACTCAACGTTATGTGGTATTTTTGTTTTCCCTTAATAATAAAACCTTCATTTAAAAACTGCATGATGTGTTTACTTGTGTTATCTCTAATATTTTAATTTATTTGATGATCTGGAACATTAAATAATCAGTAAATATCAGTAAGGGGCAAACTGTAATGTTTGAGGATTGCTGATGCGGAACACCATAGTTGCGGATCCAAATGCAGCATTTATTTAGCAGAGTAGTCATACAGGCAGAGATCATAAGAGGTGCAAAACAGTATCATAAGGGTCATCCAAAGTCGTAGTCAAGCAGGCAAAAGGTCAGGCTATGCGGCAAGGGATCAATACATGGAAGAACAAGGCGAGGCTCGGAACACAGAAGATCAGACAGGAATATACTCGGACATGAAAACGTTACAATATCGCAAGACTCAGCCCGAGGTGTGTGTGCGTGTAGCTTAAATAGTCCTTGTTATCAGTCTTTGATGATCTTTGGGCTGTGTGTGTGTGTGTGTGTGTGTGTGTGTGTGTGTGTGTGTGTGTGTGTGTGTGTGTGTGTGTGTGTGTGTGTGGTGTGTGTGTGTGTGTGTGTGTGTGTGTGTGTGTGTGTGTGTGTGTGTGTGTGTGTGTGTGTGTGTAATAGAAAGCGGAACAGCTGTGTGTGTGTGCGAAGTGCATGTAGGTTGTAGTTGTAGTCCATAATGTGGCAGATTTGTAGCTCTCCAGCGAACTGCGTTTTTACCAGCGATTTGCAGCCGTTAGATCGCTGGTGATCATAACACAAATAATATTCACACCACTGTATATACAAAGTATTTAAATAAACTATTGACACATAAAATGTTGGCTGATAAAATTTATCATTTATTCAATAATGTCATCTTCAAAACATAAATAAAAAAATACATTCTAAAGATGTAAAAGTAAATAAAGCAAACAATTTAATTACAACATTTTATAAAACAAATAAGCAATATCATTTTAAAAATAGACCATATACTTATAAATAAACAGCACAGTTGATGTCTAAACAACTACATTAACACTCTTAAAATATATAATAGCAATATTTGCCAAACTATATTAAGTTTAGTCTTCCGTCATTATACTTAATACATTATGAAAATTGTTTTATTTGTGTACTAAATATTTGTTGTGCCTCATGAATAACACTCCTTGTTAAGAACTTAAATAAAATGTTTTAGGACTAACTCAGTAGATGTCATCTAATAGCAGAACAATGTAACATAAACTGCCAATCAACAATACAAACACATTCTGGTTTGCATTATAATATTTTTATTATATGAACAAAACACAAAAATATAAAGACATAACATCCTAATATAACATTTAAACATTTTGATAAAAATTCAGTCAAATCTATTTGCTTTGGAACAAATAATTGGCATTAGATGTGCCCAAAACAAATTATATCTCATGGTAAACAATGAAAGAGACACATGAAAGAGACTGTTTGTGGTAAGGATGCTGTTGATGATTCATTTTAAAAATAGACCATATACTTATAAATAAACAGCACAGTTGATGTCTAAACAACTATATTAACACTCTTAAAATATATAATAGCAATATTTGCCAAACTATATTAAGTTTAGTCTTCCGTCATAATACTTAAGAAATTAGATGAAAATTGTTTCATTTGCGTACTAAATATTTGTTGTGCCTCATGAATAACACTCCTTGTTAAGAACTTATTTGCAATTGTATAAGGTTTTGGAAAAAGTCCCAGAGTAAAATGAATGGAAAATGGTTTAAAATGAAGCAGTCTCATGGGTCATATATTATTTAAAGTGTTAAATATAGCTTGAGCTATAGCAATGAATAGAGCCCATACAGGGTGGAGCCATGAGGCAGCCAAATACATAGTGTATTATTAGAGGGCTTTGAATTTACCCCAAAACACACGCAAAAACATATGCACGCTCACTGACTGAGGCACATGCATGCATATCACACACAAACCACACATTTGTATGCGCAATACACAACATCTGCATTTTGCAGACCTGAACATTTGAAACAGACCCATCTGTTTTACTTATTGCATGGTCAAAGGTCATTAGATTTTAGTAAAGAAAAAATATAGGTCAAAAGTCAGCCAAAGTACTCTGGTTTTTTACTTTGTGTGCTAAATTCATTGAAGGAATTTTTGTGAAATGAGATTAGATTGTATGTAAAAAAAAGTTGGTAGGATAACTGTATCTGATTGTCTCCTCTTAAATAGGTCATATCTCACTCACTCAACCAATACACCTACCTCACATGCTCCAACATGATCACTTTCCTGTGTTAAAATGATTGATGTATGGTTTGTCCAGATGGCTGAATGGTTTGCAAGCATGTCAGTGGGGGTTTAATCCAGTGATGAGATGTTGTACGTTTAAATCTCTCTTTTTTTCATATGTGTATGTATTTTACTCGTAGCCTTTTTATGGATTGTGTAGCAGCCAAATCTGCTCCACTGGGACTTTTTTGTGCCTAAACTCCCTGAGTATGAAATCCAAAGGTAAATACTCTGCCACTGGATGGTTTTACCCAGGCTTTTCTATGAAATGGAATCACAGGGCGGCTATCTGGTACAGCTGAGGAAGGCACAGGATTTTGGGTTAGTAGGTTACGAGTTCAAAACCTTTATCCATACACTTTCTGACCCAAACTCAGAATATAAAATATGTGTGTTTTCTGTAGAGTTTTGACATTTATTGTTTATGAAAAACTAGATATATACTGAGCCCCCCTAGTAAAAGAAAAAAATCTGAAAGACAGTGTTACAGCATGCGGTTCTGTTTATTAAAAAAATAAATAAATAAATAAAAAATACTATTAATTATATAATAGTGGTTCTCGAATATGATTAGTTGATAGCCGTTCAATATTCTGCAATATCAGAACTCGTACAGCCTCTTGTGACACCAGTGGCAGATAAAGGCATGAGCAATGTGGGCGGCATCTTGCTAGGGGCGGCATGGAGCATGACTGTCGTTTGCCTAGAGAGCCAGTTAAGCTTAAGTACTTTTGAGGTGTTTTAGGCGAGAATGTAGTTGTTTTGTAGCAGAGCAAAGACGGTTGACATCTTAAATCTTAAAATGTGAGCAAAATCACCTGTTTTGTCATCTCTTTAGACATCACGCTAGAGAATCATTCAAATACTAGCTTTAAAGTGATGTGTGTGAAGAAGCAACAGTTTCTACTGTTCTGACATCAGCTGCAGATGTGAATGAATGGTGGAAGAAAGTAGTTTCTCATACAAAAGGACTTTCCATGTTTGATTTTCTTTTTTATATACACGATTATGCCGTCGAACTGTTGTATAAATGCAATATCACACTCGTAGCAGTGCGATGTGGCTGTATATCGGCCATATCACACTGCTACTCGTGTGATATTGCTCATTTATATATATATATATATATATATATATATATATATATATATATATATATATATATATATATATATATATATATACTACTTTTTGAATATATTTTATATGTTTCAAAAAAAAGTTTTTCCAAAATGCAGCAAAAACTGTTCTACTATGATAATTGGTGATGAAAATAAATTATGTTCAGTAGGATGTACTTGTGTTTACTAACTGTTTATTCAGTTAAACATAATTTTTGAACTGTAGGCCTACATAAGCTCGAAACAGCGATTTTTGATTACCTTAATCCTTAAAGTCATAACTAAACTAAACAGAAATGGAATTAAGACATGTGGAATATGCATATATTAGTGGGATTATTGAAGTAAACACTGCAATCAAACTATTACTGTCATGTAGGACTTTTCGCCATATTTTCCGACAAGATCCATGTCACCTGGTAAGTTTAACCATGTCCTGTGGTCTGATGGACCTAAGATTGAACTGTTTGGCCATAATGACCAGTGTTACATTTGGAGGACAAAGGGGAAAGCTTACAAGCTTAGGAACACCATCCCAATTGTGAAGTATGGGGGCGGCAGTATCATGTTGTGGGGATGTTTTGCTACAGGAGGGACTGGTCCACTTCACAGCATAGATGGCATCATGAAGAAAGAACATTATGTAGAAATACTGATGTCTCAAGACATCAGCCTGGAAATTAAAACTTGGCCACAAATGGGTCTTCCAAACAGACCATGACCCTAAGCATACTGCCAAATTAGTTAAAATGTGCTTTAAGGACAACAGAGTAAATGTTTGGAGTGGCCATCACAAGGCCCTGATATCATGCCTATAGAAAATTTGTGGGCAGAGTTGAAAAAGCTTGTGCGAGCAAGACAGCCTACAAATCTGACTCAGTTACACCAATTCTGTCAGTAGGAATGGTCCAAAATTCCTTCAAACTATTGTGAGAAGCTTGTGAAAGGAAACCCAAAACATTTGACCAAAGTTATACAGTTTAAAAGCAAAGCTAAAAAAATACCAAGAAAATGTATGTAAACTTTTGACTGTCTAGAAATTAATAAAAAATTCTCTCATTATTCTGGCATTTAGCAAATATAAATCATTTAGGTAATCCTAACGGACCTAAAATTGTAAATGTTTAGTATGATTTAACACCAGACATTTTTTTTAAAATGGTTATGTTCCTTTTTTTTAGACAGTATGTAAACTTGTGGTTTCAACTGTGTGTGTGTGTATATATATATATATATATATATATATATATATATATATATATATATATATATATAATATATATATATATATATATATATATATATATATATATATATATATATATATATAAATATATATATATATATTATGCTTGTTATGATATATATTATGTTTATATTATCAACACAAGCCTTATTTTTTAAAGACACGTTATCAGTAATACAAAATAAAAACGTTCAATATCTATTATAACTCAGTGGACTTGTTTTTTTATTCATTTTAATCTAAAAATGTTCTTTTCAAATTGTCTATTTAATACAGATTTATTTGTGACACACAAACAAAACAAAAAGCCATTTAAAACAGTAAAATGCTGACATGGCAGTATAACAATTGAGCAAAAGTTCCTTACATATTTTCCTGTCACAATTAAAGTTAAGTAACACAGTCAATCTTTTTCGAATTGTAGTCACTCAAACATTCTTCAAGTGTGTTTGAACTTGTTTTGACAACAGCAAATTGGATTATTTTACTCCATTTCCAACTCTTCATGGTACAAAGTAAAGCTTCCAGCATGGTTTACTTTGACACGCACACACAGAGACTGCAGATCTCAAGTACTAGCTATGTTAGTGTAATCCTGCTTTCCTTTTTGCCGCTTGTAATTCTCCAGAAATACCCAGGGATGTGTGTGTGTGTGTGTGTGTGTGTGTATAGCCTGTGTGTGTATAGCCTGTGTGTGTAATTTTCTACAGCACACACCACAGTGCTGGTCTGTTAAATTGGAGAGTGGATAAGCAGCGGTGAGAGAGAGAGAGAGAGAGAGAGAGAGTCACATGTGGATCAGTATACACAGCTGTGACAGCAACAGAAGACCTTTTCTCCTCCCTTTTCATTCTTTTCCTCTTCTACTCCCAAACATTGAGACTTTATCAGCCTTCCCAACCTTCAAGCATCTGGATGAATAAGAAGGTGGAGAGAGTGAGAGAAGGAGAGTTGGAGTTTAAGAGAGCAGAATAAGAGAGAGAGAGCGAGCGATTGAGACTGTGTTGGAATGCGCTGATACATGGGAACAGGCTGCTTATCTCCGTTTGTCCCGCTGTCAGTCATCCTGAGGCACGCGCACATACACTTCAGGACGCTGGAGGCTCCATTTGGAAAGGTGGTGATTAACCCCCTTCCCCCTCGTTCCTCCTCCTCCTTCTCCTCCGTCTCTCTCGCCGTCTGGTTCTTCTACCTGCACTCGTCTGGACTCGTTCGCCCAGTAAAGACACAGAAGGACAGGAAGGAAGAGAGATGAGACAGAAGGAGGGAGAGTAAAAACCAATTCGTTCTCTGTGGAATACCATTCGGACACCTGTGGGACACGGTTTCGGATGGTCTACTATAATGCACAAGGAAAATGGAATACTGATGCTTGATTGAGTTCACTTAAGTCAACATTTCTACAAGATGTCTAAAGCGTCAAGACTTGCCCGTCCGTCCTCTGCGGGTCCCAAACTCTCGTCGTCCCGTCGGGATACACCTGGCGGGAGACCCAGAATGCCTGTAGTGGAGGAGAAGGTGATGCGGATTGGAAGCGAGGGCAGTATTGCCGGTCATAGGCCTCCTGTCAATCGGACGACACATTCACAGATTTTGCAAAACACTAATTTAAAGGAAGAAGATGAGGCGTCCCAACCAAAAAGTAGAATCAGTCCACCTAAAGGGTCCACGACGAATGTAACCCAGCAACAGGTCACCCAGCCCAGTAAGTTTAAGCAGAGATGGATGTCTGCATTTATACTATAGTCATTTTACTAATGGTTTTATTCAAAGTTGCTTTATAAACAGGAACAACAATGGTTGTGAGATATAATGCAGGTTTTGTAGAGTACACTGCACTTTTCATATTTGACCTTTGGTCAGTGTTGGTCTCGTATTTTTATTATTTTAATGAATAAATACCCAGAGAAAAGTGTTAAAAGTGTATGTATTTTACCTTTATGGATTGTATGGCAGCCAAATCTGTTCAACTGGGACTTTTTTGTGCCTAAACTCCCTGAGTATGAAATCCAAAGGTAAATATCCTGCCTCTGGATGGTTTGACCCAGGCTTTTGTGTGAAATGGAATCACAAAAGTGTTAAAAGTGTTCTCAAGCTGCGTATTCATGGCACAGGAGATGATAAAGAAGTTCTCAGGTATGTTAGATAACTTAGCTTCTCATCATATTTCTTAGAAGAATTAAAAATATACATAAATGACAAAGATGTTGAGCATGTATGTGTCAATTCTTGACAATTCAAGTTTATCACAAATGAACCAACCTGAACCACATTTTTATTTTTATCTTTCTGCCTTCCTGAAGGATTTAGACCTTTTAGATGTGACAGTTATGTGAATAAATATTGTGGCATGGGTAAATATTTAGTTTTAATTGTTGATTAAACATTGTGATTAAGTGCCTAAAAAAGCTTAAAATCTCTTATGCATGTTGGCAAATTTAAGGACAATTTGAAGACTATTGGTATATATTTTTCTGGGACCACCCTTTTTTTCAAACAAACCTCAAATTAAGCCAAAATCTCTATTTACTTTGCTTTTAATCTCATTGCTGGAGATAATTCTGAGACAGTATCGAAAACGAAAAGTTATGTTGATGTTATTTATCCACCTTTTACACATTCTAGATGTGTGGCGTATATTTACACTATTTGTGATATTAGCCATAAGTTTGTGTGACAGCTAGATTTTTAGTTTTAATTGATGCCTAAACATTGATATTTGTGATTGATTGTGGGACTCAGTGGCGCAGTAGGTAGTGCTGTCGCCTCACAGCAAGAAGGTCGCCGGTTCGAGCCTCGGCTGGGTCAGTTGGCAATTCTGTGTGGAGTTTGCATGTTCTGCCTGCGTTCGCGTGGGTTTCCTCCGGGTGCTCCGGTTTCCCCCACAGTCCAAAGACATGCGGTACAGGTGAATTGGGTAGGTTACTGTAAATTGTCTGTAGTGTATGAGTGTGAATGAGCGTGTGTGGATGTTTCCCAGTGATGGGTTGCGGCTGGAAGGGCATCCGCTGCATAAAAACGTGCTGGATAAGTTGGCGGTTCATTCCGCTTTGGTGACCCCGGATTAATAAAAGGACTAAGCCGAAAAGAAAATGAATAAATGAATGATGATTGCTTGTGAGAATATATTATAGGTATTTAAGATATTTGAGAACAGTTCTGGTGATTTGTGAAACTCTAAAAGAGGCAACTCTGAGAGTTTATCATTTTCGCTCAGACTTTTTGTAAATATGTGCCTCAGCCTACATTTTTGAGAAACTTAAAATACATTGCTTCGAGTATGTTTTGTTGCACGTTTCTAATTACAAATACACTACAGAGCGCTGCCTGCTTTTTTGTAAATCTGAAATATCCTTCAAAACCCAACCAATAGTGTTTTCAAAAGCAAACATTAGAGAAAAGTGCACTATGACCATATAGTTTTATCTCTTTTGTGGAAATGTGCTTCATTGGAATCAAACCTAAGCGCTCTGCATCATAAGCACATGAATTTAACTTGTTAATAATGGTTCAGCGGCGGAACCACGCCTCACTTTGTCTCCTTAACCAATCACCTACTCCCTTAAACCTATTTAAAGAAGACCATCCCTCTAGCACTGTTCTTCTTGTTCTTTTGAACCCACCCTCCCTCCCCCTATTTCCCAGCTTCCCATTGACAATCCTATAACCCTCTTCACTCCTACATGTAGGTTGAATCGAGGGGTCTAACCACTCTGCCAAAATATTACAGAGACAGTACCCCCACTCTGAGTCTCTGGGCATAGTAGGACGCCCAATCAACCTACCCACCTATTCACCAGTCATCCTCTTAGTCCCCTTTCCATTCATCCCACTGTTCTCTTCAACCCAGGCTCATTCTGAAAACGTAGTCCCGTGGACGTTTCTGCAGACCGCGACATACGTCCCGGGAGGTACGTATTTTTGCAGTTTTTGTTTTCACAAATCCGTGAGAGGCCGCTGTGTGTGCTTTTTCCTATATCAAATGTCTCTCGCGAGTGCCATTCGCGCCCGCGCTGTTCTCGCGTAAACCCACCAGAGGCCGCTGTCGACCCTCCGTCTGTCTGTCTGACTGACTGAATGACTGACTGGACGACCGGCCAATCGACTGACCCACCCTCCTCCTTCCCTAAACCCAACCAATTTTACCGATTGACCCACCCACCCACATACTTCCTTAAACCCAACCAACGGTTTACAAAAGCCATCCAGAAAAAGAAAAGCCCTCGTCTGATTTTTACCACATTTTCTGATTTTACCACGTGCCCTGTTGTTCACTCGTTCATTTTTTATTTTTTTTTGGATTCTGTTTTTGTCTTTCCTGATTTCTGGAACCACTCTTCCCCGGACTCGAACCCAGTCGTCATTGTCGTAGTCAACTCTTCTCTGCGTCTCAAGTTCGCCGTCGTACACGACGAGCTAACGGGACAAACTGGTTGCGGCGGGAAAGGCCTCCACACGGAGGTAAGCGGTCAGCCGGTAAGAGCCAAAAGTAACAGCGTCATACCGCCCTGTAGCGTTCGTTTAGAAAAAAGGAAATGCAGCCATACGTACCACCTTCTACATAATTCGCGGTCTCCAGAAACGTCCACGGGACTACGTTTTCAGAATGAGCCTGTGTTGGTTCTCTTACTATCCCCTTCATCCCTACAGTAAAGTCTAGCTCAAAGTGTGGTGTGGTCCATGCTGGTGAAAACACCATACAAAATCTGTAGTGTTTATTTGGTGTTGTGCAAAGAACTGCACAAAATAATCCTTTATTTTTTGATAATATGTATCCCCATAAATATCATTAGTGTAATAAGGAACACATTTGCTGGTATCGTAATACTCGCTAAAATTAGTTTGCCAAGAACCTGCAGTTAAACTTTTGTTGAAGTATGCTTTTTCAAATTTACAAAACTGCAAGATAAAGTACATCTTTCCAACAAGCCTCTGTTGGTATTTTTTCTCAAAGGACAAACTAGAGCCCCACCTTGAGTCTCATTACTGGAGAAAAACTTATAATAACAAAAACTTGTGATATTAACAAAGCGCTCTCATTCCTATTATACATTTAAGATGTGTGACAAACGAAGTGATGTGTCTTCTTTGTAATGTCACTCATCAGTGTTCGAATAGTCTTAATAGCATGACAGATAGTGGGTGGATATTTCACTTTAATCGTTGGCTAAACGTTGTTACTTGTCATTAAGTGCGTGCCTAAGATGTGATATTTAGTGTGAGATGTCGACGTGTCAGCATCGAGTGTGAGCGTGAGTTAAAACGGAACATACTGTTTTGTTTGCAGAGGTTTTTAAACGCATTTAGTTGTATTAAGCAGATTTGCACGCTTCATTTGAAGTGTCAGAATGGAAGTGAGTTGGATAGATGGAATTACGCTACAGTGTTTGGTGCCGGCTTTTATTTATTCATATATAAGAATGAGTTTTGCGGGATTAGATCAACAGCAGGGTTGATTTAGCTGCATTCCTCATAAAAACACACGGGTTCGCCATCACATTTCCTCCTCAATCCAGCACAGTAGGGTGCAGATTAATGCCAGTTTGTGTGCGCGCATGTGTTTGTGAGTGTGATTAGGCACCTCTTTATCACATTCCACCCCAGTGGCTTTTAATCCTGCTGGTTGTGGATGAAGAACTCAGTGTCAGCTCAGAATTCTTCTAAAGTGGTGATGTTTGGCCCAAATCCTGTCACCTCGGCGGCCTTCTGATGCCTGTCAGTCACAGCTCTCGATGTGTAGTGATTAAAAGTCATGTCTTGTCTGCTTAGTGAAATTTCAGAACAGGATACCCCTGGGGTGAGGATTTAGACCGTGGTGATATTAAGGACAAGAAGTTTTTGAGGTTAAAACCCATCTTTTAGTTATTCATCCAGACAAACGTACACAGAAATGCTCTCATTTGTCATTCATTTGTTTGATCACCGAAATGTCATGTATGATGGCATTCAAAACCTGCTTTCTGTCATTCCTGAACAGTTCATGCATTTGCCTCCATTCGTTCCATCTTCCATGGCAGTTAAAGGCAGTGGAATCCAGATGTTACCATGAAAATTGGTTGTCAGTTGATGGAAAGTTGTAGAAGAGGTAGACAGTTGTAGACATATGTTTGAAACATTTTCAAGGTTAACACTTGACAAACACTTTACAGTTTGTCTTGTGGTTCTTTTCCATGGATGGATGAATGTTGACTACAGCTGTCTAAAAGGCTACAAAAAGCAGAAGAAAAAAAACGTGTGCACTATTTTTTTTTCAAAAGTTCATATTTTAAAGTCATACAAAAGTTTATCTTTGTTAAAGAATACTGCTACAATGCTACTAGTTTGTTGATAAAAAAAGAGTAGGCACAATATGTAAGAATTTTCACAAAAATATCCAAGAACCACTAGAACAGTTTTATATGTCATATAGTGTAGGTGTTATATAACTGTGTTTTGCTGACTTATATACAGTACTTACATCCCACCAGGCACAGAACATCAACATGATGTCAGATTGACAGTGTACCCCAATGTTGTGGTGACGTTGCATTTTGTTTGGAAATGAAAATCGGGTTGACGTCAGGCCGACATCAATGTCCAACGTCCAACCTAAAATCAACCAAATATCAACGTCTAATGATGTTAATGGACATCTAATGGATGTTACCACTATGACGTCTATCAGGCGTTGGATTGTGGTTAATATACCTTCTGAATAAATGTCAGTATTTTTGACGTCAATATGACGTTGGTTTAAGATGTTGGCTCGACATTAGATTTTGGTTAGTTTCCGACACAAACTAAAATCAACTAAATATCAACACCATTTGACGTCGTTATTGGATGTTAAAGTAACGTTGTCCTTAGACGCTATCTAGACATAGAATTTTGGTCACCTGACATCATGACCTAAATTTAACCTAATATTAACGTCTTATGATACTAGCTGGCGATGCAGTGGCGCAGTAGGTAGTGCTGTCGCCTCACAGCAAGAACGTCGCTGGGTCGCAGGTTCGAACCTCGGCTGGGCTGGGTCAGTTGGTGTTTCTGTGTGGAGTTTGCATGTTCTCCCTGCATTCGCGTGGGTTTCCTCCGGGTGCTCCGGTTTCCCCCACAGTCCAAAGACATGCGGTACAGGTGAATTGGGTAGGCTAAATTGTCCATAGTGTATGTGTGTGAATGAGTGTGTGGATGTTTCCCAGAGATGGGTTGCGGCTGGAAGGGCATCCGCTGCGTAAAATCGTGCTGGATAAGTTGGCGGTTCATTCCGCTGTGGCGACCCCGGATTAATAAAGGGACTAAGCCGATAAGAAAATGAATGAATGAATGATACTAGCTATGTTTCCATCCAAAAATGCCAATTAACTTTATGCACAAAACTGAAATATTGCATAAAAGACGTGCGTATAAAGCAGCGTTTCCATCCAACGAGTCAAAGAGAACAAAATCGTCACTTCCTGATTATCTGGCGCCAAATATCAACAGTAAAAATGGAATTTGCTGCGGTAGGAGAAACTGCGTGAAACTTTTCCTTATTTAATAAATTACTTGCACCTCAGAAGACAAATGTCGACATGCAATGAACCTGGGGTGGCGTTAGAAGGTGTGAGACGCGGAGCACAGACTTTCTTGACAGTTCTGGAGGTAATTAATAATATAACAACACTAATACTAAAAATGGTTAAGATGTTTTAGAATGACCAAAACAACATTTCAGATGTTTTACAATGTGCTCAGCCTGCTGGTTTGTCCATTCACACACATTTTTATCATCACATGATCTCTTCTAACAAAACCACATGACTTTTTTTAATGTGCATACTGGAAAAGTGTTTCCATTGAGGTTTATGCACATCTTTTCTTATGGAATAAAAGGTTTATCCTACTCAGTCATGCGTATACATTAATTATGCGCATTTTCAAAATTTATACTTCAGTGTGCAATGACCTTCACTCCGCTTCATTCTATTAGGGTGATACAGCAAAATTACTTTAGCTCGTCCGTAAAACATGATGTCTGAAAGGGTCACACAGGATGTAATGAAGATGACAACTCCCATGATTCCACACAGATATTGTTTGGGTTGGCATTTGAATGACTTTTGACAGTTGCTATTAGCCTCAGGTAGCCTTTCTGAATTCAGAGTTCAATTAGTGTTATTTTAGTAAAGTTTTTAGTAGTATTATGCCCGTTTCCACTGAGAGGTACAGTACGATACAGTACGGGTTACCTTTATCAAGCTTGCGTTTCCACTGCCAAAAGGGTACTCTTTTGGTGGGAGTGGTGTATGACAGAAAGTTTTAGACAACGTAATTTTTACTCGAGGAAATGTCACAGTAAAGCTGTACGGGTCGCTCACATATCATATGAGAAGCATTTCTCACAAAACAGATGCTTTATACACATAAATACTTGTGTATAAATGTTCATGACTAACCTTTCTATGAACATGATTTGATTATAACTGCAGATCGATGACTGTAACGTCTGCATTTATATAAAATAAATAAAGAAATAAATGCAACATATTTGAACACATACAGACCTTTACAGTCTCTGATATGTTATCAATTACAGAAAAACTACACACAACATACAATTAGTCCTTTTTTGGGGTTAAAAAACAACACAAAATATAGCCCACAGTCAGAGCAAACCTAGAAAAAGGATAAGCTTTTTGGCAGAGATCAACCCATTAGAAACAAACTGTTGTTATACCCGTGCATGTCTTAAAAATTCTTTGGAAACTTCAAATATAATTAATATAGGATCAGGTTCAATTGGAATGTCTATTGTATCTAAAAAGAAAGAAACTCTGTAATTTGGAACACATAACATAGGAATGAGACAGAATGGAATCTAAAAACTGACATTTGTCACACAATGGTGACACTTCTAGAAATATTTTAATCAATTTACACTTGGAATAATGAAGCCTATGAAGCACTTTAAACTGATTGAGTCAATGTCTTGCGTTAATGGAACATTTGTGAACCAGTTCAAGTCTTCGTTCCCAAATTTCACTTGGAATTTCTACGGCAAGTTCTTCTTCCCAAGCAAATTTAATGTTCTCCATAGATGGACTTTTCACCTGTTCTAAACCCTTGAAAAAGCAAGGAAATGGTTTTACCATCTCTAAGACATCTTTTCAAAAATGTGTCCAGATACATGGGTGACGCTGTGGTATAGTTAGAAATGTTAGACTTTACAGTCTCTTATTTGCAGGTATCTAAAGAAGTGATTAGAAGGAATACTGTATTTCTCACACAGCTGCTGAAATTAAGCAAATTTTCCATCTACATACAGGATAAATCCCCTACGTTTTGTAACCTTACATTTTACCAAAACTCAAATGCACTAACGTCTAACATCGAAGGGCAAAAAGTGGGGTTAGCTGAGATGGAGAGCAAAAATGACATTTGGGTGAATTTGAAAGGAGCTTTTAACTGTTTCCAAATGCGAACCGAATTATGAATAACAGGGTTACGATTATAAAGTGAACTAGTTATACCTTTAGGTGATAAAAGTATTGCAATAATCGAATATGGAGGACATTCTTCATGTTCCAACACCAACCAATTCTCTCTGATTGGAATAAAATCTATCCATGAAGTCAGGGCCCATACCTGCCAACACTCCTGTTTTTCTTGGGAGTCTCCCATTTTTCAGAACCATATTCCTTTTTGTTATTTCTCCCGGATGACTCCCATAATTCCCCCCAACCCCCAACCCCCCCACCCCCGCCCCCCCGTTTTTTTTATTTTTTTTTATTGGTACAATCTGTAACATATTCAGATAGTCAACTTTGGTGTAATATCCGATCGCAGCGGCTGCCTGAAACACGGTGCATAGTACAGACACCTACACATTCCCACACTCCGTCCCCCCCACATCCCATCTACCTTCCAAACCCCCAGCCCACAAGACCCTCCCCCACCCCGGTCGTCCACTTTATGGTACAGTCGATAACACTCCAGGATCGCTGACTTTGGTATAATATCTAATCGCAGAGGGTGCCCGAAACTCAGTGCATAGTATAGACCCTTAGACATCCTCACCATATAAATTTATTCATTCATTCATTTTCTTTTCAGCTTAGTCCCTTTATTAATCCGGGGTTGCCACAGCGGAATGAACCGCCATCTTATCCAGCACATGTTTTACACAGCGGATGCCCTTCCAGCTGCAACCCATCTCTGGGAAACATCCATACACACTCATACAATACGGACAATTTAGCCTACCCAATTCACCTGTACCGCATATCTTTGGACTGTGGGGGAAACTGGAGCACCCGGAGGAAACTCACGCGAACGCAGGGAGAACATGCAAACTCCACACAAAAACACCAACTGACCCAGCCGAGGCTCGAACCAGCAACCTTCTTGCTGTGAGGCGACAGCACTACCTACTGCGCCACTGCGTCGCCCCACTTAAATTTAGCACTACAATATTTTAATAAAATTGATAACTTAGTTTTGGTACTGTTTAATAACTTTTTCAAATGTTTTTGTAATTTTATTGCACTTAGTTACAGATATTAGGTAACGACTTGCAGACATATAACTATTCACTTTTGCTTGAACAAAAAGAGCAGCTTTATTATGTTCATGTTTACGTTTAGAGTGAATGAGAAAGTAGATAGTAGCATAAATGTATTTTTGTGGTCCCTCAGTTCTGCCCAGCTATAAACACAAGCTTTTAAACTTCTCTTTGTATCCTTTAAATCGTTACCTTAAATGGACCGTATACAGGTTAATGTTTTCTAGACTTCAAGTTGAAGCACAGGTCATAACATGCTGGATGAATGACTCTCAGGAAGGAATGAATGACTGAAAAGCGAAGTTTCTCAATATGCATTTTCTTGCAATTACAAATAACTTGTTAAACTTGTAAGTTTGTAAAATGTATATTGGAAATCAAACTGTGGGTTTATTGTAGGGAATTACACCTACCTAATTATACCATGTTTAAGATATACTGAAAAATAAATACACTTTATACCTCCCTATTGTGCTTTGAAGAACCACAGATCCAAGTCTAACATAATCAGGTGAGATCTGATACTAATGTTTTCTACATAAACGTGCCCCCACAGAAACATCTATGAGCAAAGCAAATACATTTCCTTTGCCCATTTAATGTCTGACAGATAAAGGCAAGCTTTGTTTATCCGTAGTCGGCTTTCTTAAAGGGGTTTTCTGTTTATCTGGAGGTAAAATGGTTCAGTCTTTTGTTTAATCTACTGTTAGTTGCTCTTTGAAAGTTTATCACAGGCAGGTGTAGCGGGACAAAGAACTGTATCACAGTCAGTAAATTTCATGGCTGGGTGGTCTTGCTTACTCATGGTTTAGCCAGACAGAGGTTATGGGAAAGAAAGAGGGCAGAGAAAGGGGGAGAAACAGTCCCCTCATTGAAGCCGAGTTTATCGTAAGCTGGTTGGATCTGCATTTGAGCCTCAGTTGTTTAGTTTTTCCATGCTTAGACTATAAGTGGTCACCCGGACTGATGTGTTTAACATATGAGTCTGAGATCTGCTGATATGAGAGAAGTAGTAATTCACTGGCCAGTTTGGTGTACGGAAATAATGCAGTTTGCCATTAAGTTGAACTTTTTCTTAGGCTCAGATCACGAGAAAATCAAACAGTCAGTCATATGATATGATATGATTAGCCATTTTCTGTTTATTTAAAGCAGAAATTACCAAACTAGGGCCCCTGGGCCAAAGTTGGCCCATGGTAAGCTTTGATTTGGCCTCTGATTTTGATTTGGTAAATTTGTTTAAAATGTACATACTGTGACCCGACGGATAGAGGACAATGCAGAGACTTTGCAAATCAAGGCAAAGGAGGATTGTGCTTGACTAGTGTATTCAGTATTGAACTCCACCGTGTTATAAATGTGATTGTTTATGTTTTTATTGCAATAATTTCTCATTAAAAAGTTTCACTGCATTATTTAAAACAATTCAAAGCAATATTTTATATATATTTGTAAATATTATTGGATAAATATAGTATATATAGTAATATAAATAAGTAATAAGTATAATATAGTAATAAATAGTTATATAGTTTGGTATATTTAACTTCGGCTCATGGCTATCAAGGATTTTTGGTTTTTGGCCCTTCATACGAAAATATTTTGGCACCCCTGATTTAAACATATTGGTTTATCCTGGAAGTTCTGTCATCATTTCATTACTCATGCCCACAACATTCTTCTCTGGAAGACAGAAGGAAATATTTTGAAGAATGTTCACGCTGCTCTTTTTTCATACTGTGAAATCCTTGAGTGTGTGTTCTGACCCATTTCTGCACACAAATATATTAATATTTTCATTAGCAAGGATGGATTAGCAGTAAAATATGTATAAATGCAGCTCATTTGAACTTTTTTATAATAATAATAATAATTCCTTACATTTATATAGCGCTTTTCTGGGCACTCAAAGCGCTTTACACATAGGGGGGAATCTCCTCGTCCACCACCAATGTGCAGCATCCACCTGGATGACGCGATGGCAGCCATTTTGCGCAAGACTGCACACCACACACCAGCTGATTGGTGGAGAGGAGACAGAGTGATGAAGCCAGTTATGATATGGGGATGGTTAGGAGGCATGATGGACATGAGTTTTTTTTCAGAACTGGGTTTGGAGCAACATAAGAGGTAACGATGACTAAGTTTCCATTTTGGATTGAGTTTTTCCTTTCGTGACCAAAACAGAATAATCCTAAGATTTTAGTGTAAGTATCAGACAGGGATGAGTTGTTGTAATCAAGAGCACTATCTAACTGATTGCAATGGAGACTGAAACCAGAGGACGTGCTATGAAGAGTATTAGGAGTGAGATTAGAATAATGAACTCTGCTCATTAACCCTTAATCCTTTCTGATTAAAAAAGAGACGTGTTCAATCCAGAACTAAAGAGAAGACAATCCGGCGGAACTGACTGTGGCGGATCAATGACAGAGACAGGTTAAAAAAAAGATATACTTCACATTTCCTCACTAGAAGAATAACATATGGGTTTAGTATTGAATCTTGTTTCCGCCATTGAATATAATAATAATAATAATAATAATAATAATAATAATAATAATAATAATAATAATAATAATAATAATAAATAAGTAAAATAATTATAATGTCTTATAATCTTCTGAGAAAAATGTCAAATTGTGGCGGAAATTGCTACATACAGTAGTGCTTTATTATTGGGTGAACTTTCCCTAAATTGTCAGGTAGCCAATAGGGTTGGGCCGATAGACGATGTCATCGTCCATCATCGATGGCTGATAAACTTCACGATGCTGAGCCGGCATCGTGATCCATCGCCCCGCCCCACATGTATATTGATATATAACTTATTATTTGCATGTCATCTTAATAGCAATAACGGTCTTTTCATGAGCTGTTAAATTATACTTATAGCTGCTGTTTGCACGGCTGACAGCATCGTGAGGATTAAATAAAGGATTATACAGCACCTCTCGTGCTTAAAATGTGTAGATTCAGTGGCAAACGCTGTTACCTGTAAACCCCGTCCCACAGACTTTACTGTGAATGGCTTTAGTTATTTTCATAGAGGACTTGAAGCCACTGGAAGTCTTTTATCCACTCTTGGAACAGTGTAAATTGTGGATTAACATTCAGCACATGATCACTAATAAGATGTGCCATTATTAGTAACTTTAGGTGGTTTCTAAAACTAAATCTGTCAGTGTTATTTTCATTCTCTCATCTTCAGCGCTTCACATTTCCGCGGCTGTAGCTCCTGTCATGTGAAGGCAGAAGGCGTTGACTGAGTGATTGACAGCTGATATTAACCAATACATTCGCGTTAAGTTCTAGCGCAGTGGGCCAATAGGAAGAGCACAAAGGCGGGGCAAGCTTTGCGGGCTTTTGTACTTCAGCAAGTTCACATGACAACTGTTTTAATCTGTTCCTGAGCGATGCGTTTGGTGTCTTTAGGTGCAAAAATGCATTCTGCATAAATGTCTCCTAAATCCGCGCACGCGGGTGAGGATATTGCAGTGAAAACAGGTCGCACGGTAAAAATGTACGCACTAGCACAAATGCCTTCAAATACATATTTTAGGTCGCATAAAATATCAGGCGCAAGTGTGACCAAAACGATCAAGCTCTAGCATCTTTACTTGTTGCTATGTCCTCATAATAATAATAAAATAAGGAAGTTATCATTAATCACAATACAAATTACAGTGAACTCCAAACGAACTCTCGTCTCGTCTCCGCCACCAGCTGTGGGGAAAAAGCCATTATAAGGACACAGATCACTCTGCCTGATCATGCCAGAGTCCCGCGGAAAAAAAGGGATTGACAGCTGGTAATTTGTGTATAACTTTATTTATGGTTTGGTCATGGGTAAAGCAAAGACCATGTGGGTCAGGTAGTAAAAACAGTAGGCTACAATTATTAAATTCGTTATGAATTAATTGATATTTAACAACAAAGACCCCCACCCCGCCTACGACGACGATACCATCGTCCATCGCCGATGTTCACATTAGACATCGTACGATGCCAAATTTGTCAACATCGCCCAACCCTAGTAGCCAAGCATAAATCTTGTAAAAAACTCAAATTAATGTCTATTTTAGTAAAGCATATTTCGAGATCTTTGGAAGACAAGGCATGGAGGGACGCTATTTGCTCATCCCAGATATACTGTAACCAAATTACTCTCTTAAATGAGGTATTATGTGCTTGGAAGCCGCTCCATTAATCTCGTACCAGCAGACTATTATTCTTTCAGACAGATGGAGTGCTCTGTTTGTGAAAAACCTTATTCATGTGGGCAGTAGTTGATCCACAGGTCACCGACCAGCTCAGCTAATGAAAAGTGCCTCAGTGCTTTCAGTTAATGGCAAATGGAATCTGGTAATTGTTCACCATTTGGCAGGAAGGATCGAAAACGGGAGGGAGAGACAGAAGGGAAAGGTTTATCATTCTGTGTTGAGAGATATTGTAGTCTCCTAAAGAATTCGAGGAGACTTAACGTCAGGAGAGGGAGTAGAACTTCGGGAATTTTCCAGAATCCTTTCCGATGAGCTCATAGGCTGCCTAATCGCCACTGGGCCTGCTAAAATGGCTTACAGTACACAGTCAGTAAACACAACCTGAGTTCAGTAAGATCTGGATGAAAAAGGGAGGATGATATCCTTTTAATGAATTATTATACATTTTTGAAAATGACCTTTCAAGCTTTGTGTAACACAGCACTAAGTGAATAAAAGCATCCTGCAAAGCTTTAAATCTGAAAGCGCACTGTGTAAAAAGTTATTGTCTCTCAAAAGAAAGTGTCGACTCATTTAAATGAGTCATTTTTTAACCTTTGATGCATACGATCACAGTGGTGTGATCAGTCTTGGCTGGTCTCTGGATTGTTTGATCACACCAGTGTGATTGGAACATTCAGTATAATCAGCTGCTAATTTCAAATCTCCTTTCATAAATGGCTTATTTCATAAATCACTTATCAGTCTTTTCAAACAAATAGTGTTTATTTTAAGTTTCAGACATTTCAATACACATACCTAATAGCAAAACATAATATTAATGGTTTGTAAAATACACACTGATGTCTCTGGGGATGGCAGTAATAGTTATTTTTAAACATAGACGATGTGCATTATTCACATCAGATACTGTACACATTGTTTACAGTAGGTTACTTCAACGTTTACTTGATCCTTCTGCCAGTTAAAAAAACAATTAATTTCATTTTGGGAGAAATTAATAAACTAGCAAATCAAAATTTAGCAGCTCCAATCTCTGCAGCACAGGCTAAAGGTGGCTTCAATTACCTTTCATATTTCAAATAATATGATAATTATTAAGCTGTTTAATAACATAATTTTAATTAATTAGATAATACATGTTCTTACACATTTTTGAAAGTTTTAATATTAGATATTTCACAAGACAGTGAGGACATACACTCACCGGTCACTTTATTAGGTACACCTTACTAGTACCCTGTTGGACTCCCTTTTACCTTTACAACTGCCTTAATCCTTAATGGCATAGATTCAACAAGGAACTGGAAATATTCCCCAGAAATTTTGGTCCATATTGACATGATAGCATCACACAGTTGCTAAAGATCTGTCAGCTGCACATCCATGATGCGAATTTCCCGTTCCACTACATCCCAAAGGTGCTCTATTGGATTGAGTTCTGGTGACTGTGGAGGCCATTTGAGTACAATGAACTCATTGTCATGTTCAAGAAATGAGTCTGAGATGATTCACACTTTATGACCTGGTGCGTTATCTTGCTGAAAGTAGCCATCAAGATATGGGTACACTGTGGTAATAACGGGATGGACATGGTCAGCAACAATACTCAGGTTGGCTGTGGTGTTGACACAATGCTCAATTGGCACTAGTGGGCCCAAAGTGTGCCAAGAAAATATCCCCCACCCAGCAGCCTGAACCGTTGATAGCGGCAGAATGGCAGAACGGATCCATGCTTTCATGCTGTTGGCACCAAATTCTGAATTCTACCATCCGAATGTTGCAGAAGAAATCGAGTCTCATCAGACCAGGCAACGTTTTTCCAATCTTCTATTGTCCAATTTTGGTGATCCTGTGTGAATTGTAGCCTCAGTTTCCTGTCCTTAGCTGACAGGAGTGGCACCTGATGTGGTCTTCTGCTGCTTCAAAGTCATCCACCTCAAAGTTTGACATGTTGTGTGTTCAGAGATGCTCTTCTGCATACCTCGGTTGTAACGAGTGGTTATTTGAGTTACTGTTACCTTTCAATCAGCTCGAACCAGTCTGGCCATTCTCCTCTGACCTCTGGCATCAACAAGACATTTTCACCCACAGAACTGCCGCTCACTGGATATTTTCTCTTTTTTGGACCATTCTCTGTAAACCCTAGAGATGGTTGTGCGTGAAAATCCCAGTAGATCAGCAGTTTCTGAAATACTCAGTCTGGCACCAACAACCATGCCATGTTCAAAGTCACTTAAATCCCCTTTCTTCCCCATTCTGATGCTCGGTTTGAACTGCAGCAGATCGTCTTGACTACATGCCTAAATGCATTGAGTTTCTGCCATGTGATTGGCTGATTAGAAATTTGTGTTAATGTGCAGTTGCACCAAATAAATTAACCAGTGAATGTATATCAAATTTTTGCAAAAAAAAAAAACAAAAAAAAAAAACGACATGTCTTATGATAAAGTTGATGTGTCACCATGGAAACTATGAAGCAGCGTATTTTAAATGAAAAACTGAGACAGGGGGTCAGTGGAAATATTTAAAACACATGGTAAAGGGTGTGAAAATTAATCCCAAGCCATTTGTTGTTGACGTCCATATGATACATTTGCAAAGTGCGGGAATACTTTCCAACAACCAAGCAAAACAATTTTCCTGTAAACCTGAGATCAATAAAATCTGGAAGAAAAAACACCCCTTCATCAATCAACCTTAGTTCAGATTTAAATTAGCTCACTGATTTTTATGTGGAACATACATAATAGAAGATGACAAGCTGAATGCTTGCATATTTTTTTCCTTGTATAGAAAAGGCAGAACATTTTCCAATACATCTTGTTTTGAGTTCAGTATTTTCTTCCGTGGAACCAAATGAGTCTGAATTTATGATGTAGAAAAAAAGTCAGGATGACTTTAAATTTTTATTGTAGTCCTTGAGAGCATTCATAAGACCAATTTGTAGGGGGTCTTGGAGAAGTGCTGGCCTTGTTCTTCACTCTGCCTTGCTTTGGTCTAGTCTTTGTCTCAACCTCTTAAAGTCTTGGTCTTGTTGTCTATTGTATCAGCCCTGTTTTAGGTGGTCATACACTATCCTAAATTATCAGGCAAATTCACAGTGATGTTATATTAGTATATTAAGTTTATTCATTACTTAAAAAATAGCAGTTTATTTAGATATAACTGTTTGAGGGTTATCGTTGAGGTTATGTTTCAAAGCAAGCAAGACTTGTTATTGTTTTTATCCTGAGATCAAAAGGGGTCCTGAGGTAATATCCTTTCAATAACACCCACCTTAGACAAATTTTGAATTAGGTCACTGGCTGGACAAGAACCAACAAGTTGTGTGTGTGTCTGTGTGTGTGCGTGTTTGCACAAGTGTATTGACATTGGAGTTAGCATGTGTTGATTCATGGTGTAGCTCTACACGGTTTAGATGTCACAAAGGGGGTGATATGAGTCAGAGAAAGAGCAAAAGACAGAAGGGGAGGAGAAGGCCTGCCTTCAACACACCTGGTTTTGTTACATTTTATCTCCCTTTGAGCTGAATTCATGCCCTGGGGATTATCAGGCATGAAGACTGCAGACGGTACGGGATGAGGGTTGTTGTTTGCTGGAGAACTTGCACTTCATAGCTGATAAACGCATGGTCACATACTCTTAAGTGCCTGCCTGTTCATATCAGTGTCCCTCAAGTGTCCATGTGAGGTAACTCTCCTAAGCAGAAATCAATAAAAAGATTTGCAGCCTTTGGAGGTTTGTCTAAAATGTTGGTGAAACATTTGAAGTTGACTCCAGCAGGGTAAAAAAATATCTTGTTTGCATTGTAGAACGATATTTATACAAAGATGCCACATTTGGCTGCCCCAGACATGGTGACGTGTTCATAATTTTGAAATTGTCACTAGCTATGTTTCCATCTTCCCATTTTTATGCGCATTTTAGATATGCACATAAGAAACGATTGATGTAAACGCCATGCGCATAAATAACGTATGCACATAACTGAGTAGGATAAACTTTTATTCGACAGGAAAAGATGTGCATAAACTAAGATGGAATACCGAACAAATTCCAGTATACGCATTAAAAAAGGTCATGTGATTTTGTTATAAGAGATCATGTGATGTGAATGGACAAATCAGCAGGCTGTGCACACTGTAAAACATCGGAAATGTTGTTTTGGTCATTCTAAAACACTGTAATCATTTCGGTATTAGTGTTATTATATTATTAATTACCTCTAGAATCAAGAGCGTCTGTGCTCCGCATTTGACTCCTGTGATGCTCCAAGGACAGACGAGTCTTCGCTGAGGTCCAGCTTCCTGCGCCTAGACTGCAGCTCTGCACAAGACGTTTGGCCATAGGGGAAATGGTTGTGCCCAACTGAGCCAGGTTTCTCTCGAGGTTTTTAAAATCTTCGCTTTCGCCAATTGGTGAAGTTTTTTCCTCGCCGCTGTCACCACTGGCTTGCATGGTTCAGGATCTGTAGAGCTGCGCATCGATGGATTGCTATTCAGTGTTTGGACTCTCAGTAGTGATTATTAACCCACACTGAACTGAGCTAAACTGAACTGAACTTAATCTCTGAAAACTGAACTGACACTGTTTCAATTCACTATAACCTTCCATGTGAAGCTGCTTTGACACAATCTACGTTGTATAAGCGCTATACAAATAAAGATGAATTGAATTGAATTGAATTTCACACCTTCAAAGGCCGCCATGCTTGCGTGTTGGCATTGTCTTCTGAGCGAAGTAATTATTAAATGAAGAAAAGATTCACACAGTTTCTCCTACCGCAGCAAATTCCGTTTTTACTGTTGATATTTGGCGCCAGATAATCAGGAAGTGACGATTTTGTTCTCTTTGACTCATTGGATGGAAAAGCTGCTTACAGTTAGAGGCTAAAACAGTTAAAGGTCACCTATTTTACCCCTTTTTCAAGATTTAGGATAACATTTGTTTGTCTCCAGAATGTGTCTATAAAGTTTCATCTCAAAATACCCATAAGATTATTTATTATACCTTTCTAAACATGCAGATTTTCAACTCTGAGCACAGTGTAGCTGTTTTTGTTGCCTGTGCCTTTAATGCAAATCAGTAGTTTCTCCCCGCTCATCGTTCCCACGTGCGTGTCAGAGCCATAGAGATTGCTCTGATGGATGTAGCCTTTACCTGCTGCGTCTCACGTAGATAAACAGTACAGTGACAGACAAGACTGAAGCAGATTTGCATTGCCTCCGGGCAGCTCATTCAAGACCACGTTCTATCTAAATGAATATGAGGAATCCTGAAATCTTCAAAGCTGCATGTTGAACTTGCAACAACAGCAATCCCCTTTAAAGCTGTTTTAATATTAATCAGAGCTTGCATATGTAAACATTGGAAGAACAGATATAGAACCCGGAGCAAAGACTGGAGACCAATGGTTTTTGATATATTTGTTGTGGAGTTATTTCAAGCCTTTCTGCAGTTCACACAACAAACACTCGCACACATTTAGCTTTGCACTGTTTTTGACAGGATACATGTTAATATCCACTGCTGCATGGGTATCTGTTATGTTAATGTACAAAATAAACCTGATGTAAGTCCACAAACCGGGATTAAAGCGTCTTCTTTTATAATTGTTCTGACATGAGGCTGTGGTGATGAATTATGTAGCAATTTTACTTTTCTCTATTATTTTTGCCTTTTCTTTATTATAAACATGCACTAATTTAAAGCTTGTTTTAAACTTGTAAAACTCATACTCGAGATGCAGCTGATCACAGCGAGCTGAACAGATCTTTTAATCCCAGTTGCTTTGCGCACATCCTGTCTTGTTGATATGATTATACAAGTTACTGTGGAGTCATGTTAATACATGACTGTCAATCGAGTCAGTGGGCGGGGAAAACTGCACTCCTATGTCACGTTGCGGTTGGGCTCAGAATTGCAGGGATTTGGATCCTATTTTAACGCCAGGAAATAAAAACAAAACCTGTTGTGTTTCTATCACTCCAATATAACAGTGGACACGCTACAGTATATCTACATACGGTTCTTTCCAAACAGCTTACAAAAGAAGATTTTCATCATATGTGCACTTTAAAACAACAAGATTTAAAGACAAAAAAAATTAGTAAATTTCTGTAAATAATAATATTAATCAAATAAAATGTGTATCTGACACTTTATTCGCCATAACCTAGTTAAATTTGCATATAGCGCAAGATTTGAAGATCGGAATCATATCCGTTTAGCAGGGATGCATTTATGTGGTCAAATGTAAATGGATGCGTTTTCAGAAATCAGATAGCTCTCTAATCAGAAAGAATAGCCTGATGTGACCAGGTGTAACTTAGTGTTGACTGTGTTGCTTTTGACAGCATAAATGACATCATATCCCATTAAAAATAGTGTCTTTGGAGTGCTGTTCTTCCAATGTTTGTATATGCAACCTCTGATTAATATTGAAACAGCTTTAAAGGAGATTGCTGTCGTTGCAAGTTCAACATGCAGATTTCAGGATTCCTTCTATTCATTTAGATAGAACGTGGTCTTGGATGAGCTGCCCCGAGGCAATGCAAATCTAGACACTGAATGAACAAGCAAAGAACTTCCTCGAATAGCACTTTGACATTGGCAATTTACTGTCTAATTTGCATCAATTTGTACAATGTCATCCAATGCTCACCCCTAAACACAACCATAACTGGGGCCATGAACTTATTAAAACTATGAAAACATACACGTGAGATCAAAGCCATATGAATTAGCCACAACATTTTAAAAGTTGCACGTTGCAGTGAGATCACACTGTCATATACAAATAATCTCAGGTTGATTTATTAGTTTAGCAGTTCATCTTGGTTTGCTTAGTTTGCAGTCATTAAAATTCCATAAAGCAGGAACATGAGATGACGCAAAAAGATTATGGGACAAGATGTGCAGTAAAATGTATAAGACTGAGGAAGATCATGACAGGCTTGGACTAGAAATGCTGTGCATTATATGCTCATCCTTCAAGAGTTTTATTTGGCAGGTCAGCAGCTGTTTGAATGCAAAAGATGATATTTTGCATACATATTTTGCCATTGTTGTCAGGGTTCTGCCACTCTGGTCTAGTAAATTCTTGTTTTGGTGAAAGAGTCCGGACACTAGCTCTGTCTTGTCCTGTCCTGTTGTGCTCGGCTCAAGTTTTCTCGGGTCGAGCACTTGTTTTCTGTTATTGTGTGTGTCTCTGTGTGCGCGCCGTCGCGAGTGCGCGCAGATCGTGCGAGCTCCCGCTTGATGCGGACACGTGTGGTCTGTGCGTGCTTGGGACGCGCACGCTCTTGTACTCGGGTTTGTTTCATTCTCAGTGTCTCAGTCTGGTTGGTTTTGGTTTCGGTTGACGCTGAGATGAAACGTGCGCGTTGTTTATGTGTGAGCGCACGGCAAGGTGTTTTAATTTTATCGTGTGCTCATGTCTTGCGTCTATCTTTGTGTTGTCTAAGCACGTGGCTCGGTGTTTACATTGTGGCCGCGTGCTTCAGTCTTGTCCGTTTATTGTGAACGCGCGGTGAATGAGTTCTCTCATTGGCTGCGTGTTCTTGTCGTGTTTTATGTGAGCACATGGCTTGTGTTGTCTCTTTGTGTCATGTGCTCTCCCGTCTATCGTCTAGCCCCACCATCCTTGTTAACCCAATATTAGTTTATCATGTTCACCTGTTTCTATGTTAATTACTTCTGCTTATATTCTCCTCATGTCTGCTGTCCTGTGCCAGTTCGTCATCGTTTCTCTGCTTGTCCTGTCACCTTGTCCTGTGTGTTCCAGTCCTGATTCCTGCCAGCCTGCCCAGTAAAGTTTGTTTGTATGTTTTGTTAGTGTTTTCCCCCTCGGGGTTGTTTGTTTTGCCTTTTTGTTTTCTTTTATTATAAATAAATTATAACTTACTCTGCATTTGGGTCCTCGCTCCTTTTTCCCCTCCACTGAATCTTGACAATTGTAGATTACTTTAAAGTGGAAAAATTGTCTCATGTCAGCACATTGAGCTTATACAATGTCATAACATAACAACATATATTAACATATATACATAACATGAAAAACAGCACTACCACAATTACCACACAATCGACAGGTAAAATGACTTGTGTCAGTTGTAATAGCATTTTTCAGTATTATCATTACATTGAAATAAAATAATGTTGATAAAGCGTTTATTAATCTTTAATTCATCACGTCAGCCCTAAAGATAATTTATAAGGCCAATATGTATGATTTATTTTTTTTTGTGCATTGGACGTGAAGGTAAATATGACAACTCCTTTGTTTTCACGCTCCTTTACAGTGCTACCTAGCTATGGCTACTTGTTTGAATTGTTTTGAATTAGCATCTTCTAGCAGCAAATCATATCGCGCTTTGAATTTCTAAGTAATGATTACAATATATTTTATAGGTGTGAATATTTTGGGTTTATTATAAATAGTAGTGTACATGATTTTAAACTAAGTTAGCGTTTAGCTAATGCTAGCTAATGCTATCCCCATTGTACTAGCTTAGTATGATCATCTGCTAAAGTTTATTATTGCAAACACTAAAGCTTCATTTTAATAATTCTCCTGAGGTGTTTGTGATAAACCTTTTTACAACAGAGATTCACTGAATCAGTTCATTTGCAGACCATGCTAGAGATAGACTGAAATATCTTGTCATTTTTCTAGACCTCTGACATGAAATAGTTTTATCTTTGTTTTCACTAGATCTGCAGTAGCAGGATTGGTCTAAAATAGTTCCTTCCTTCCATTGTGACTATTCCTGGATGGGAATCCAGTCTTTGGGTCCAGCTGCGACTAAAGAATGTTATTTAAAGTAACACAACAGTGGAATTTCTGTGAAAGTTTATCTGTTGCTTCAATATTTATAATATCATTGAAAATAACCAAGATGTCTCGATGAAATTATTCCATAGGGATTAAAAAGATAATAATTATTTTCTTAATATGGTATATAATTAATAGATTGGTAAAATTATACTATTTTGCAAAAATAAAATATAATTATGGAGTATATCACAATGCAGCACCAAAATACCACTTAATTGATTGACAATTACATTTTAAATACTTATATAAACATATACATAATTAGCAGTTAAAAGGATAGTTCACCCAAAAAGAAAAACTACCTTATTTATTTTCCCTTGTGGTTTCCCTTGTCTTCTGTTGAACACAAAAAAAGGATATTTTGAAGTATGACCAGCAAAAAAGGCTTTTAACAAATGAAGGATGAGTAAATCATATCAGAATTAAAAGTTTTGGGGGAACTATCCCTTTAATATGTTTTTATATACAAAAAAAATCTTTAAAAATATCTTTAAATACAAAGGAGCATGCGATATGAGTGATCGCGGCTGGTCTCTCATCTGTAATCAGCAATAATCCAATCAGGGATGCGTTTCCCAAACAACAACATAACTCTAGGCTAAACTACTACAGTACGATGCATCATTTGGGAAAAGAACGATGTAGTGAGGAGTGTTTCCCAAAACCGTAGTTTCTCTGTCGCAGATCCATCGTTTGAACCATGTTAGATATAACATAAAACGTTCATAATGACGCTCTAAACGGGGTGGACTAACAACTTACTTTTGTGCGAATTATATTATTTTACAAGCACATACATTAAAAAAAATTCCAATATTAGTTTTGGTAATAACATGCGCTCGTTTTCCATATTAATTGATATATATGTAAACGGCACATATAGGAACTATATATGTTTCCTTTACAAATATTATTGAGAATATTCCATATAAAATCACTAAGCTAACACATATTCACATATTATTGGTTGTAGGCCTAATTTATTAAGAAATGAAAAAAAAAACCCTACTTAATATTATTATTATTATTATTATTATTATTATTATTATTATTATTATTATTATTATTAAGTGGGATATTGTTCATTTATTTATTTATTTTTTATTTTTGAAAAGTGTACTTTTACAATTTGACACATTCAAACCACTGCAGAAATCTTCTAAACATGGCCCATGACATATACAGTACAGATACATTTCTTAATAAATATAAATTAAAAGCATTAACGTATGCTATATTTTTGTTTTCACAAGCTTTGGAGACGTAACGTAAATTCGCTTTTAAAAATATCTTTAAATACAAAGGAGCATGCGATATGGGTGATCGCGGCTGGTCTCTCATCTGTAATCAGCAATAATCCAATCTGGGATGCGTTTCCCAAACAACAACATAACTCTAGGCTAAACTACTACAGTACGATGCATCATTTGGGAAAAGAACGATGTAGTGAGGAGTGTTTCCCAAAACCGTAGTTTCTCTGTCGCAGATCCATCGTTTGAACCATGTTAGTTATAACATAAAACGTGCATAATGACGCTCTAAACGGGGTGGACTAACAACTTACTTTTGTGCGAATTATATTGTTTTACACGCACACACATTAAAAAAAATTCCAATATTAGTTTTGGTAATAACATGCGCTCGTTTTCCATATCAATTGATATATATGTAAACGGCACATATAGGAACTATATATGTTTCTTTTACAAATATTATTGAGAATATTCCATATAAAATCACTAAGCCAACACATATTCACATATTATTGGTTGTAGGCCTAATTTATTAAGAAATGAAAAAAAAAACCTACTTAATATTATTATTATTATTATTATTATTATTATTATTATTATTATTATTATTATTATTATTATTAAGTGGGATATTGTTCATTTATTTATTTATTTTTTATTTTTGAAAAGTGTACTTTTACAATTTGACACATTCAAACCACTGCAGAAATCTTCTAAACATGGCCCATGACATATACAGTACAGATACATTTCCTAATAAATATAAATTAAAAGCATTAACGTATGCTATATTTTTGTTTTCTCAAGCTTTGGAGACGTATTGTAAATTCGCTTTTAAAAAATAGGTCACCTATAGCTTTTATCATGAGCCACGGCTGCGTTCAAAATTGCATAAATGTTTTCAAAGTGCACTATGAAGGTAGCGCAATTGTCAATATGAAGATCGCTAAAACTGAACTGTAAAAATATTTGAAAGCAAATCACACCTAAGAGAGATGACTTTAATGCTTTTTTTTAATCATTGCAAGTTTAAATGTTGGAAAATTTTAAATGAATAGGGCATAGGGGGGATAAGTGGGAATAGAACACAGCTGTAGAGGTGTAGTTGCGAGCGTACACTTTTGCAATGCAGTTTGTGAATGTTTGTTGGAACTACAGATTTGGGAAATGCCAAATCAACAAACTATGTTTGTATTGACGAAACTTGCGACCTTAGTTGGCTAATGATGGTTTTCGGAAATGCACCCCAGATTGGTCCAAGCCTACAATAAATAGACAGTCTTCGCCCTATTATTTTCGTTTTGGAAGAATACCCCCTTCCACCCCATTTCCTCCTTTTCTTCCTTTTACCAAGGCGAGCTCTCAAGACCTACCTGATCTCGTACCCCCTTATATGCTTATTCATCAAGCAGGAGCCCTGGGCTCAATTATCTCCAAGCTCAGCGTTCTCTCCTGGGATAGTATGCCAATCCTGCTACTAATATCAAGCAATATCTAAGTGTGAACTCTTGAATATGTCAAAGTAATGTCAAAATAACAATAGTAAAGCATTTTAAAAAGGTAAAATAACCTTTTTTGATTCTGCTATTGTGACACCTGATAAAAACAAGGGAAGTGAGTGAGTGACTGAAGTTTATATAATGTTTCTTAACATTCATACACTTTAAAATATAGTTTAATTATCCAAACACTTTATGCGCAGGTTATTAATAATCAAATAATCTCTCATAAAGTGACTTCACCCTGAGTTTGCAGATCTAGTCTAATCTAATTGAAGATCTAGCATTCTCTGCCCCAGTTTCCACAGAGGCCTTTTGAGACTATAAGCTGTGACAGGTTTGAGGCCCACACACGCAGCACTGACACAAAATGCTAACTTTTAATGGCAAACTGCTGCAGTGGATGGACTGTTCCTCACATTCCTCCAGTTCTTGTCCCCTTCTTTTTGTTCTGTTTTTGTTTCTTCTGTCTTTCCTATTCCTTTCGCCTTTTTGCTCATTCTGAGGTTGCCATTTGTCTGTCTCTCTAGCATTCTCTGCTTCTTCTCTCTTTCGTTCCATCCGTTCCTTGCTCTGTTCTCTCTGAACAGGTTGTGTGCTGGTTTTCTCAGTGCTGATTAAAAGTAGCGTCTCTGTTTGAAGTCTATTCAGCAAGCTGTGTGTGGTTGCTTATTAGGGTCAGCCAAGAGGGTTAGAGAGAGAGACACAAACACACACACTTAATGAACACCGTCTCCTAAAGAGACTCCTTGTTTCAAGAAAAGAGTGGTTAAGCAAGGATGAAAAGATGAAGGGATTTCCGGAATCTTTGGCACTGAGTGTGGGTTGTGTGCGCACACTCTTTCTTTTCTGCTTTCTTATTTCTCAGTTCGCTCCATTCTGACGCAGAATCTAATGGCCATACGAGCACCTGGTACAGAAAGACCAGTGAAACAGAAACAAGAGCAAATGGAGCAAGAGAAAAGGAAGAGGTTTTAAAGGGGAGAGGCAAAGCTGTGTATACATGTGCTGAATTTCAACAGCCAGGAACGTTTGGGGGTTTTAATTAAAGCAGGTTTTGTGGAGAAAGTGACAAGGCCCAAAGTATATATTTTTAAAATGCTTATGTTAGCACACACACATTATCAAACAGCCTTTTAAAGGATTCGTTCACCTGAAATTGAAAATTGTGTTATTAATTACTCACCTTCATGTCGTTCCAATCATCTGAGACCTTCGTTCATCTTTAAAACACAATTAAGTTTCTTTGGATGAAATCTGAAAGCTCTCTGATCCTCCATAGACAACAAGTTTCCTGCATAGATCCTCGATAGACAACAACGTTTAAGAAGGGTATACAGAAGTCAGAGCCAGCTCCTAGGGGGTGGGACTTGAGCTCCAAGTGGGCTGTACAAACCCTGAGTTTCTATTTATTTAATGTCTTGTACATGACACAGAGTCCAACCTGTCGTGTTTTATGAATGTGTACACCTAGCACAACCCTAAACCCAACCTCACAGTAACCTACTGTGTTTTATCAACGTCTACACCTACCCCAAACCTAAATCCAAACTCAGTCAACAGTGACCTGATGTTTCATTAACGTCTACTACACCTACACCAACCCTAAACCCAGCTTACTTGCAGTGTAGTTCCTCCCGCTTGGAGGTCACCCAGCCTACTTGCAGTGAAGTCCCTCCCACAGGTTTCCAGGCTGCAGTGATACCTACATGATACTTTCCATTTGTATTGTTTTGCCTACAGTAGGTTTACAGCAGGGGTGCTCAACCCTGTTCCGGGAGATCTACTTTCCTGCAGATTTCAGTTGCAACCCATATCAAACACACCTGCCTTTAATTATCAAGTGCTGTTCAGGTCCTAATTAATTGGTTCATGTGTGTTTGATCAGGGTTGGAGCTGAAGGAAGGTAGATCATCAGGAACAGGGTTGAGCTCTCCTGGTTTACACCTTTTAAGGCCCGTGCGCACCAAGACGTTTTTTGCTCACGTTTTTCATCGACTTTTAACGCCTCATGACTAAATAAAGGGAGTCAATGTGATCGTGCACACCAAAACAGCAGTCATTTTTAAAGAAACGCCTCATGCTCATTTTTTTTTGTTTTGACGTGCCGCGTCAATAATCCTTTCTTCATCGCTAGAGTTGGAGCTGCTACTTGAACCAACCATAACAACAAGCGTGTCAACTTTGTCTTCTTCTTCTGTGTGACAAGCGGGTGTCAGAAGCTTAAAGTTGCCATCTAACGTCAAGGAGTGATTTTGCATACTCTTCTGCTCGACGCCTGGGAAAATCGCTTGGGTTTGAATTCGGAAAAACGTCTTGAAAAATGCTGACGATAAACGCAAACGAAAAGTGTCCCAGTGTTTGTGAGCCTTAAGGCCCGTGCACACCGGGACGCTTTTTGCTCGCGTTTTCCATCGACGTTTAACGCCTCGTGATTAAATAAAGGGCGCCAATTTGATCGTGCACACCAACACGCAAAACGCCAGGTGTAAAAGCGTCATTTTTAAAGAAACGCCTCATGCTCGTTTTTTTGTTTTGACGCATGCACTTGAAAACCCTCTCCACCAATCAGATCGGCATTTTTGTTCACGTGCACGGAGCTGCTGAAGTTACAGTAAACAGCACATGGAGGCGCTCAAGCGCAAAACTGTCAATGAGAGCACACACTGAGGAAGATGCCCAGAGGCGATATAAACGTGGAGTTGCTTATTGCGCTGCTGAACAATAATAATTTCTTCATCGCTAGAGCTGGAGCTGCTACTTGAACCATCATAGCTTGTTCGAATCGCCAGTAACTTTATCAACAAGCGTGTTAACTTTCTCTCTTCTTCTTCTTCTGTGTTACAAGCGGGTGTCAGAAGCTTAAAGTTGTGTAGCGCCATTTAACGTCAAGTAGTGATTTTGCATACTCTTCTGCTCGACGCCAGTGAAAATCGCTTGGGTTTGAATCCGGAAAAAACAACTCGTAAAACGCTGACGATAAACGCAAATGAAAAGCTTTTATAGTAAACATTTCTATTAAAATGTATGTCGGCGACGCGGTGGCGCAGTGGGTAGCATGTTTGCCTCACAGCAAGAAGGTCACTGGCTCGAGCCTCGTCTGGGTCAGTTGGCATTTCTGTGTGGAGTTTGCATGTTCTCACTGCGTTCACGTGGGTTTCCTCCGGGTGCTCCAGTTTCCCCCACAAGTCCAAAGACATGCAGTACAGGTTAATTGGGTAAGCTGAAATTGACCCCAGTGTATGAGTGTGTGAATGAGTTTCCCAGTGATGGGTTGCGGCTTGAAGGGGATCCGCTGCGTAAAAACATGTGCTGGATAAGTTGGCGGTTCATTCCGCTGTGGCGGCCCCAGATTAATAAAGGGACTAAGTCGTAAAGAAAATGAATGAATGAGTGAATAAAATGTGTGTCATAAATGTAATGATATTTGTAATTACTCACCTGTAATGATGAGGTTGCAATAAAAAGTACCAAAACAACATCAGACAACACACTGCAGTTAAAATATAACCTAGTACTTTGCATATGTTTAATGAAACATGCATCAAAATAAATGTCCTTCTTTAAAGCAGGACAGTTAAAAGCTAATTGTTTAAAATGTGCTCGTGGTAAACTTTTTTTTAGCCTTTTTAAAGGGTATTTGAAACACAAGTGTGTCTTAAAAGTATCTAAATTTATTTAAGCTGCTTTTTACGTACATTATATGCAAATACGGTTAAAAAATAGGATTATATGCAAGGGATAAAGTACATACAGGAGGTTGTATGTCCACCAAAGTGTGTTTGTGCTGTAGAAATGTGAGCACTATTCTAAAAACCCTCCTGTAACAATACAACTGAACTGTACACTACCTGACAAAAGTCTTGTCATTGATCCTAGTTGTAAGAGCAACAAATAATAACTTGACTTGTAGTTGATCATTTGGAAAAGTGGCAGAAGGTAGATTTTATTGATGAATCCTCTGTTGAACTTCATCCCAATCATCACAAATACTGCAGAATACTTATTGGAACCGGCATGGACCTAAGATTCTCACAGAAATCTGTCAAGTTTGGTGAAGGAAAATCATAGTTTGGGGTTACATTCACTATGAGGGCATGCGAGAGATCTGCAGAGTGGATGGCAACATCAACAGCCTGGGGTATCAAGACATTACAAACCACAGGAGAGGGCAAAGTCTTTAGCAGGATAGCGCTCCTTCTCATACTTCAGCCTCCACATCAAAGTTCCTGAAAGCAAAAAAGGTCAAGGTGCTCAAGGATTGGCCGTCCCAGTCACCAGATTAAACATTATTGAGCATGTCTTGGATAAGATGGAGGAGGAGGCATTGAAGATGAATCCAATGAATCTTGATGAACTCTGGGAGTCCTGCAAGAACGTTTTCTTTGTCATTCCAGATGACTTTATTAATAAGTTATTTGAGTCATTGCAGAGATGCATGGATGCCGTCGTCCAAGCTCATGGGAGTCATACACAATTTTAATTCCTTTTCCACTGCACCATGACTTTATATTCTATACTGTGTACATTATTTCTGTTAAGTAACAAGACTTTTGTCTAAGCAAAGTCTGACCTTACTGTCCTAATTAAATAATTAAAAATAAAGGCATGGTCATATTTTATTTTGGTAAAATAAGCGTAATCTACAGCCCTTTGCCTTTCATATAAGCCACTTCTGATACCAAATGATCAACTAGAAGTCAAGTTATTATTTGTTGCTTCTAAAACTTGCATAGACGACAAGACTTTTGTCAGGTAATGTATTTGCAACCTATTTGGAGCATGTTGTTTTTTTTTCCAGTCGGTTACTATGATACAAAACATCTCTGCTGTACCATTACAGGTTGAAAGTCTTTAGCAGATTATTTGTTGACAGGTGCAGATTAGACAGCTAGCTCAAAAGAAACACTGATGGGTGTTGCTTTTTCAATTTGTAATAGCTGAAAAAGCTGACCCTAAAATGCCCGCTCAACACCTCGCTGTGCTGCAGACCCTCAAACAACACTGCGCTAATTTTGACAACAATAGAAAGCAAATGCTTTAAGCTTGAAAAAAAAAATTCTTCGATGGACAATGTGAAGCATTTCTGCAAAAACAACCGCCTGGATGTACTTTATCCCCCTTATTACATGACTACTTACCACAAAACTTATAAATTTGACACAAAACATTGTTCTGAGCCAAAATAGTTTCTTAATTCTTTAATTAAACGTAGAACTCACAGAAACAAAAGTGCATACACTAATCTGCTTAGGTAGAAGATGGTGTCAAACAGTCAAAATAAACAGCAGGGCAGACTAGACATGGATGTGAACGTATTCACTGACTGTCATGATGATTCAAAGAACTCAGATTATTCAGCGGATTTTACCTCAGAATAACATACCTTGGAATGTTGTAACTGACCAATCAGATTCAAGTATTCCAGACAGTCATGCAATAAAGGATTTTAGCACTCATTCAGTAAAATCACACACACTTCTTTTTCATGAGGTATGTGTTTACAAGCACTCTGCTGATAGATGATGTGATGTCAGGTCAGTCTGTATAATGATGATTAGTGATTTTAATGATGGTGCCTGATGTTGACAGCGAGTTCCGTGGGTTCCCTGAGGTGATTTTTCTGGCCGCAGTCACACAACGGTTTGATTTACTGAAGAAGCAGGCAGAGTTGATATATACGTCGCAGGACAGTGTGTAGATTCATGCTCCTGTAAATCAGCATGCGCTCTTCTAGAGCTCTCTAAAACATCTACTGAGCCAGAGACTGAAACATCAACAACTGTCTCTATGAAAGGTACTGAAAGATGAGTGTTTGGGGGAACAGATGAGGAATCTCTGCTTGTTGAGACAGAAATTGTTTTGCTGGCCCGGCTTGTGTGTGTCTTGCTCATAGTATTAGGCAATTAAGTGTACTTAGTCTACAGGGCAGATTTCTGGAATTGGTGTGTTTATTAAACTATGAGTCAGTCATCTGTCTGGTCAACTTTCAGGGGTCATTTTATTATAGCATTTATTTTTTAAGAGAAGCAAACTGAGAGTTTTTGATGCCCATAGAAATAGTTTGGCATCTGAAGGAGAGCATTTCGGAAATATATAAACAAATCTGTTTTTTTTTTTCTTTTTTTTCTACATGGTGCCACATTTTACATAAAATTTGACATATTCTGCATTTGCTTTAAACACCGCATGAAATATTCTTTAAAATATGAGTTTTTGACTCTTTAAAAATCCCCAGACTTAACTTTGCCAGCAGTGAATGGCAAAAGGGACTTATAATGTATAACGCACCTTTTTACCTTCTTTAAATTAGTTACTCTTAAGTATACACTTGTATACACATTAACAGTATATTTGGCAATTAATAAAATGTTGGACTTAGTTGAACTAATATTCTTGCTTGGACTTACTGTAGTTGAGAAGAAATATTATATTATGGCTATGAGGTTATTTTCCAAGCCAGTAAACATTTAGAATGGTTAATGTTAACCACGGCCATATCACCCTGCAGCCCAAGACCGGTTACTCACTGAAGCTAAGCAGGGCTGAGCCTGGTCAGTACCTGGATGGGAGACCACATGGGAAAACTAGGTTGCTGTTGGAAGTGGTGTTAGAGAGGCCAGCAGGGGGCGCTCAACCTGTGGTCTGTGTGAGTCCTAATGCCCCAGTAAATGTGAAGGGGGCACGTGTATGATGTCAGTGGGCGCCGTCTTTCGGATGAGATGTTAAACCGAGGTCCTGACTTTCATTAAAAATCCCATGGCACTTCTTGTAAAAGAGTAGGGGTGTAACCCCGGTGTCCTGGCCAAAGTCCCTCAATCGGCACTTACCCATCATGGCCTCCTAATCATCCCCATCCACCGAATTGACTCTATCACTGTCTCTTCACTCCACTAATAGCTGGTGTGTGGTGAGCGCACTGGCGCTGTTGTCATGTGGCTGCCGTCACATCATCCAAGTGGATGCTGCACACTGGTGGTGGTGTGGAGAGACTCCTCTCATGATTGTGAAGCGCTTTGGGTGTATGGCCATACACAATAAATGCGCTATATAAATACACATTTCATTACATTACATTTTTACCTTCTTTAAATTAGTTACTCGTAAGTATACACTTGTATACACATTCACTGTATATTTGGCAATTGATTAAATGTTGGACTTAGTTGAACTAATATTCTTGCTTGGACTTACTGTAGTTGAGAAGAAATATTATATTATGTCTATGAGGTTATTTTCCAAGCCATTAAACATTTAGAATGGTTAATGTTGAATGGAATAATAAACACAAATGTTGATATTTAAAAACATTTTGTCAAATTTGGACCATGTATAAAATATTTTGAATAGAAAAATTGACAGAACATTAAAACATCTGTGAATCAGTAATTAGTGTATTGTAGTGTTAGTCTATTTGGTCATCAGTAGGCCCACACGGAATCTGCGCGCGCAGAATTCCGCAGATTTTCCGCAGAATTCCGCAGATTTTTAGCCCATCATTAATTCTGTTTATTTACTTGAGTAAATGTGTGTAAATCTCAATTTATTCAGTTTTTAAATTACACATATTTCACGTATTAAGGTTTTAGTTATGAGACTCCCAAAATAATTCCGCAGAAATGCGCAGATTTTTACCAAAATTCTCCGCAGAACTTGCAAAAAACGTCCGCAGATTCCGTCTGGCCCTAGTCATCAGACTGCATTTATTTTAATCAGAAATGCACATTATACATGTGCTTATAAGTCAAGAATAGAGCATTTGTATCTGTATTTATAAACTGCTTACTAACGTCTATTAATGTATTATAAATGTCATTTTGACATAAATCTAGTTTACATCCTTCAGAGGGATACACCATTTTGTAATTTGGAACTGAAGCCTTCAGATGAATACAACTTATATTATAATACTTTATGTGTCATTATTATGGTGGTCAAAAGAGCATCAATGTGGGGATGTCAAATGGATGTCAAGGCTTAGACTTTAAATGGACTTTTTTGACATGTTTTTTTGACATCATACTTGATGTCAATTTGACATTAATGTGCCCGTTGAGATCCTGAGGACTATTCTCTTTATAGTCTTTTCATCTTTCAATCATAAAGATTGCTGTGCATGACGTCCCATTAGAACAGCAGTTTGAGTACTCAGATCAGCCCATCTAGCACAAAATTTCAAAATCACTTAAATCACATTTGTTCCCATCCAGATCATATTGATCATGTCTACAAGCTTGAATGCGTTTAACTTCTGCCATGCTATTGACTGGATAGATATTTGTGTTAAATAGCAGATGAACAGCTGTTCCTAATAAAGTGGCCAGTGTAAAAAAAAAATGCATGACAACCATAATGTGTAAAATAAGTCACCGCATTGACTTATCCTTCATGTCTACTATTGTCCATGTATGTGTAAACTGGAGAGAAGTTACTTTCTCATTTTATGTTCGCTAGTCAGTAACTGTCTCTGTGCATATTAGAATTTGATAAACGTCCCCATAATCAGACTCAGGAAATGGAATGATTTCAGCCATTATGATATCATCAGTCAAGCAGGCAGACCAATCATGTCGTCTCATCTGACTCTGAATTCCTTCAGGCTCAGGGAGAGACAGAGAGGATCATGGAATGCTGAGCATAATTAAAGGGGAAAAAAAATCAAAATTGCAGCGATATAGTTAATCTGAGCGCCTTCCTGGACCGCCGATCAGATCTCATCACTTGAAAAGCTGCGGTTGTCTGTGTGTTTTTGTTAACTTTTCCTGTCAGCTTTTGAACTTCTGTAGCCTGCAGTAAAGTGATATTTTAGAGCATGCTCAGTGGCTGGGAATGCTGAAAATAATCACTGCACTTTTTCTGAATTTGTGTCCGTATGAATAAAATGTAAGTGTTTCAGTTTGGCTTTCCCTCATTTCCTGACATCACAGACTAGTTCTCTGTTCTTTGGGGGTCTGGAAACTTTTGCTAATTTCAATTACGATTGTGTATTAAGAAACTTCTTTATTTCTACATATATATATACACACACACACACACACACACACACACACACACACACACACACACACACACACACACACACACACACACACACACACACCGGCCACTTTATTAGGTACACCTGTCCAACTACTCGTTATTACAAATTTCTAATCATCCAATCACATGGCAGCAACTCATTGCATTTAGGCATATAGACATGGTCAAGATGATCTGCTGCAGTTCAAACCGAGCATCAGAATGGGGAAGAAAGGTGATTTAAGTCACTTTGAACGTGGCATGGTTGTAGATGCCAGACAGGCTGATCTGAGTATTTCAGAAACTGCTGATCTACTGGGATTGCGTGTATATATATATATATATGCGTGTATATATGCGTGTATATATATATATATATATATATATATATATACTGTATATACATACACACACATGCACACACACTTTTTTTACTCTCTTATTCATATATGTTGTGTTTCATCTTATTCTCCAGCACACACAGATGTGCAACTTTAATAACTTTTGCCTGTTCTGTTGGGTCGGAAGGTTAATAAATTCACCGTAGCGATCATTACTGAGAAAGGGCACCCTATATTGCAATTTTTCATTTTTACTCTGATAAATATGAATGCATAATAATGCACTCTATATTGTTCAAAGGTTTGACATCCATGCAATTTTCTTTAAAGGTGCCATATAATAAATTATGGATATACCTAGACATAGCTGAATATAAGAGTTCAGTGCATGGAAATGGTCATACTGTGAGCCTCAGACACCATTGTTTGTTCGTTCTCATGTAAAACCCCCAGTGAAAAACAGGCATATCAGAACAAAACACAGATTGTTGTGTTGCACACGGGATTATTAACTAGCAGGCCTTCAGTATTAAAAGTCATTAGATGTTCGTCAACCGAAAGACAGACTGTTACCTTGTTTTTAAGTTTATCTAAGCTTATATTAAACTTACTACTGTATGTATGTGGGACTCTTATTTTGAAAATGAAAGACGTAGATAGACTATAGTCTCTAAAGCCAGCAACACCACGTCTGTACAGATTTATATCTTTATTTGTATAAATATATATTTATTGTAGAAATACATATTTCCAGCAGTACAATCCTAGACATGTCATTTAAAAAAAAAACACACAAGAAAACAAGACTATTATTTATGATTTTTTTAGCCCACCTCTAGGAGGATGAAGCTGACCAGATAAGATTTTTTCCAAGCTAATAAATAATGTGCTTTTCAAACTTCATTACACCCTCACCCACTGTTTTGCAACACTTTGCAGATTTTATATGGACTATATAATCAAATATGATTAGTTAAGACCACAGAGAGACCCAGGGCCATCAGAGTGCCAACTGAATGCAAAGAATTACTCATTGTGTGCCATCTTTTTTGCCCTAAGCTGTTCTTGTGACGTTCTTGACTACCACAGCAACAACCACCAGATACAAAACTAATATTTGTTAAGTTCTCTCAGTCTAGGATGTTTATAGGTAAGTTCTCCTTTCTGTGTTCTGGGTTTTATGCACGAAGGTGTGATAGAAGATTTATGAGAGAGTGAGAAGTGAATCAGAAAAGCTGTTATTAGAATGCATATTCGTTTTTTTTTCGACATCACGTGATTTATCTTCGATAGTGAAAACATGTTGGATGGTTTGTTGGAACTGAGATGTACTCTATTAGTGGATAGAAAGAGCCTGCAGGCAATAATCAGATGGTCAGGTGACTTCAGTTTTGGCATGGAAAGTTTGGAGCAGGAATACAGACACGGTGGCTCAGTGGTTAGCACTGTCGCCTCACAACAAGAAAATCGCTGGTTCGAGTCCCAGCTGGACCAGTTGGCATTTCTGTGTGGAGTTTGCATGTTCCCTCCATGTTCGCGTAGGTTTTCTCCGGGTGCTCCGGTTTCCCCCACAAGTCCAAAGACATGAGGTACAGGTGAATTGATTAAACTGAATTGGCCGTAGTGTAGATGTACTGTATGAATGAGTGTGTATAGATGTTACCCAGTACTAGGTTGCAGCTAGAAGGGCATATGTTGTGTAAAACAAATGCTAGATAAGTTGGCGGTTCATTCCACTGTGGCGACCCCTGATGAATAAAGGGACTAAGCCGATAGAAAATTAATAAATTAATTATTATACTGTATATTAAAAGTATGGATGTTGTCAGAGGCAGACTTAACCAATAAGTGAAGTAAGCAGACGCTTAGGGCCCCAGGAAATTAGGAGGCCCCGACCAATGTCAAGAAGCCTATATTAATAATATAGCTCTTTTATACATTTTCTATCATTTGTTGTTAAGTGAGAAAAATGACAGTGCTTTGTGTTTTTGCTGTCGCAGCTTTAGTAACTGGTCCAATATGTTCAATGGCAATGGGTACAGTTTACTTACAAAAGTAATAATATTCAAAACTAATCTACAGAGGGAAAAAAATCTATAGAGAAAGAGAATGTTTTGAGTTTTAATGAGGCTCAATACATGGAATTGCTTAGGGCCTCTAAATCACTAAATCTGCCCCTGGATGTTGTTTGCGGAATTTTATGTTATGCATTAAAAGGGCACTTAATTGTATTGTTTATTATTTCATTTAAAAATCCATTGAAAAAAACTGATAATGTCATGGCAGAAAATGAGCAAATATATAGTCATTTTTTTCAACTTTAAAACAGCAACATACTACAAAATATGGATAAAACTACATGGAATTTGATTATATTACATGCCCGTAGCCAGAGGGGTTCGGGTGGTTCAAACGACCCACCCCCCACGGCCAAAAGATCCAAAATTTCTCCTTTTAAATATTTTATGTAATTTTAAAATATATATTTCATTATAAAGAGGCGACGCAGTGGCGCAGTAGGTAGTGCTGTCGCCTCACAGCAAGAAGGTCGCTGGTTCGAGCCTCGGCTGGGTCAGTTGGCGTTTCTGTGTGGAGTTTGCATGTTCTCCCTGCGTTTGCGTGGGTTTTCTCCAGGTGCTCCGGTTTCCCCCATAATCCAATAACATGGAGTACAGGTGAATGGGGTAGGCTAAATTGTCCGTAGTGTATGAGTGTGTATGGATGTTTCCCAGAGATGGGTTGCGGCTGGAAGGGCATCCGCTGCATAAAACATGTGCTGGATAAGTTGGCGGTTCATTCCGCTGTGGCGACCCCGGATTAATAAAGGGACTAAGCCGAAAAGAAATGAATGAATTTCATTTAAAGTGTCATTTCAAATAACTGACCAGTAATTTGAATCCCATGAAGCTTCAAAAGCACAACAATGTGATGCGAGTCACGTGACATAACCCACCGAGCGGTAACGCTTGAATGCCACATCCTCATGCATACGAAGTAGCTATGGGTCAAAACGAGAAAGAGGGATGTAAGAGAAAGCAGAGGCAGCAGCGTCATTGTCGCAAAATATTGAACATAGACTGCCAAACAGGGTAAGGCTAACGTTACTTACTTCCTAACAGATAACAATTTGTGACTACCATGAGGTTCAAGACAAAACTGGCTGCATTAGCCAGGACGTACTGGATATTGGGCATTATTGATTTGCCCCGTGACCTCCCATTCCCTATTTTTGCCATTAATATTTTTTTTAAATAACCCTATAGAGGCTTTAATACCAGGCAGAGTCCTCAGCCGTCAGTTGTCACTTCACAGCAAAAGACTCTAATCCTGTCACTTCTGTGTTTTAAGGCTGTTTACACTTGTTACTTAATTTATTTTATTGTGATCAGATATAAATCAGATCGCTCGGACCGCTTCAGAAGGTGGTCTGGGACGCATTCCAGATGAAACTGGGTTTAAATTTTTAGTTTTTAAACTAAATTAATTTAAATAAAATAAATTATGACCTGAAGAAAATCTGACCTGCGCCTATTTAGAAACATCTGTAGGTGCACGTTTACAGCCAAACACACATAAAGTGCAAAATTATATTAAAACACATTTGTTGCAAGCATAAAAAGTTTGTTAACGATCAAAAAGCAAGAATTTTGCATGCCATGTTATATGAAAATGTTTGAATAATAATACCTGTTTGAATGTAAATCACCTATTAAATATTCAAGCATGTGCTGCTGTGATGAACAACCACTAATACAATCTGAATATATTTAAAAAGCACTGTAAAAGTTAAAATAATTGTTATCAATATTGTGTATATTGATTATCACAACATATTGCATTATTAAGTTTCGCCATATGCCTATAAAAATGAAAAAATAACGTAGTGTGTGTTTGGACTGATAAAATGTGCACATGATCTTAGTAAGCCATTTGACAAAACGGTCATTATTTTTGTTACTGCAAAAAGCATGCACATGATTCCAGAAGACAAGCAAATTCAGCACTAAATATTTCATAAAATGTCACCAAATTACTGTATTTAAACTTCTTAATCAAATACAAAATGTGGGGAAAAAATTCAAAAAAAGGTCAACTTTTAGAGAAAAAGAACCACCCATTTCACTAGGCTGACTACGGGTCTGTATTACATATCATATGAACACAATATTTAGAATCATATCACAGCACACTGTTTTCATAGAGTGTATTGTGTTTGCAGAGCATACACAAGCGTCTCTTGACATCCACATGACTTTGTATCCGGGCTTAAGTGTGTGTTTGTGTGTGTTTGTTTTAGCATGTTTGTGAGTGTCTGGGGACAGAGCTGAGTGTGTCCGCATTTGCTGAGCGTTGTAAGTCTTGTAGATAACCAAGGACAGTTATGTTTTCCCCACTATTTACCATCTGCCTTTCATTCCTTCTTCACTCCTCCTCTCTTTCAGTTCATCTGCCAATGATCGGGGTGAACACACACACCCACACATTCACATGTACATACGTATACATATCAGACATATGCTCTGTTCCAAAACCTGTTGAGCTGTCTTTGATTTTAACCTTTAAAGCAGCATTGTAAACTCATAATGTATGGTGAAAAGTTCAAATTTAGTATTCTTTTATTTTTTGCATTTTGTGAAATAAACTAATTTCGAGAGAAGCTGTCCTTAACAGGCCAGTCGACATTTCCGTGCGGAGTTTACAAGTTTTTGGGTTCTCCGGTTTCCTCCCACAGTCCAAAGACATGCGACATAGGTGAATTGACCAAAACAAATTGGCGCCATAGATGAGCTCTTATTCAGCAGTATATCTCTCCATAGCAATGCCTAAATTGTCATTAGCCATAAATAAGCAAAGGAGTTCTCGTGGCCTACCTGAGCTCAAACTCCCCTCTCGCCTTGCAATTTGGAGGGAGCCCCGGGCTTGAGGATCTTATGAGTTCAGGGCTCTCTCCCGGGACAGCATGCCGAGCACGCCGAGTGTGAACTCTTGAAAGAGTACTAAAACTGAAATTTATAAACCAAGACAAAATCAGGTTTTGGGTGAGTGGGAAAAATAAATGGATGTTTAAAGGTGATAAACAATGTAATCTCACAAGGAAGCATAACTTTTTATAATGTAATGGATTTGTATGAATTTGTTTGAATGAAAAGATTAAATGAAAACATTTTAGAAACTAAAATTTTACAACTTGGTTGAAGTCAAGATTACAAACACTGTCCAACAACAAACCCATTTTTTTTTTTTTTTTACTCAAGGCCTGACATAAGGTGCCAAAGCAAAAGTTTGGTGCTCCAACTTGCTCCATCTTATTGAAAAGAGTTAATATTTTAGAAAAAAAACATAAAAACATTGGAAAGTCAATATTTTAGCATAATTTTTAGATGCAAATTCCTGCCTATTGAAAACGTAGCCCTAAATACATTTCTGGAGATTGCAAATTATTTTGCCAGAAGTACGTATGGCTGCATTTCGTCTTTAAAACAAACGATACTGGGCGGTACGACACCGTTCCTTTTCGCAATTACCAGCTGACCGGTTACCTCCGTATGGACGACTTTCCTGCTGTAACCAGTTTGTCCAGTTAGCTCAGCAGATTTGAGACGCAGAGAGGAGTTGAACACGATGACAAGGTTTGAGTGTGGCGAAGAACGGTTCCAGAAAGCGGTTAAGACAAAAACAGAAGCCAAAAAATAAGTAAATAACAGGGTAAGAATGTGGTAAAATCTAAAAAAAAAACAAGGGCTTTTCTTTTCCTGGATTGCTTTTTAAAACTGTCAGTTGGGTTTAGGGAAGTGGGTGTGCGGGTCAATTGGTGCTTTTGAAAACACTATTGGTTGGGTTTGGGAAAGGAGGAGGGTGGGTCAGTCGATTGGTCAGTCAGTCAGTCGACAGCAGCCTCTGGTGGATTACGAAAGAACAGCAGGCACGAATGGCACTCACGAGATAAATTTGAGATCTCAAAAAGCATACACAGCGCCCTCTGGTGGATTCGTGAAAACAAAAACTGCAAAAAAAAACGTTTGCCAGAAGTACATATGGCTGCATTTCGTCTTTAAAACAAACGATACGGGGCGGTACGACACCGTTCCTTTTCGCAATTACCAGCTGACCGCTTACCTCCGTATGGACGGCTTTCCTGCTGTAACCAGTTTGTCCAGTTAGCTCAGCAGATTTGAGACGCAGAGAGGAGTTGAACACGATGACAAGGTTTGAGTGTGGCGAAGAACGGTTCCAGAAAGCGGTTAAGACAAAAACAGAAGCCAAAAAATAAGTAAATAACAGGGTAAGAATGTGGTAAAATCTAAAAAAAAAAACAAGGGCTTTTCTTTTCCTGGATTGCTTTTTAAAACTGTCAGTTGGGTTTAGGGAAGTGGGTGTGCAGGTCAATTGGTGCTTTTGAAAACACTATTGGTTGGGTTTGGGAAAGGAGGAGGGTGGGTCAGTCGATTGGTCAGTCAGTCAGTCGACAGCAGCCTCTGGTGGATTACGAAAGAACAGCAGGCACGAATGGCACTCACAAGATAAATTTGAGATCTCAAAAAGCATACACAGCGCCCTCTGGTGGATTCGTGGAAACAAAAACTGCAAAAAAAAACGTTTGCCAGAAGTACATATGGCTGCATTTTGTCTTTAAAACAAACGATACGGGGCGGTACGACACCGTTCCTTTTCGCAATTACCAGCTGACCGCTTACCTCCGTATGGACGGCTTTCCTACTGTAACCAGTTTGTCCAGTTAGCTCAGCAGATTTGAGACGCAGAGAGGAGTTGAACACGATGACAAGGTTTGAGTGTGGCGAAGAACGGTTCCAGAAAGCGGTTAAGACAAAAACAGAAGCCAAAAAATAAGTAAATAACAGGGTAAGAATGTGTAAAAATCTAAAAAAAAAAACGAGGGCTTTTCTTTTCCTGGATTGCTTTTTAAAACTGTCAGTTGGGTTTAGGGAAGTGGGTGTGCAGGTCAATTGGTGCTTTTGAAAACACTATTGGTTGGGTTTGGGAAAGGAGGAGGGCGGGTCAGTCGATTGGTCAGTCAGTCAGTCGACAGCAGCCTCTGGTGGATTACGAAAGAACAGCAGGCACGAATGGCACTCACGAGATAAATTTGAGATCTCAAAAAGTATACACAGCGCCCTCTGGTGGATTCGTGAAAACAAAAACTGCAAAAAAAACGTACCTCCTTGGATGTATTTGCCGCTCTCCAGAAATGTATATAGCAGTACGTAATCAGTTTGTTTATCTGTCATACAGTAGATTATTTTTACACAAAACCAATGCTGATGACAGTCAGGATGTGACATCATTTTGATTCATGGGTAGTTTAACTGAATCCTCTTTGTTTGCATGATTTGGCTTAATACTTTAATGATGGTAAAATTGCAGCTCATCATTACTACTGTGTCTTTTATAGCATCATTCCAAAGAAAAAAAAATCAACTGCTGGTTGTGTATCTCATGACATTTTTTGCATCATGTGGAAATGCCGCATCTGAAGAGTCACCCCAAATTGGTCATTTATAGAAGTGTTTTTTAGAAGACAGATGTCTACAGTATGTAGTTAGCAAAGCTTGCTTTGAGACAATTCTGTGGTGTGTTTTGGAGATGTTTTGCTGTGATCACCTAAGACCTCGCTGCAGACCTAAATCTGGCTCTGACTCTAACAGCAAACTGAGGGATTTCGAGAGGAAGCTCTAAATTTACAGACGCAAATGCACAAACACACACACACCCATGTGGCCCTCAAGTTTATGTCACAGGGGGCACCATAGCAGGAAGTTCTCCACATGTTTTGCTTTAACTTTAAGGGATTCTCTCTCTCTTTCTCGCTTCACTCTTCATCAGTGGCTCTTTATTTCTTTCTTTCTGTCACACATCTCCTTTTTTTTCCTTCTCTAAGTTCGCCGTTCCCCTCTTTTTCTTCTCGCAGTGAGGTGATCCAGACTCGAGGGAGTGCCAAGAGAGTTACAAAAACCGCATTCATGGCGACACACATTGAAAAACACACACACACGTTCTCACAACACGTCCTGTCTAAACAATGCTCCTTGGCTGAGTCTGGGGGAGTGATTTGAGTTGGTGTAAAGGGACAGCGCAGGAAGTGTCAATGAGAGAGAGAGAGTTTGGAGAGTTTGGAGAACAGGAGCTGCCCGACAACAAGGGGGAAAAAAGGTTTCCCTGCCGCAGCAGGCGAAGTGGGTCTCAATCTCTCTCGCTCCCTTGTTCATGCTTCAGTTGTTTGGATGTATGGTCCTGGATAGGGCAACTAGGGTGAGTAGCACAATCTATTTCTCTTTTTCATGCTTAAAGAGCTGTAAAGGGATATTAGAAGCATCGTTCAGTTCCACTTCTCCTCTGTAGCGCATTAAAAAACCTCTCATTTTTATTGAGACATGTTTAGAGAGCAATTAAAGCACAAATGCCGACTCCACGGCCAAACCTCTGCATTCATTACTTTTACTGTTCAGTAAGTTTATAGCCTTCCTCCCATTGTGTTTATCCATTTTGTTTAACGATCTACAATGTTTCTAATATTTTATTGTCATTTGCTAATGAAGAATGCGAAGGAAGTTGTGTCTCTTAAAGATCATGGACCATGGTAGTTGGTTATTATCTTCAGCTCTTTTATAGATGCTTTTAAGTGTGAAACTTCTAGTTCCTTCAGTTGTTTCTCCATTAGAAATGAAAGTTTAGTTTTGACCAAACATGGCAATATTGCGGTTTTCATGTTTACTTGGAAAGAAACGACCCATCTGTCATTGAGCGCTCTATCTATCATTGTGCAACCACAGAACTGCGGTTTTACAGCTTGCATACAAATATATTGTTTGTGACAATGCATTCCGTTGAGAATTTACCACACTGCTAGCGTTCCATTGTATCCCATCACTGGTCTTCATTATTATTTGACTTCTTAAATTTTTATGCCCATTTCATGAGATCTTGTTCCAAGCCTGTCAGTTGCGAATTATACAGATTCTGTTGACTTTATTTATAGCCAATCGAAATCTGAACTCATTCTCGTTGGTTCAGGAATTCGGCAGCCAGAATTCCTCTAGGTTGTGACAACTTTTCCAACTTTCTCCCACCACACTGTTTAAGTAGATTTGCATCTGGAGGTCTTGGGCCGCATCCCATGCGTGTCTGGAAGGAATATCAAAGCTTTTTTTTCTCTCAAGGTTGTTTGTCCAGAGATGCTGGATATAAATTTGAGAGCGATTCAGTAGTGCTGATGGTTGGAACTTGAGTTTTATGATGAGGAAGTTTCTGGATGGGTTTCAGTATGTGTGTGTGTGTGTGTGCGTGCGTGCATGTGTGTTTTTCAGGATTCAGAAGCCAGGGAATGAGGCCAGTGTAATAGACTCTTAACTGTTGGGCAGAGGATGTTACTTATTCTGCAATTTTGAGATTTTCTGTCCTTGCAGTAGCCTGTTAAAGCAAAGTTCTTTTGCTCTTCCCTTGCAGGTCATTTAGCTTTGTATTTTCAACCTTAGCTGTTGTGTTAAGTAAAATAACTTTATGGTGGAGTTTGGAGTTTTTCTGGCTATTATTTTCGAGACAGTATAGCCATTCATTACTCCTAATGCTATAAAGATATATTTTCTATCTTAAAGGAACTTATAAGCCCATCCAAGTCCTCTAGAGTTAAACCGTTGAGCTTTACCATTTTTGAGTCAATTCAGCCGATCTCCGTGTCTAGCGGGAGAACTTTTAGCTTAGCTTAGCATAAATCATTTAATTGGATTAGACCATTAGCATCTCACTCAAAAATGTTAACAAAAGAGACTATTCTGTAGTTTTGTAGCAAGTTTGCTGCTGTATCATGGCTGATTCCGGTGCAATGATATTACGCAGCACCTAAAAAAAATGTCCCCAGCTAGGTTCCTCAACAGTATGTGGATGCAGACTTGGATTTGACTGCATATCTCAGAGATGCAATGTCAGACACAATGCACTCAATGGAGCTAGTGAAGTCATTGTGAGGGGGTAGGGTTAGTGGTGGGGTTAGGTGTGGGCATTAAAAAGCATTGCATGCAACATGCATGGAGTCTGCATCCAGACCCCCCTCATAATATCAATGAAATATATTCCCTAGCCACATCGACCTAGAAAAGAGCAACCTTTCATTTTCCGTCGGTTTTAGTACACAATGTTACTACATAAGCTTATAGTCTAAGTCGATTCAATGATATGCTAAGCTAAGCTGAAGTGCTCCCAGCAGACCCAGAGATTGGGTGAATGGATTCATAAATGGTAAAACGTAACAGTTGTACTGTAAATTTAACTTATTTCCAAAAAAATGGAGTGTACATCAGCTGTTGTATTTGTGAGTCCATTATGGGATTTAGGTATTGTACTTTTCAACAATGAACACTGGTTGGGAGCTCAAACCGGAACCATGTTGGCAGAAAAGGGATATTGGTGTAGTTACTTGCTCGAAAGGCCATTTTAAACCAGCCGGTTTATCCTTGTTCAGTGCTAGTCTAGCAAGAAGGCTTGCAGTGCTGCTCTTTTCAGTAGTGTTGTGACTGGCGCCTGAGACCCAGGAGAATGAAAAAGCCTTGCAAGTCTCTAAGCCAGACTATCAGTATACAGCTGGAGAAAGAAACTGGGAAGCACATGTCAGTCTCTCTGCTCAACATGTAATATTTTGAGTTCATAATGTGATATATAGTGACCTATGCAACCATCTGTGAGCATAAAATCACTCATTAGCTGGGTTTCTATCCTACTTTTTTTAATGTTTGTGAGTGTGGGAAATTAGGTCATGCATTATAATAAAGTGATCAAAAATAAATGCTATGTAGCGATTGTGTTCATGTTGTATTGCCAGTGGCATAGAGGTAGGGCATGCAGGGCACACACTGCTGGGGAGCCCCGCAAGGTGGGGGCCCCCAGAAGGTTCCTCATTTTGGTAATTTCTTTAATGGCCACTGACACCAACTGCTAAAATAAATAAAATCATTAAAAATACCAGAAAACCCCCTCTTCTTTCCACAGGGGTTCAGTGGCTGCGATATAGCAGCATAAAGAACAAAACAATCCACATTTTGCACTTCAATAAAGGGCAAATGCTCTTTATGTGCAATGCATGCAACCGCTTCTTCTTCATTGTCACATACGGTTTAAAAAAAACATAAAAGGAATGAAATAAGGTCTTTACGAAATGTGTTTCACTTAAATAACATATAAATGTGTATGCCTTTCATAGTTTATAGTACAGTTTACAACAAAAATTGACAATGTTGTGTAATATTCAAAGTATTCGCACACAATTATTCACAGTTTCTATTTCTTATGTTTAAGTCAAAATAACATTTTAAAATTCCGAATCCTTCATTGCATCTGTACGTTTGTCACCTTGAATCATTTCGACAAGACATTTAGCTACATTGTTAATAACGAATGCCATTAATAATAATATTAATATTATTATCAGACCCTGCAAACTTTTCACGTTGATTGTCCTGTCACAGTCAGATTTTTGTCTAATATGTAGAAGACTGGTGTTTTTGTATGAAAAAAATGATATGTATGGATTTTATCTGTCTGTCTTTCTATTAGCTTTCTACAAGTGTGTAACACGTAACATTTTTACAATTTATCAGTTATATGATATATATATATATATATATATACAGGGAGTGCAGAATTATTAGGCAAGTTGTATTTTTGAGTATTAATTTTATTATTGAACAACAACCATAATCTCAATGAACCCAAAAAACTCATTAATATCAAAGCAGAATAATTTTGGAAGTAGTTTTTAGTTTGTTTTTAGTTTTAGCTATTTTAGGAGGATATCTGTGTGTGCAGGTGACTATTACTGTGCATAATTATTAGGCAACTTAACAAAAAACAAATATATACCCATTTCAATTATTTATTTTCACCAGTGAAACCAATATAACATCTCAACATTCACAAATATAAATTTCTGACATACAAAAACAAATCAGTGACCAATATAGCCACCTTTCTTTGCAAGGACACTCAAAAGCCTGCCATCCTTGGATTCTGTCAGTGTTTTGATCTGTTCACCATCAACATTGCGTGCATCAGCAACCACAGCCTCCCAGACACTGTTCAGAGAGGTGTACTGTTTTCCCTCCTTGTAAATCTCACATTTGATGATGGACCACAGGTTCTCTATGGGGTTCAGATCAGGTGAACAAGGACGCCATGTCATTAGTTTTTCTTCTTTTAGACCCTTTCTTGCCAGCCACGCTGTGGAGTACTTGGACGCGTGTGATGGAGCATTGTCCTGCATACAAATCATGTTTTTCTTGAAGGATGCAGACTTCTTCCTGTACCACTGCTTGAAGAAGGTGTCTTCCAGAAACTGGCAGTAGGACTGGGAGTTGAGCTTGACTCCATCCTCAACCCGAAAAGGCCCCACAAGCTCATCTTTGATGATACCAGCCCAAACCAGTACTCCACCTCCACCTTGCTGGCGTCTGAGTCGGACTGGAGCTCTCTGCCCTTTACCGATCCAGCCACGAGCCCATCAAGACTCACTCTCATTTCATCAGTCCATAAAACCTTAGAAAAATCAGTCTATATATTTCTTGGCCCAGTCTTGACGTTTCAGCTTGTGTGTCTTGTTCAGTGGTGGTCGTTTTTCAGCCTTTCTTACCTTGGCCATGTCTCTGAGTATTGCACACCTTGTGCTTTTGGGCACTCCAGTGATGTTGCAGCTCTGAAATATGGCAAAACTGGTGGCAAGTGGCATCTTGGCAGCTGCACGCTTGACTTTTCTCAGTTCATGGTTCAGTTCTCAGTTTATTTTGCGCCTTGGTTTTTCCACACGCTTCTTGCGACCCTGTTGACTATGTTGAATGAAACGCTTGATTGTTCGATGATCACGCTTCAGAAGCTTGGCAATTTTAAGAGTGCTGCGTCCCTCTGCAAGATATCTCACTATTTTTGACTTTTCGGAGCCTGTCAAGTCCTTCTTTTGACCCATTTTGCCAAAGGAAAGGAAGTTGCCTAATAATTATGCACACCTGATATAGGGTGTTGATGTCATTAGACCACACCCCTTCTCATTACAGAGATGCACATCACCTAATATGCTTAATTGGTAGTAGGCTTTCGAGCCTATACAGCTTGGAGTAAGACAACATGCATAATGAGGATGATGTGGTCAAAATACTCATTTGCCTAATAATTCTGCACTCCCTGTATACATATATATATATGATTTATGTTTTTTTAAGATTATATTGTGTTCTTGGTTGGAAAAAAAAGGAAAACATTAGTAAATATGCTATATTGTAAAAATAAAGTGTTACGTAATACACATAGCACTAAATATGACAAAATATAGAATTAAATTAAATACATTTGTGGCATGGTACTTGTGTGCTGCATTGTTAATTGTTCATTTTTGCAGGGGGACCTCTGCAGTTTGCGCTACGCCACTGTGTATTGCATAATGGTGCTAATGAAGTGGGATATTTGTAAGGGTAGGAAGAGGTTTGAAGATGTAGGTAGGTTTAAGGGTGGGTTAAATTGTAGGTGACGTGTACAGTGTAATTGTGAATATAACTACAAAAATAATTACATATGTAATACATTATATTTAAGCACAATTTAAAATAATAATTAATACCAAGTTTTGGTAATAATACCAAATAATAATTTTAATTAAATTAGTTAAGACCACGTAATATAAGGTGGAAAAAGATCTGAATAATGTTGTGTTCATACTTGTAGTTCTGTTTTATTAATTTTGTCTAAAGCAGAAAGGAAAGTGATAATTACAGTCCCGATTTGCTTGACAAAATGTGAAGAAGTTTTATGACAAATATATAATACAACAAAACTGACCAAAACCGAAAACAATGCTATGTGCATTCCTAAACTCACTTGCTTTGTGCATGTGATTTTATTTTTTTATTTTGACAACTTGTGAAGATTTTAAATGTGCTGAACACAGATGTGCTGAAAGGAGACACATTTCCAATGGCTTCACTGAGCTGTAATGGACAACACTGTAAATATGACGAGCCATGGTTGCATCTAGTAACATCAAGTTCTGTTTTTTTTTTTATTTAAATGTTATTTGTCCATGTTGTGATCAAATTTTAAACACGTATGATTGCTTGTAGGTTGTGACCCACCTTTTCAGATCAAGGTTTGAATGGTAGCGTTCAAACTTATTTAAATTAACCCTCTAACTGTCACAACCAGGCCAGGTTCTCCACAATCACCACAATCACCCATTCATTGAGTTTCTGTTCTATCTGCCATCCTTTAAATAAACTGTTCATATACTGGTTCCTGATTCTTATTTTGACACTAACAGAACAATCACATTACAGTTTGATTAATCAAGCCAGCTTTACCAGGTGCAAACACTACATTTACAACATTGTGCTTTACATTCTGCAAGCTCACTTAAAGTGGATGAAAGTTACGTGCATATAAACTTCAATGTAAACAGATTTACTGAGTAAATTCCAAGTTGCTCATTTAAAAAGTTACATGTTGTCTTGAATATGAGATGGAAATGTTTTTGGCATCAGTGTTTACATTTTTTCACATAAATCAAATTAGCAACTTGGATGTGCACAGTGCTAATATGACAGGCTGGTAAACTTTTATGGTCTGATAATAAATGTATGCTTCCAGACTCAAAAAACCTGCCTTGTGACCTGCCAGACAGATTAGAACTGGTACATTTTTGCCAACTCCTGCTGTTTTTTTAATGTTTTTGTTAACACTTTACTTCAGAGGGTGTTCATAAGACTGTCATGAATCTTTTATAATCATGATATGGCATATGTCATGAATATGAATAAACAACTGTTATTAAGTGTCATTTGCTCCGTTATGTCATTTTAAATGCAAAGATGACATTGTTTGAGATGTCTTTATTATGACAACTTGACATTACCAAGACCTCATAATACTGTATGTCATAAATCTGTCATAAACATGATTGCCATGAGGACATAAAAATTGTGTCATGACTATTTTTCTGATCAATATTTGTGTAAAATGAGGATGCTTGACAACGGAGTTGAAGATCCTGATGCAGTTTTATTAAGAGAATCGTCTAGCAAGCAAGGGTTAAAACAGGAACAAACAGGTGTATGCAGAGAAATCCAAAGTAGTCTGTAAACAGGCGACTAGTCAGTACAGGCGGCAAACTACGTAAACAAAGAAACAAAGCAAAGGTCAAACACGGAACAAGGGAAACGCATCGTAATGTTCACAAAACAGTATAACAAGACTCAGCAACAATGTGTATGTGTGTGCTGTGTTTATAGCCCATTTGATTAGTCCTGAACAGCTTCAGCTCTGTGTGTTTGCAATCAAAGGTAAACCGGAACAGGTGTGAGAGTACAGGTATAATGGAATTTGTAGTTTATTTGGTGACAAATTTGTAGTTTTGTAGCATTAACGATGTTATAAAATACACATACAATCATAATGGGCTCATGACAATTATGTTTATGACAGATTTATGACAGGTTATGTTGTCTTTGTAACCTCTGAATTTTTTTTTCGTGTTTTGTGATTCGTGTTTTTTCCCCTTATTTATTTATGCTTTTGAATTGCATTATGGGACCTTGATCTCTCTTCCAACAATGTTAAAAGTTTAAAAAAGTGACTTTTATGAACATTTAAATTGATATATCGTCTGGGTTAATGTTGTATATTACGTTACAAAAACCTTGTAATAAACTGCCAGTATATTTTAAACTGTAAAGTTGAATTTTACAACCCAGGCTCATTCTGAAAATGTACCTCTATATACATTTATGGAGAGCTTCAAATAAGTCCAAATACCCAGAAGGTATTTTTTTTGCAGTTTTTGTTTTTACAAATGCACCAAAGGCAGCTGTGTACGCTATTTGAAATCATAAATTTCCTTCACGAGTGCCATTCGCGCCTGCTGTTCTTGTGTAAATCCACCAGAGGCTGCTGTCGACTGACTGACTGACAGACTGATCGACTGACCCACCCTCCTTCTTCTCTAAACCCAACCAATAGTGTTTTCAAAAGTACTGATTGACCCGTCCACCCACTTCCCTAAACCCAAACGAGAGTTTTAAAGAACAATCCAGAAAAAGAAAAGACCTTGTTTAATATTACAACGTTTTCAGATTTTACCACATTCTCACCATTATTTACTTTTATTTTTTTATTTTTTGGATTCCGTTTTTGTCTTACCCTCTTTCTTTCGCCGGACTCGAACCCTGTCGTCGTGGTCAACTCCTCTCTGCATCTAAAATCCACCAATGTACATGGCAAACTAACTGGACAGACTGGTAACAGTGGGAAAGCCGTTCATACGGAGGTAAGCGGTCAGCTGGTAAGCGTGAAAAGGAACGCCGACATACCGCCCCTTAGCATTCAATTTAAAAACGAAATGCAGCCATACGTACTTCTGGCTACATAATTCGCAGTCTCCAGACATGTATATAGGGCTACGTTTTCAGAATGAGCCTATGTTGGAATTTTCAGCATCAAAAGTTGACAGAGCAGAAATCAATAATCACAATATATACACTTGTGAATCACGACATATGGAAACTATTAATTAACAGATTTTTTTTACAGTGTACTTCATTTTCATGAGAGTCTTATGAACACCTCTTTCAATAAAAGCGTTACTTTTTTCTCCTTCAGAAGTGCCTCTCATTGTGTACCAACTCGCATTTTCCTGCAGAACATTCAGCCGTCTTTGAAAATAAGAAAATAGGAAGACAGTGATGTCATAGCAAAAGTCTCCAAACCATCTGTGAGAGCCAGATGAAACAGCTGCCTCAATTGAGATGGACTTAACCTTTTACTCTCAGCAGAGTGCTTATTTTCTTTACGCCTTTGCTCTTTGATTCGGCACACGATATCAGCGTGCTTCCTGTGTTCGGACTGCACCTGTAGCACCGTCTCAGAGGAGTCTTCATCCATCAGTTCTCCATTAAATATTAATCCTGTCTGAGAGCGCATTCCTCTTTTAAACATGCCTGGCTGAGAGATACGAACTAATCGCTAATTGAATCGCCCTCATTTAACAAACTTCCTCAAAGGTTCCTCGACGCTTATCTAATCCTGTTCTCCTTCGAAATGGGAAAGTGCTTCTTTCTACAAATCTTTTTTTTCCCTTTGATCAAAACCCTGCAAGTGTTTAGACTTTAATAAACATATGTACGAGGACTGAAGTCTTTCCAGAAGTTGTAGAGTTTAGGAGAAACTGAGCTAGTGATGATCAGCTACTCCATAAGCTACACTTCTGAAAGAGAACTATTTATCATCAAGGAAGACACTCCCTTATGAAAAACACTATGCTAATTACTAGTGTTTTTTTAAAGAGCCCCTATTATGGGTTTTTGAAAACGACAATTTATGCAGCGTGTAACACAGCACTAGGTGAATGAAAATATCCAGCTGAGGTTTAAATCTGAAAGTGCACCGTGTTTAAAACTATTGATTCTTTAACAAAATAGTCGACTTAGAGTCGAATAAATAAATCGTGTTGGGTTCGGATCTTTTGCCTGAACACATCGACGTCGACGTGGTACATGAGCAAATATGAAGTGCCAGTTCCGGTAAAACGTGAACATGCCTTTCTCTTTAGACACTAGCGGAACACGGGGGATCAAGGGACTGATTATGACATGAAGATGATGATCACTGACAGATGGAGACTCGACTGCGGGGAATAAAGGGTTAAAGTTCATTTTCAACCTAGTGCTGTGTTTGTTCCCGTCATTTTTCTGATTTTTGATACAATAACCTACGCTGCAATGTGGAATTCGCTGGCTGTTTGCTATTAAAAGAAAGAGCAGCAGAGACTATTATGTATGGGACTTTGTCAGATTTTGACAGGGACTTTGTCAGTAACTGTTACATTTCATATGGGCCAATTTCTTCTTCCTCCGGATCATAACATGTAAGTGTAATTAAAATTGTTGCCTCATTCTCTGTAATTTGCAAAATATGTATTTAATAGTGTGTTGTAACTTGTAATCGCTCCATGCGGCTTGTAATCACTTATCTATTATAGATCAGTGCCTGTACTGTATCTCTCAGGTTAAATCTTCATGTGGCTATACACATATTGCGTCCAAAGCCACTTTGCTTCTTCCTTTACCGATTTAAACGCATTTCTGAACTCGCCATCCTCTGTTCCTACACACGCACGGTGCAGACAGTTTTCAAAATAGTTCAACTTTTGCCACTGTGTGGATTAATAGTGAATGTGTGTTGTTGTTATTGCTTGGGGTTAGGGTTAAGAGTAGAGTAATATGCTGGTGTTTAACTGCATTGCTTTATTGCATTTGTGCATTGGGCTCTCACATACTCTGTTTGCTACTTCAAAGCCGTGATGGGCATTTGTACTCTTAAAGGAAATGGGAGATGAGACTCTGATTGGTTTATTCTCAATAAATAAGTGAGTTTTGAGAATAAACCAATCAGAGTCTCATCTCCCATTCCCTTTAAGAGTCAGTTGCTTCGCGCCATAGCGCATTTGCTATTTACATGGCGGACTTTGTAAGTGGAAAAACTGAGCGCTTCACTAGCGAGAAAACAGTTAAACAGACTATCTGCAGCGAGAGAATGAGAGAATGAGCCTCCTCATTCTTTACTTTCACTTTCACTCTCTTCCATGGATAAGGAAGCGTGTTGTACGCATCCATTAGCCTACATAATTAATTTCATTTAAGCGCAAAGATTTGTTTCAAAACTATTTCTAAATTCAGATCTAATTTCCAGCAAACGAATAAATGAACAATAATAACGAAGTGTGCTCAAATAACTGAGTTATTTCCAAACACACATGCTATGCCCCATATGGTCTAAAACCTGACAGGTGGGCAAATCTAAGCTTGTTTTCAATAAAACAAATATAAATATGCATATAATAAATAACACTACTACTAATAATAACATTATACAAAAGCAAATTGTCATGAATGAACTGAAAAAGCCCCCCGAGATGAAGAAGGCATGAAAGCAGTGGTTTTTATATTTATTCATTCATTCATTCATTTTCTTTTCAACTTAGTCCCTTTATTAATCTGGGGTCGCCACAGCGGAATAAACCGCCAACTTATCCAGCACTTGTTTTACGCAGCGGATGTCCTTACATCTGCAACCCATCTCTGGGAAACATCCATACACACTCATTCACACTCATACACTACGGACAATTTAACTTACCCAATTCACCTGTGCCGCATGTCTTTGGACTGTGGAGGAAACCGGAGCACCTGGAGGAAACCCACGCGGATGCAGGGAGAACATACAAACTCCACACAGAAACGCCAACTGACCCAACCGAGGCTCGAACCAGCGACCTTCTTTCTATGAGGCGACAGCACTACCTACTGCGCCACTGTGTCGCCGTTTTTATATTTATGTAGAAAATAATAATTATTGTAATATTTTAATCCTTTAATTCTTTTTTATTTGTAAAGATATTTGCGTATTGCTCTACATCCTGTGTGTATTAAGCAATGTTTAAGCGAGGCGCACAACTAACGCGCTCTGCGCTGGACTTTAGACCTCCTCTCCTCTCATTGCACAGTCTATTTTAGTTCCTCAAAATAGCAACGCACCAGCAATGCGCCTCAACACACCTCCTTTTCTAGACCAGAACGCCTATGGGCGCACATATGAGCGCAAATGCATTTGCTATTTAAACAGCGTGGTGCAAAACGTCAAAACGACACTTGCGTCGAGCTGAAACTAGCAAATAACAATTGCGTTGCGCCTTGCGCCGCATTGCACCAGGTGTATGATAGGGCCCAGAGCCCTTATTGTCACTCTTTATCTTGAAATGAAAATGTAAAATATATACTATAGTATAGTTCAAAAACACAGCAGTATTTACTATACATTACTATATTTTTTTATATAAAACTAATATAAACTTACTCGTTAATAAACCATAAAGACGTTGTTCCATCTTATTTATAATTTTTCACGCAGTTTTTACTTCATAAACACATATTGTCACTCTCTAACATGAAATGAAAATGTAAAATGTGCAGTTCTGAAATATAGAAATGCACATACTATAGTATAGTTCAAAAACACTGAAGTATTTACTATACGTTACTGTATTTTTTCATATAAAACTGATATAAACTTACTCACTAATAAACCATAGAGACATCTTTCCATCTTATTTATAATTTTTTCATCTAGTTTTTACTTCATAAACACATATTGTCACTCTCTATCTTGAATTTAAAATGTAAAATGTGCAATTCTGAAATATAGAAATGCCAGCCTGATCTTACAAGGAAACTTAAGTATTTTACGTCTTGTTAGTTTAGTGGCTAATTTGTACGAGTTCAGTCATACGAAAATGTACGATTTTAAAAAGGAGGCGTGGCACCTAACCCCACCCCTAACCCCAACCGTCATTGCGTGATGAGCAAATCGTACTAAATTGTACGAATTAGATCGTACGAATTCATAGGAATTAGCCACTAAATCAAAAAGTTACGAATTGCCGTGAGATTGCGTTGGAAATGCATATACTATAGTATAGTTCAAAAACACTGCAGTGTTTACTACATTACTATATTTTTCATATAAAACTGATATAAACTCACTTGTTAATAAAACATAAAGACATCTTTCCATCTTATTTATAATTTTCCACCTAATTTTACTTCATAAACAAATATTGTCACTCTCTATCTAGAAATTAAAATGTAAAATGTGCAGTTCTGAAATATAGAAATGCAAGAAAATCCAGTTTAAGCACACAGATCCTCTAGATTTATTGTCTTATTATTCTATTTAGAAGTACTTTTTCCAGCGTTTGCTTGATTGCTTTGCATTCTGCATTCTTTTTTTACTGTTATTCTCTTTTTCTCTTGAGGAAGGTGGTAAAATGACAGCTCCCCACCGCTATTACCTCACAGCATGGTGAGGAATGAGACTTCCCACAACTTACATAATCCTGACCCGCTGGCTCGTTTGGCCTGTGTAGAGGTTCTTAAGGCCCTTTTTTAATAGTTTGCCACATAAAGAAGGGAATGTTGGATGAATGGATGGTCTTTGTTTTTGCTCTTTTATGATATGAATGCAGGGGCCCAGAGTGGTGATCTTACATCAGCCCTCCGTGGTTTGTCTGTACGCCTTTCTCTAAGATTGATTATCCCGTAAAGTAAAACGCAATTCCCTGTTGCGAAATGGAATATTGAGAGTTTTAAGTCAAATCCTGAGAGACTGGGGTTACGTATCTGCTTATTTGTTCAGTCTTACAGCTTACATAAATATAAACTACTGTAGTTGTTCGTTAGCGTCATCAAAAACAAGTGGGGATAATGTACAGATGGCCGGTCGTTATCGCAGAAATAAATGCAGGATCCTGGTGTGACGTGATAGAATAAATAGATGGGCATTAAATATTGATTTGAGTTATTTTATGTGAGAAGAGACTGTGGGGTCATACTAGATACATAAAGTTAGCAAAGATATGTCACAAACTGGTGTCCAGGGATGGTCATTATACAGTTTACAAATAATATAATGACTGACGAATACTGTGACCGGCCAATCAGAATCAAGTATTCAAGAGAGCTGTTTATAATGACTGCCTAAATGGCCTGTCAGCCCACAGCAATGAATGATTAGTCAAAACTGCATCAATACAATATATATTTAATGACATCAAATTGGTTTTGCTGAAGGATTTTTTGCTGAAATGTGACAATAGTTATTCAAAAGGTGTTTAAACTCATTTGTGCCCAATTTAAAAAAAAATGGTTTCATGCATTATATCCTTGTTAATAGTGTCCTATGTGAACATGTTTTGCGTTTATTTTCACCAGGTTTTTGAATTTGAATCAACTATAGATGCTGGTTGGCAAATATGTTGCAAGCACCGTTCAATGTAAAAAATGAATAGGAGGAGAACATTTGGCATCCTAACTTAAAACAACTGCTTTCAACAGATTAATTAATATTCATCAACACATTTATTATGTTTAAAATTTGAAAACCAATTGATATGAACCCCCCCAAAAGTTATCTGTTATATAGTTTTATAAATATGACAACACAAAGAACTAATCCATTCGTCTTACAGTGATAAAACACACATTAGTTTCCCCAACAGACTATTGTGTGTCAAAAAGATACATGAAAAAGTTAATAATTATAATTATTTCAATATTTGTAATAATAATTATATATATACAGTGGCGCAGTGGGTAGCACGTTCGCCTTACAGCAAGAAGGTCGCTGGTTTGAGCCTCTACTGGGTCAGTTGGTGTTTCTGTTTGGAGTGTGCATGTTCTCCCTGTGTTTGCGTGGGTTTCCTTCGGGTGCTCCGATTTCCCCCACAAGTCCAAAGACATGTGGTACAGGTGAATTGGGAAGGCTAAATTGTCCGTAGTGTATGTGTGTGCATGAGTGTGTATGAATGTTTCCCAGTGATGGGTTGCAGCTGGAAGGGCATCCGCTGCGTAAAACATGTGCTGGATAAACAGTCCACTGTGGCGACCCCAATTTAATAAAGGGACTAAGCCGAAAAGAAAATGAATGAATGAATGAATATATATATATATATATATATATATATATATATATATATATATATATATATATATATATATATATATATATATATATATATATATATATATATAAATAGTTGAAATCAGAATTATTAGCCCCTTTTTGATTTTTTTCTTTTTTAAATATTTTCCAAATGATGTTTAACAGAGCAAGCAAATTTTCACAGTATATCTGATAATATTTTTTCTTCTGGAGAAAGTCTTATTTGTTTTATTTCGGCTAGAATAAAAGCACTTTTTAATTTTTTAAACTCCATTTTAAGGTCAAAATTATTAGCCCCTTCAAGCTATATATTTTTTCAATAGTCTACAGAACAACCATCGTTATACACTAACTTGCCTAATTACCCTAACCTGCCTAGTTAACCTAATTAACCTAGTTAAGCCTTTAAATGTCACTTTAAGCTGTATAGAAGTGTCTTGAAAAATATCTAGTCAAATATTATGTGCTGTCATCATAGCAAAGATAGAATAAATCAGTTATTAGAAATTAGTTATTAAAACTATTATGTTTAGAAATGTGTTGAAAAAGTATTCTCTCCATTAGACAGAAATTGGGGGAAAAATAAACAGGAGGGCTAATAATTCAGGGGGGCTAATAATTCTGACTTCAACTATATATATATATATATTTATAATTATTGCAGTACTGAAATTTATTTTTGTAAATGAAAATGTTTTTTTCTCCATTTTCTATAAAACACAGACCCTGGTGTTTTGAAAATCTTCACCCTGATAAGAGTTTTCAAAAATGTGGGTTTCAGTGACCTGATACTTTGTTTGTATGTGGACGAACAGCCAAACCATGTAGAAAAAGCAGCGATTTAGGCAATGCTCATGTCTGTGTGGACAGCAGGGCTTAAGGTTAGGACTGAATTCGGTTGTAGATTTGTGTTTTTCTTCAGTGATTCTGCTTTTTAACAGCAGGAATTAATTATTCTCTGTTTTAACCGGGCAACTTATCCAGCACATGTTTTACGCAGCGGATGCCCTCCCAGCTGCAACCCATCACTTAGAAACATCTTTACGCACTCATTCACACACATACACTACTGTCAGTTTAGCTTACCCAATTCAAATAAAGCGCATGTCTTTGGACTTGTGGGGGTAACCGGAGCACCCGGAGGAAACCCTTGCAAACATGAGAACATGCAAACTCCACACAGAAATGCCAACTGACCCAGCTGAGGCTCGAACCACTGACTTTCTTGCTGTGAGGCGATCGTGTTACCCACTGCGCCACCATGACGCCCAATTGTGACAATATGAAAGATAAAATAAATGTACACAGCGTATGCTTTTGGTAAACCTATGGATGTTTTATATATTATATATATTATTTCCTTATAAAAATGTATATTCATTATAAACTTACATCTTCATATGTCCTTATATCTTAACATTTTAAAATACATAACAATATCACATGACCTTATATGTCATACCTACAGTAAAGTACATTTACATTTCCTAATGGGTGAAAACAAGTTGTCTATATAACATCAAGCACTAGAAACTTTGAAAAGCCCTGACTTAACACACTCAAATATACAGTCAGCATTTTCTCAGAAGCATGAAAGCGTAGTCTCCTCCTTCCCTCACCAATCACATCCCCACAGGTAGTAATGCATGAGGAAGCCTGTACTATTTCCCTCAGATTAGCCTGTAACCCACAGGCACCCCATTGCCATGGGAACCACTGAGGCAATCAAGAACAGATCACCTACAAATGGCGCCCAGCCTGGAAGAGAAGCACTGACTCTAGACCTGAGGCTCAAATCACTGCAGTGTAAGACGGATTTGACAAACTTTGGTGCATAGCTCGCCTTGCACTGCTTGTGCTGCTGACAGGAATGATGTCTCAAAAACAGGCGTCTTTCTGATTTATATGTGTGCTATTGTTTTTATGTTTCTGGGCAAGATTTTGGCCTGCAGAATGATGGACATCGCATAGTATTACAGTGAAGTGGTGAGCATATCTATAGGGTAGTGTATCATACTTTGATGGGATATTGTGAGTTAAGCTTGTATGCATCCACTGAGCAACCACACAAAACACCCTAGCAACTAGGGGTGTGAACCTACACTGGTCTCACGGTTCAGTTAGTTTACGATTGTCATGTCGTCGATTCAGTTCAATTCGATATCATCATGGTGCATTGACAATGCTTTCCATAAACACTTTGATATATTACTTAGCAAAGCACTAATTCTTGTATTAAAATGTATCATTTATAAATATATTTCTATATTATTTGTAATACAATTTCGTTCTTTAATACAAGCAGTCAGATATACGTACTGTACCTTTAATTTTATCTGCTCTTTTTGAATGTATCAAACAAAACTCAAGAACATGCGCAGAACAAAAAAAGCATTTAAAACAAATAAACATATGTAAACATTATCCCGCTTGCTTTTTGAGAGTTGTTGAGCGAGTTCATAAATGCCTATGATTGGCTGCGTCCGAAACCGCATACTTCCATACTATACAGTACGCTAAAATCAGTATGCGAGCCGAGTAGTATGTCCGAATTCATATAATTCGAAAATCAATATGCAAGAAGTACCCGGATGACTTACTACTTCCGGCGAGATTCTGAAGTGCGCTGTGCTATCCCATGATGCTCCGCGAGAGAATTCATAAATGGAAGTAAATCGACGCAACTGACCACGTAGGTCACGTGACCATGACAAAATGGCGGATGTAGTATGTCCGAATTCCATTCATACTTCTTACATTCATACTGTATAGAACGTACTTTTCTAAAGGCTGAGTAGTACGTTTAAATTCAAATGCAGTACCAACTGAGTAGTAGACGGTTTCGGACGCAGCCATTGATCACATGCTCAACAGAAAAGGCTGCAATTGGCTCTAACGGTCAGCATGGCTCTCACGCTGTTTAGCAAACATTAACTATGTTTCCATCCACCTATGTTTATGCGCATTTTGGTCATGCGCATAAAAAAACGGTTGATGGAAACGCCATGATGCGCAAACATTTTGAAAATGCACATACAAAACATATGCGCATAACTGAGTAGGATAAACTTTTTATTCGATAAGAAAAGATGCGCATAAACTACGATGGAAACACTTTTACCGCACAAATTCCAGTGTGTGCATTAAAAAAAGGTCATGTGATTTTGTTAGAAGAGATCATGTGATGATAAAAATGTGTGTAAATGGACAAACCAGCAGGCTGAGCACATTATAAACCATCTGAAATGTTGTTTTTGTCATTCTAAAACGCCTTACCGTTTCAGGATTAGTGTTATTATATTATTAATAACATCCAGAATCAAGAGCGTCTGTGCTCCGCCTTCAAACGCCACCGCGTGTTCACTCCATGTCAGGATTGCCTTCTGAGGCGCAAGTCATTTATTAGATGAAGAAAAGATTGACGCAGTTTCTCCAACTGCAGCAAATTCAGTTTTACTGATATTTGGCGCCAGTTAATCAGGAAGTGACGATTTTGTTCGCTTTGACACGTTGACTTTATTCGCATGTCGATAATCCAGTTTTGCATTCGCATTTTTGGATGGAAACATAGCTAATGACAAAGACACTGATGTTAAATGGCCGCAGCGATCAGCTGATCCATTATAGACGGCGACGCAGTGGAGACATCGCTCTGCAGACAACTCACTCGTGTCTGTATCCACAAGTAACGTTATTGTTGTAACAGCCGAGAGAGGAAATAAAACGTTACCTCACGAACACGCCAGCAGGTGAAAGGGGCCTCAGAGAGTGTGAGAGAGAGAGTTTACAGCTTTCATTTTTTCCTAGCTGGGTTCTGATGTACTTCCCTGTCACTGAAAGACTGTCCAGCAAATTCACAACCAGTGAATTGTGCACAGTTATCTGCTTTTTAAGCAGTTGGAGCGTTTTAATTACTCAGTGTCCTCCCTCGCTATAGTAAGCTACCGCCATATAACGCATATGTGATAAATTCCGCCAGTACATAATAACCGGTTATGATTATTACAGAATCAATACCGAATTGTTTGTGTCTGCATTGTGGTGCATCTAAGAAACAATTAATTTTGACACCCCTACTTGCAACCCAACATTATCTTGGCAAATGATCATGGAATAAGTAGGACAATCAACAAATTCATTCTGCTTCATGTTGGGTGGTACGTTGCAACCCAGGCTCATTATTGATACATACTCCTGTATACATTTCGAGACAGTGCGAAATATGTCCCAGGAGGTTTTTTTTTTTTTGCAGTTTTTGTTTTTGCGAATCCATCAGAGGCCGCTGTGTACGCTTTTTCAGATCTCAAATTTTTCTCGCGAGTGCCATTCACGCCTGCTGTTCTCGATTAAATTCACTAGAGGCTGCTGTTGACTGACTGAATACTTTTATTTTTTGCCTTTTGTTTTGTTTTACCTGCTTTCTGGAACCATTCTTCAACAGACTCAAACCCTGTAATCACAGTCAACTCCTCTATGTGTCTCAAGTCTGCCGACGTACATGGCGAGCTACTAAGCAAACTGGTAACAGTGGAAAAGCCGTTCACACGAAGTTAAGCGGTCAGCTGGTAGCGAAAAGAGAAACAGAAGCTGTTGGTGGTGTCATACCTCCTCGTAGCGTTAGTTTTAAAGATAAAATGCAGCCCTACATACAGCTGGCTACATAATTCGCAAAATGTATATGGGTGTACGTTTACACAATGACCCTGTGTTTGTTCTTTGCCTTCGCATTAAGCAAAATCCTTCATATTATATTATATTATATTATATTATATTATATTATATTATATTATATTATATTAAATTATATTATATTATATTATATTATATTACATTATATTATATTATATTATATTATATTATATTATATTATATTATATTATATTATATTATATTATATTATATTTTCCCAAAGATGGGTTGAGGCTGCTAGGGCATCCGCTGCGTAAAAACATGCTGGATAAGTTGCTGGTTTATTCCGCTGTGGCGACCCCAGATTAATAAAGGGACTAAGCCGAAAAGAAAATGAATGAATTATATTATATTATATTATATTATATTATATTATATTATATTATATTATATTATATTATATTATATTATATTATATTATAATACGATGCAAACAAATAAACATAACAAATAATTATAATAATAACAAATGCCAGCAAAAAGTTCTTGCTTCTCTAAGAAAATCGTGAGTTAAAAAAAGTCAGTTTTTCCATAATATCTGAGGGTTTATTGAACATTCATATAATCCCTCAGAGTGTCCCCACTTTCATCTTATAATTACAGATTCATCAGCCATGTGCTCTTTTCATCGCAGCTGGACACAAGCGTCTGTGTGTGTGTGTGTGAGAGAGAGAGCATAAGTGTTGAGTAGTTAATTATGTTTGGTCTTTAGTAAGTCTTTTGGTATTAATCTTGGCTAATCTTAATAAAAATGGATGAAATCCCTCTAACTGCTTACAGTCAGGACCTTTTTTTCCACGCTTTTATGTCATCTCACTTTGTCTCTGTCTCCAGTTCTTTTTTCTCCCATTTATCGTCTCTAACCATATGCTAATGATGCCTTATCTTTTTTTCTGCTATAATCAGCTGGTAGCAAGAATGTACAAAAATTGCACTGCATGGACTGGTCTTAAAGTAACACTGCAGTTTTTTTTGGGAAATAGGCTCATTTTAAAAGTCCCCTAGAAATAAATGGTGAGTCTTGTCATTTTTTAAATCCATTCATCCAATCTCCGGGTTTGGTGGGAGAAGTTTTAGCTTAGCTTAGCCTAAATCATTGAATCAGATTAGACCATTAGCATCTCACTCAAGCAAATGCACCGATATTAAGGAGTGCTGTTTTCTGGTAAACTAGCTGTCATTGTGCTATCATAATATCATTATGCCTGCTGCAGCAATGATACGGCAGCAAAGTTTCTTGATTATTACGCAAGAATTAGAGTATAGTTCCTATATCGACCTACAAAATAGCAAGTTTTAATTTCCAGTCAGTCTTAATACATGTAAATGCAGAATAGTCAAGCTTTAAATATAATGATCAAAACTCTTTTTTGAAATTTTTGAGTGAGATGCTAATGGTCTAATCCGATTTCATGATGTATGCTAAGCTAAGCTAAAAGGGCTCCGTTCAATCCTGGAGATTGGATAAATGTTTTCAAATATGATAAAATTCAAGTGTTACTCTAGGGAACTTGTACAATGAGCCTATTTCCAATAAAAATTGGAGTGTTCCTTTAATTCAACCGATGCATTTTTGATGTGTGCATTGAGGGTGATTTCACTGGAAAAGGCTTACTTACTGACTGCGAGGAAAGATGTGATTTTCCATAAGGCCTGTTTGGCTGTGGTTATGTGATTATTCACTTTTATGCGACTGGAATGCGTCTGGACCATAAATATGTTTGCAGACAGCTGAATGAACTAGGTGAAACTCGACATGCAGGGATGGATTAATGCATGTGAGATGCTGCAGAAAAGGATCCCAGTTTAACTTTAAAGAAACATCTTTATTATCGCCATGACCTCTGTACTCTTTTTCTCTGCCTCATAGTCTCAGAGATGTTCTGATAAGCGAGTCTTGCAAGATGTGGAAAAAAAAAAAAAGGAGCAGTTCAAAACCACTTTGGGTTTGTTTATGCAGTGATGATATCCTCTTCTCTGGAAATAAAACAGACTGGAATTATAGACAGACTAAACAAATTATGCATGATATTTCAGTGCCATATCAGTTGATATTAGACCATTTTTATTTACTTTTTTGCGTGTTTATTTGGTGCTAGAATTAATGATATAGAGGAAGTGGATCTTGCAATCATACTGAAGGCACTATCAGGCACCTACACTCACCAGCCACTTTATTAGGTACACCTTACTAGTACCGAGTTGGACCCCCTTTTGCCTTCAGAACTGCCTTAATCCTTCGTGGCCTAGATTCAACAAGGTACTGGAAATATTCCTCAGAGATTTTGCTCCATATTGACATGATAGCATCACGCAGTTGCGGCAGATTTGTCGGCTGCACATCCATGATGCGAATCTCCCGTTCCACCACATCTCAAAGGTGCTCTATTGGATTGAGATCTAGTCACTGTGAAGGCCATTTAAGTACAGTGAACTCATTGTCCTGTTCAAGAAACCAGTCTTAGATGATTCACTCTTTATGACATGGCGTTCAGAGATGTTCTTCTGCATACCTCGGCTGTAACGGGTGGTTATTTGAGTTACTGTTGCCTTTCTATCAGCTCGAACCAGTCTGGCCATCCTCCTCTGACCACTGGCATCAACAAGGCATTTGCCCCCACAGAACTGCCGCTCACTGGATATTTTCTCTTCTTCAGACCATTCTCTGTAAATCTTCGAGATGCTTGGGCGTGAAAATCCCAGTAGATCAGCAGTTTTTGAAATACTCAGATCAGCCCATCTAACAACCATGCCACATTCAAAGTCACTTAAATCCCCTTTCTTCCACATTCTGATGCTCGGTTTGAACTGCAGCAGATCGTCTTGACCATGTCTACATGCCTAAATGCATTGAGTTGCTGCCATGTGATTGCCCGATTAGAAATTTGCGTTAACATGCAGGTAACGCGCAGTATATAACAAATCACATTGAAGAGCATCAACAAATTGTTTAATGTTTATATTTACTGATAAAAGGAAAAGAATGTAATATGCACATACATTTGTGTATGCTAAATTAGGCAACAATGGATATTTTTAATTATTCATGCTCATTTATTAACTTATAACAGAATATTTATATTGGTAGATTTTTTATATCAGAACAATATTTTGTCCACATGTTTTTATTTTATTTTATTTTATTTTATTTTATTTTGTTTTATATTTTATTTTATTTTATTTTAGTGTCCAAAGCCCAAGAATCTTTAAATCAAATTCCATTTTAATATGCTGTCATACATAGCAAAAATAAATGCTGGGTTGTTTTTAACTCAGACAAAAAAAAGAAAAAACAATATAAAATTAATTAATATATTCACAAATAAACAAACATTAAATACATTAAAAAAAAAAAAAAAAAAAAACAGAGTTTCGGTTTGTCCATTTTTTACCCAAATTTGGCTATATATATTTTTTGAGTGTAATAGAAATGTAATCATTTATTATAATTCTTTCTCACAAAAAATATGCAATCATTCTTTGCTGAGGATATTTATTGAACCGAAAACCAATTTACTCTCTTTTCATATTTTAAAAACCTTTTAGTTTGCAACTGAAACATTTCAGAGAGTGTAACAGGTAAAGAAAAACTAAGTAAACCAAAAAATGGTTACAATGACATCTCAACACTAGAATTATGGCTTTTGATTTGGAAAACAGCTTTTATGGCCTTGACATAAGGACACATTTTGTCTTAAAACTAAAAACTAGACTTCTATAATGTGTTTTGATTTGCCCTTGACAGGGGGAATGATGGGAAAAAGTGTGAGTATAAAGCAGAACAACTTTCCCACACCTCTCTCCTGTCCAGCCCATTCTTTTACACATGCTGCATTTGTCATTTTGCACATTGAGAGCTTTTTCTGGCAGCTGCCGCGTACACTGAGTGGAAATGCATCTTCACCTCTTCTCCTTTCTGTCCGTTATTTCTCTTCTTCACTGGTTTAGAATGGATGGAAGCAAGTGCTGAGATTCACAAAGATGCAGATCAGCAGGAGCACAACACATGCTTTAAATAAAAAAAAACTGTCTTGCGATGTTTGTTTTGATAGCAAATATAAAGGATTTCTTGAAAACAGTTTAAAAAAAAAGCTATGATCTTTGAGTCCTTTCAACATGTGTTTTTATGTCAAGTTAACTTATTAAACGAAGTAAATTATGTTTAAATTATTTTTAAGTTATAATAGATTCCATTTGATGTTGTAAGATTTTTATTTATTAGAATTTAAGTTGAAAGAACATTAAAAGTTAATTTGATTTCACTTTTAAAATATAAGGCTAATTCTTTACAGCGTGTATTCCTTTAAAATTATATTACTCGCTCAAGAGCCAGATTTTCTAAGTAGGACAAATGCAAAAAAGGTCAGGTAATCAATATTTCATTTACTTTTCCTTTAATTTTATATTTGGGAACAGCCACCCATGAGGTGTTTCTGGGAAGTTTCAGCGCATGATTTCACTCAGCACATGAGTCCACTGTGGATGCAGAATTTCCAGATGAACAAATCAACCTTATTTTGAGTTGTCCAATGCCCTCCTGTAACGCCTGCTTTATTAAGCCCCAAAGTGCTAGTTTCTGCAAATAAATGCGTTGCTATCATTTTGAAGAATGAGACTGGACTTTTATGTGACCTGCAAAAGCTAAAGAAACTGTTTCTGTTGCAGTTTCGCAAAATATTCCTTTTTTTAAACAGCCTGAAAACCTCATGTGGGCTTAAGCGTAAGAATGGCATTTGGGGGCTTTAAAGGGTTATTTCACCCCAAATTAAACTTCTGTTCTTGTTTATTAAACTTTGTCAATTCAGAAATCATAATTCATAATTAATATTTAATACAAATTCATATGAATCTGCAGTTTCTGAATTCTGAAGAGAGGAGATTTAATTGAAATGAATGAATGAATGAAACTATAATAATGAGATAAACAGATTTATTGAATTAATGAGAAACAATTAATTGTGTGATGATTGAATCAATGAATGATTGAGAAACAATAACTCGATAAGATGAATCGATTTAATGTAATAAATGAACGAATGGATGACAAACAATCAATTAATAAAATGAACAGATTTAATTTAATGGATGAATGAATGAGAAACATGAAGAGATTTAACGAGTGAATAACAAACAATAACTCAGTGAGATTAATTAATTTAATGTAATGAATGAATAAATGACAGACAAATTAATGAGATGAATACATTTAATTTAATGAATGAATGAGAAACAGTAACTCAATGAGATGAACGGATTCAATATAATAAATGAACACATGAATAACAAACAATGAATAAGGTGAACAGATTTAATTGAATGAATGAATGAATGAATGAGAAACACTAACTTAATGAGATGAAGAGATTTAGCGAATGAATAGGAAACAATAACTGAGAGATTAATGAATTTAATGTATTGAATGAATGAATGAACAAACAACAAATTAATGAGATGAATAGATTTCATTTAATGTATGAATGAGAAACTAACTCAATGGGATGAATGGATTTAGGGTAATAAATGAACGAATGAATAACAAACAATAAATAAGATGAACAGATTTAATTGAATGAATGAATGAATGAGAAACATTAACTTAATGATATTACCAAATATAATTGAATTAATGAAAGAATAAATGAGAAACATTAACTTAATGATATTAACAAATTTAATTGAATAAATGATTGAATGAATAAATGAGAAACATTAACTTAATGATATTAACAAATTTAATTGAATAAATGAATGAATGAATAAATGAGAAACATTAACTTAATGATATAAACAAATTTAATTGAATGAATGAATGAATGAATGAATGTATGAATGAATGAATGAATGAACGAACGAACGAATGAATGTATGTATGTATGTATGAATGAATGAATGAATGAATGAATGAGAAACATTAACTTAATGATATAAACAAATTTAATGGATGGATGGATGGATGCAACATGATGACTTTATGAGATCAACTGATTTAATTTATTGAATGAATGAGAAACATTACTCAATAAAATAAACAAATTTAATTTAATGAATGAATGAGAAACATTAACTTAGTGATATGAACAAATTTAATGAATGAATGAATGAATGAGAAACAATAACTTGATGATATGAACAAATTTAATGAATGAATGAATGAATGAATGAAAAACATTAACTTAATGAGATGAACAAATTTAATGAATGGATGAATGAATGAATTGATAGATGGATGAATTAATGAGAAACAATAACTTAATGAGATGAATGGATTTAATGAATGAATGAATGAATGAGAAACAATAACTTAATGATATGAACAAATTTAATGAATAAATGACTAAATAAATTAATTAATTAATGAGAAACATTGACTAATGAGATGAACAAATTTAATTTAATGAATAAACGAATGAATTGATGGATGGATGAATGAATGAATAAGAAACAATAACTTGATGAGATGAATGGATTTGATGAATGAATGAATGAACGAATGAATGAATGAATGAATGAATGAATGAATGAATGAATGAATGAATGAATGAGAAACAATAACTTAACGAGATGAATGAATTTGATGAATGAATGGATGAATGAATGAGAAACAATAACTTGATATGAACAAATTTAATTAATGAATGAGAAACATTCTTAATGACATTATAACAACTTAATGAGATGAAAAAAAATAATTTAATGAATTGATGGATGGATGAATGAATGACAAACAATAACTTAATGAGATGAATGGATTTAATGAATGAATGAATGAATGAATGAATGAATGAATGACAAACAATAACTTAATGGTTTGAACAAATTTAATGAATGAATGAATGATTTAATGAATTAATGAATAAATGAGAAACATTAACTTAATGAGATGAACAAATTTAATGAATGGATGAATGAATGAATAAATGAATGAATGAGAAACATTAATGAGATGAACCAATTAATTTAATGAATGGATGAATGAATGAATGAATGAATGAATGAATGAATGAATGAATGAATGAATGAATGAATGAATGAATGAATTGATGGATGGATGGATGGATGGATGAATGAATAAGAAACATTAACGTAATAAGATGAACAAATTTGATTTAATGAACGAATCATTCATTCAGCAGATTTGTAAAAAATATATTAGATTGATTTTCTGAAAATGTACTCGGAGCAACGTACATTATGTTTTGCAAAAAATGTAGGCTGAGGCACGTATTTCCGATGAGCTGGAAACTTCGCTCCAGGGTCTGGGTGAGACTCCAAGCCTTCCAACTTCTCGATCTTAAGGTCACACACTATTCCGAATGTGATTTTGAATGGAAGGAAAAGGGAAAGCCTCAGGAAAATGTAAACAATGGAAGCAGCAGCGGGATACACAGCGAGTCCTCCACCCCGTTCCCTGCCTGTTCCTCAGATGTTTTTCCTGCACTCCTCATTCCTCTAATAGAAGTTTACTTCCAATCTTCCTCTTCCAAACCCAGAATTCAGCTCAGTTTCTGGCACTGCACTGGACAAACAATGTTTTCCAACAGCAGCCAAAGTGGCCCTGTCAAGCACTCATGTTGTACAATAATGAAATGTCCATTGTTTTGGAATGATGGATAGGCATAAGATTGTTTTCTTCAGATGTTTTGTCGGATTTTGTGCAATGTCCCATACCAGAGAATGATGACGCATTATGTATTGTGAATGTGTTTTGACTGCAGACTTTAGACTCAGACTGTTCTTCTCAGTAGGGCTGATGTGGTTCTTCATTAAGTGACATCAGGCATATGGCATTCATTACACACACCCTATGGTTCACTGAAGCTTGGGAGCACACACCCCATGAACACACACACACAAACTTTTACAGTTGTCTTTATGAGGACTTCCCATAAATGCATTGATTTTTCTACTGTACAAACTGTATATTCTACCCTACCCTGAGTTTCCCATGGGGACCAAAAAAATGTCCCCACAAGACACACACACAAACACAAGACCTGGAAGCTGTTTTTCCCACATAATTCATTAAGATGTTTGCTTGAGGAATGTACTTATTTTTTAATGAGTTTTTGAGTGATTTTCTGTTCATTCATTCTCCTTTGGCTTAATCCCTTTATTAATCTGGGGTCGCCACAGCGGAATGAACCACCAACTTATCCAGCATATGTTTTACGCAGCAGATTCCATCCCTTCCAGCTGCAACCCAGTACTGGGAAACATCCATACACTCTCACATTCACACACATACACTATTGCCAATTTAGTTCATTCAATTCATCTATAGCGCATGTCTTTGGACTGTGGGGGAAACCAGAGCACCGGGGGAAACCGGAGCACTCCACACACAAATGCCAACTGGCCCAGCCGGGACTCGAACAGTGAGGGTCACCACTGTGGGGCTAACCACTGATCCATCATGCCACCTGATTTATTATTATTATTATTATTATTATTATTATTATTATTATTATTATTATTATTATTATTATTATTATTATTATTATTATTATTATTCAATGATGCATACAGTTAATTAAAAGTGCATTTTATAAATTACTTTTAAAAATGGAAAGTTTTTACAATTTCCACCAATAATATATAGTTTTTTTCACTTCTGATTATGATCATGATTCTTGAAAAATGTATCTTGAGCACTGAAACATTATTATTTAAAATCATTATATAATGATTTCTGAATGATCATGTGACACTACAGTAAAACCACAGTATTAGCTGCTGATATTCAGCTTTACAATTGCCGGAATAAATAACATTTTAACATTTATTCAAAAGTTGTAATAACACTGTACTTTTTAAACTGTATTTTTGATTAAATAAATGCAACCATTGGGTGAACAATACAAGACCTCTTTATAAAAAAAGAAAATAAATAAATTATATAAATTTGCACAATTTTTTTAACTGATTTAATAAATAAATAAACCAATACATGCATACATATAAACATTAACTTAAATTAAATTATTCAATTCCGAAGATTGAAAAGTACACAGTACTCAACACGCAAAAGCACTTGAACTGAAAAGTCTTCCCTTTAGCTGTAACAATTTTATAATTGTTCTTTTAAGAAAAAATACATCTTTGAATTAATATCTAGTTCACAGAACTGCTCTTGTGAATGATTCATACACAAATCAAATAGAAATATAACAGAAATAAAGAATCAAATAGAAATAAATATGGTTCTTGTGTTCAACAGAGATTATTTTCAGTCACGAAAGCTTTATCTGTTTGTACACTGAAAAAAATTACTTTTGCTGTTTGTTTAAACTACTTTGTAAACTACTAGTGATTTTGAGGCCCATCGCAACATCACTTTAAGTGCAGTTTTACCTGCCCACCAAATTGATTGACAGGTGCCATGTCTCCAAAATGACATGTATATACATGTCCACAGAACAATTTTCGCAAAGAAACTGGGATTAAAGCATATGTTACAAGTCTCTGTGATCAGCTGCACCTCAATAATTCATTCATACGTTTAAAACGTTTTGAAAAAAGTTGGTAATAAAGAGAGTAAAATAAAGAGAGTAAAGAGAGTAAATAATTACCACGGCCGCATGACGTCAATAAACACGCATACAGTTGAAATCAGAATTATTAGCCCCCCTGTGATTTTTGTGTTTTTTTTAATATTTTCCAAATGATGTTTAAAGGGTCACGAAACACCAAAACACATTTATTGAGCTGTTGACAGTCATATATGTGTCCCACGCTGCTATAAACACTATTAGGACACAAATATTGCACTAAAAAGTGAAAATTGGTTGTTTTTGCGTTATTTTGAGCAAATTCGTTCTTCCGGTTTGAAACGAATTTTTGAAGCTACGTCACGGCCATGAGATACATAGGTGTAAATCCAGAGTGGAGAATGGCTGTCTGTCTTTTCGAGGACATAGTGACGTCTCTGAGTGTGCGGCATTAATTCATGACAAAGACGTGCTTCAAACCAATCAGCGCGCTCTATTGTGTATGACGTGAAACTTCATTAATATGCATGATAGCTCCGGAGACTGTTTACCAGTTTACAGCGTTCAGACGGCAGCGAGACGCCACGTTGTGTTGCCAAAACAAGTGAAAGTACAAGAATTTCAAGACAAAATTCGTAGATGTTGCGTTTATTAGTGTGTTGCAACGAAGGTTTTGTTTTCATTTTCCCTCTATGAGAGAGCAGCTGGACTCACGTGTGGAATACAGTGCACGCGACACGCGACAGAAACGCGTTTGTAAGGAACATTTTTACCCGAGAGCTTTTTCTCATCTGGAAATGATGAAATCCGGATTTGCCGCTCGTCTCCTTTTAATAAAAAGACACAGCTCCAGTTTGATTGTCTGTCTACAGATTTGGTAAGTGTTTGCAGTGCAGTGCCCTTTGTTTAAATGCTGCTCTCCGAGTGTAAACATGTAAACACAAACTATTCCCGTCGTGCAGGATTTTCGCTGCATTTTGTGACAGGATAGTCTATACACACACGGCTTTCTGACGCTACCTACCTACCGAGTACATAAGTTACAGAGAAATGCAGAGGATTTTTTTCTCTCATTCGCCATGCTGTATCAAATCAGCCTCTGTGCGTTTGTTTTGCCTGTGAAACTTAGCGCGTGCCCAAATGGAAACTCCCTTTTATGCAAATTCTACCCTCTTTCCCTCCCCCGACACTCCCACACTCCCAGAGCTGGACACGCCCAACTTTCCTGACTTTTTTCAAAACAGAGGTGTGAAAACACCCTGCTGAGACAGGGGGTTTCGTGGCCCTTTAACAGAGCAAGGACATTTTCACAGTATGTCTGATAATATTTTTTCTTCTAGAGAAAGTCTTATTTGTTTTATTTCGGCTGGAATGAAAGCAGTTTTTATTTTTTTTAAACACCATTTTAAGGACAAAATTATTAGCCCTTTAAGCAAAATTTTTTCCGACAGTCTACAGAACAAACCATCGTTATACAATAACTTGCCTAATTACTCTAATATGCTTAGTTAACCTAAATAACCTAGTTAAGCATTTAAATGTCACTTTAGGCTGTATAGAAGTGTCTTGAAAAATATCTAGTCAAATATTATTTACTGTCATCATGGCAAAGATAAAATAAATCAGTTATTAGAAATGAGTTATTAAAACTATCATGTTTAGAAATGTGTTGAAAAAATCTTCTCTCTGTTAAGCACAAATTGGGGAAAAAAAATAAACCGGGGCGAATAATTCAGGGGGGCTAATAGTTCTGACTTTGTATGTGTGTGTGTGTTTGTGTGCACTGCAAACGGCATTTGTGTGTGACTCATCATATCAGAAAGGCTTGAATAAACTCCACCACAAATACATCAAATAAACGTACTTGCTATTTTTGACCAGTGAGCTGCATTTCAGATTCATACGTGTCTTTCTCTGTCACTGATGGCTGTTTATCTGACGTAACGCAAGAGAAGCAGACATGCACGTGGGAGCAGTGGGCGGGGAGAAGCAGCTCATTTGGATTTAGAGCCACAGGCTACAAAAACAGCTACACTGAACTCAGACACCAAAATGGGCAGATTCTACATTATATAATAAATAATCTGATGGGTATTTTGAGCTGAAACTTTACAGACACATTCTGGAGACACTAAAGTCTTATCTTACATCTTGTAGGTAAAATAGTTGCCCTTTAAAATAAGTATGTTTTTTGGGGGGGACAACTTAATTGTTTTATGAACATGGAAGTTCACTTAATCGATTTCTGTTGGGACAACATGAAGGAATATTTTACAGTGCATGAATATATTTGTATGCACTATTTGCATTAAATCATGCATTTATTCTTTTAGGTTGTTTTTGTATCTTAAACTGCAACGATGATAACCCGAAGCATTTCCATTTGTGTTTAACAGAAGAATTTTGAATCGATCAATAGACTCTAAGAAGATGCCGTTGGATGTCATAAACTAAAATGATGCTTTGTAAATATGTGTTTTATAACTCCTAATCTTGTGATGATGTTGACATTTGAGTTAATCAGATTTGCATCACACGGGCATTAAGAGATGATGTGCATCTGCTCGACTGCTCGCGGCCTGTGACTTTCGGGACACTTAATCTGGATTGTGAGAAACTGGATCAGGGTTAAATGGGACAGAAATGTGGATTGAGGACAGCGATCTTTCTTTCATTCCACCCTGTGCTCTTGTATATGAGTGTGTGTGTGTGTGTGTGTGTTTCTGAGGTCCTGCTGCATTACAGCACTGACATGCCTCAGTGCTGATGACATCGTTCAACTAGGAGGTGGCCTATAGCACCGATGATGTCATAGACAGCGAATCAGATCATTTGCTGCAGCCTTCGTCGATTAGAGAAATTACAGCTTTTTTTTTTTTTTTTGGTACATCATCATTCTTTCATCCCGGCTTTTCCATTGATTTCCACTTTGTATCTTTCTCTTTTTTTCTGCAATGCAATATTTTTGTAAGCAAAACCAGTTTTTCCCAGTTCGGACTGCCTCTGGTTTGGACACAACTCTGATTGTGGTATTTTTTGGTCCAGTTTTTTTTCTGCATGATGCTGTGGAATAGGATAGAGTTCAATACAGAAATGCATTAAACATAGATCAATGCTTTCTGACTTTGTGGAAGACATTCTAATGTGACGGCTGAAGAGATCACTTCTTCCAGATGTACGTACAAAATGATGATGCTTTTGTAAATATGTGTAAACCAAACTCTAGAGAGCGCTAGAGAGTCGTATCAAGAGAAATGACAATATAGATGTGTTTGTAGAGGCCTCAAAAAGTATTTGAAAGCAATGTTTTGTTGTCATAACACTAGATAGCGGATCAAGATTTGACACAAAAATCTTTATATATACAGTTGAAGTCAGAATTATTAGCCCCCCTGAATTTTTAGCCCCCCTGTTTATTTTTTTCCCCAATTTCTGTTTAACGGAGAGATTTCTTCAACACATTTCTAAACATAATAGTTTTAATAACTCATTTCTAATAACTGATTTATTTTATCTTTGCCATGATGACAGTACATAATATTTGACTAGATATTTTTCAAGACACTTCTATACAGCTTAAAGTGACATTTAAAGGCTTAACTAGGTTAATTAGGTTAACTAGGCAGGTTAGGGTAATTAGGCAAGTTATTGGTTTGTTCTGTAGACTATCGAAAAAAAATATAGCTTAAAGGGTTTAATAATTTTGTCCTTAAAATGGTTTTTAAAAAATTAAAAACTTTTATTCTAGCCGAAATAAAACAAATAAGACTTTCTCCAGAAGAAAAAATATTATCAGACATACTGTGAAAATTTCCTTGCTCTGTTTTAGGAAATATTTAAAAAAGAAAAAAAATTCAAAGGGGGGCTAATAATTCTGACTTCAACTGTATATATTAATTATCAATTTTAATTTAAATTCATTCATTCATTTTCTTTTCAGCTTAGTCCCTTTATTAATATGGGGTCGCCACAGCGGAATGAACTGCCAACTTATCCAGCGTATGTTTCACGCAGCGGATGCCCTTCCAGCTGCAACCCATCACTGGAAAATAAATTTAAATTATATCAATTATATTTTATCATAAAAAAATAAATCAATCAGATGAACTGTGAAATTTATTTATTTAAATAATAATAAGTAATAAAAATACCTGGTTGTAAATCTCACTATATGTGACACTGTACCACAAAATACAGTCTAATGCTTTATGGGTGTATTTTTGTCAATAGCCAAAAATTGATTGTTCATTCATTCATTTTTTTTCAGCTTAGTCCCTTTATTAATCAAGGACAGCCACAGCGGAATGAACCGCCAACTTATCCAACATATGTTTTATGCCCTTCCAGCTGCAACCCATCACTGGGAAACACTCATACACTCTCATTCTCACTCATACACTACAGACAATTTAGCTTACCCAATTCACCTGTACTGCATGTCTTTGAAGTTGTGGGGGAAACCGGAGCACCCGGAGGAAACCCACGCGAACACGGGAAGAACATGCAAACTCCACACAGAAATGCCAACCGCCTCAGCCAAGGCTCAAACCAGCGACCTTCTTGCTGTTAGACAACATTGCTACCCACTGCGCCGCCCAAAATTAATTTTATGGGTCAAAATTATTATTTATTCTTTTATGCTAAAAAGCATCAGAATGTTAAGTAAAAATCTTGTTTCATGACAATATTTTCTAACTGTAAATATATCAAAGCTTAATTCTGATTAGTAATATGTGTTGTTAGGAGCTTCATTTTAGCAACTTCATCTGGGATTTATTTTTATATATAGATTTTTTTTTTAAACTCGTATATTCCAGATTAAGATATAAATAATTGTACCTCAGCCACATTAAAAACATTAATCAAAACATTTATCAATAGAAAGCTTATTTAATCAGCTTCCAGATTATATATTGACCTTGACAATTTAAGAAATCTGACACTTAAGACTAGTTTTGTGGTTCATGGTTATATATGTGACGGGCCAGAGATCTTTATAATTTCTACAAAACAGAAAACACATAATCCAGTCATTAAAATGGAATTTACTGTACAGCTAGTAAATTCGTTTGAATAAATCAAAAAGTAGCACTGTACACCTATTCAAATCACAGTGTCTGTGAATACTAAAGTTGGAAAATACTATATATACACTCACCAGCCACTTTATTAGGTACACCTGTCCAACTGCTTGTTAAAGGTGCTGTATGTAAGTTTTTGACTCTTCTAAAGCATAAAAATACCATAATATGTGTGCAGATATTTAAGAAACATCCCAAGTGAACATACTTGTTTAACTGAAAAACAATGCTGAAGTCAGATATTCTGGTTTGAAAATGGGTTTTCCGTGCCGGAAAGCTGTCTTTGTTTAGATAAATTTCATATGCACGATGCCAGTTTAGCCAATTATATGTCAGCACCCTGGGTTGCCTTGTTGGAAAACAGCGTATTTCATTCATTCATTCAGAAAGACTCTGAAAGCATGCGTCCGTGACCAAAAAGAACAGTATGGGAGACAGATGCAGTTCCACATGAGGTTATTAATTAGCAAATTACATAAATATTATGAACGTAAACATTAAGTGAGCAGGTTACATTGTAACCGCGTGTCCTAACAACACGCTGTGACGAGAGAGGCAGTGATCAGCTATTTGGCTGTTTGCACCAGACGAAACACGGCAGAAATGTAAATACAGCCTTTCAGAAGCACAGAATATGCACTCACTCATGAAACGGTAAGGTTTAGAATCTATTTAATACATGTTAACCCACTTTAACATCAATGTAGATGCTGAATCACTCATATGTGTTTAGTTCTAAAGTTCAATTTCAGACGCTTTATTGTATTTTCAAGATCTGAGGTGAACTTTCTGCTTTCAGTATATGGCAACAAATGCCATGTAAAATGCATTCAAACTCGCATTGTTAGCATTTAGCACAGAATAAAGCACACAAGGCTTACCTGAGGTGATCTAGCTGTCATAGGTTTCTGTTGTTCAGCTGTGAGAAATAGAAGCCATTTCTAATATATCAATTCGAGGTGTTGGTTAGGACAAAAACTCCTTTTAATATAGAAAATATTCCCTCTATCGCGTGTCGTTGCTTTTATTTAGAACAGAGTTTAAATCACTCGCTCCTGTACACAATCTGGCATCCCAGCGTACTTTTATTATGATCCAGGAGTGCAATACCTAGTTCAACCACTGGGTGTCAAACTTACATACTGCACCTTTAACGCAAATTTCTGATCTGCCAATCACATGGCAGCAACTCAATGCATTTAGGCATGTAGACATGGTCAAGACGATCTGCTGGAGTTCAAACCGAGCATCAGAATGTGGAAGAAAGGGGATTTAAGTGACTTTGAATGTAGTATGGTTGTTGGTGCCAGACGGGCTGGTCTGAGTATTTCAGAAACTGCTGATCTACTGGGATTTTCACGCACAACCATCTTTAGGGTTTACAGAGAATGGTCCGAAAAGAGAAAATATCCAGTGAGTGGCAGTTCTGTGGGTGCAAATGCCTTGTTGACGTCAGAGGAGAATGGCCAGACTCGTTCGAGCTGATAGAAAGGCAACAGTAACTCAAATAACCACAGGCTGGTGGTGGTGGTTTAATGATTTTCTTGGCACACTTTGCGGCTGGAAGGGCATCTGCTGCTTAAAAACATGCTGGATAAGTTGGCGGTTCATTCCGCTGTGGCGACCCCGGATTATAAAAGGGTCTAAGCCGAAAATAAAATAAATGAATAATGTTAATGATGTTATTATTATTATTATTATTATTATTATTATTATTATTATTATTATTATTATTATTATTATTATTATTATTATTATACATGTAGAGGTAAGAAGAAGAAGGAGAAGAATTTGTTATTAAAGTTTTTTTATGAATAAGCATATCATTTCTTCCTAATTAAAAATAAACTTTAAGATCAAAATGTTGTCATTTACGGTGTTTTTATTGTAAATTTTTTTTTTAAATAAATGAAATAGTGTGCCATGATTTCAAATATAATAATATTTAACTTCAGAAGAGTTAAGAAATCAGTATTTGGTGGAATAACCACAATTTTCAATGACAATAAATAATAATAAAATATTTATTATTCTAGTCCATTTTGTCATTTTCTCTTGGAAAAAAATCTCTAAATCACAAGATTATCATGTGAAATTTGGTAGAAATGTTATCAGGCATTTATTCAATACATCAAATATTAACATTTTACTCAAACCCTTATTTAATAGATTCAGCAAATAATAAATATAATAAAAATATTTCTCTCTTTAACTATTTCCATAACTGTATATTCATTTTTTTTTTTTTTTTTTTTGTTAGTTTCTGATTTCTTTTTCCTCAGTTATTAGTTACGACTGTTAAATGCTGGTATGTTCTCTATTACAGTGTATTTAAGGGTTTCTGACCGCCGTCTTCTTGGACGATATCAGTACTTCTGCTGTGTGGGAAACTGCAGTAATTGAAGCTGGAAAGACTTTGTGTACACAGTGAGGAAATGAGGAGACTATTTCATTTGGCCAGATGTTAATGTCATATTACATTTTTGATTGATGGTTTCTTAAATGAACAGCAATATGTATTTAATGCTTCATATGTTTGTCTTTACACTACATAAACTTTTTCAAATGTTGAGTCTGCCCCCTGTTGGTTTACCCGTGTACCATCGTGTCATGGTGTGTTGATTCTCAGACTTGGCTTTTACCCTTTTGCTTTTTTCCTTGCTGTTTTTCTAGGAAAGAGCACATACTTTAGAGGTCACTGTAGATGCTGGGGTGTGATGAAGGTGTTACAGCAGGCGCAGTTCTACAGGCCAATTCTGTCATCATCTACTCACCCCATGCCTTGTTATGACCCATATGACTTTCTATTTTCTGTAGATCACAAAAGCAGATGTTTTGAAGAATGTTCGCACTGCACTTTTAACTTATAACTAACTTATGCAAACTCAGATGGTTGTCAAGTTTTCAAAAAGTAGTTCTTAAAACTTAATCCTGTTTCATTGTGGGTTTAAATGACCCACTGTTTTTATATATAATAATGTAATATATAATATAATAATAATAATAATAATAATAATAATAATAATAATAATAATAATAATAATAATAATAATAATAATAATATAATATGTATATATTGAATGTTATATTATTACAGTCTTGTTTTTTATGTTTTAATAGCTTAAAAGCCGTTTTATAGTAATTATAAGATAGCGTTTTCATTTATTCCATCTCAAGGAAATTTATTATGATTAATATTACTACTAATATTTTTAAACTGTACTATTATGAATATTATTTTTATTATTGCATTATTATTATTATTATTATTATTATTATTGTTATTACATTATATTTTATTTTATATATTATATTATATTATATTATATTATATTATATTATATTATATTATATTATATTATATTATATTATATTATATTTAATAATATGAAGAATAACAAAAACATTAATATTTGTATCATTAATGTTAATAAATTATTAATTATGTTAATTTATTATTATTATTATTATTATTATTATTATTATTGTTATTATTATTATTATTATTATTATTGTTATTATTATTATTATTATTATTATTATTAACATTATTATTATTATTATTATTATTATTATTATTATTATTATTATTAACATTATTATTATTATTATTATTATTATTATTATTATTATTATTATTATTTATTCATTCATTTTCTTTTCGGCTTAATCCCTTTATTATTATATTATATTATATTATATTATATTATATTATATTATATTATATTATATTATATTATTTTATATATATATATATATATATATATATATATATATATATATATATATATATATATATATATATATATATATATATATATATATATATAATATGAAGAACAACAAAAACCCTCATATTTGTTATCATTTGTTAACCAATAAGTTATATTTATTTATTTATTTATTTATTTATTTATTTATTTATTTATTTATTTATTTATTTATTTATAAAATAATATAATATTATTATTATTATTATTATTATTATTTGCCTCATGGCATTTTTATAGTATGTGTACATAGTTTATATGAAGCAGCTTTAAAACCACAGATATTTATTCAGATTATGCTTTATTTATGCATTATGATTATGCAGGACAGTGCCAGTTTAAGTTTAATAGGGGGAGACCGAATGAAAAGAGGGAAACGATAGGGTGCAGTCATGTCTGAATAAAAGCATTGACATTTAAAGGTGCTTATCTTGCTTCAGAGCAGTGAATGGATTCTAATCACATTTTAATAGAGCCATTTCAGCACTGTTGTATTAAAACATAAATCGACATTTAGCAAAGCCCATTAACAGAATAAATGAAGAAACTGGACTGCAGTATGGAAATGTTTGTGTTCAAAAGAATGCAGTCAGTACCTGTCTATAGCTGGGGTCAGACAAACAGCTGAACTCAGATAACTCAGATAAGATGGCATGTTTTTTATTACAATAAAATTAGTATTTACATTAAAATATTTGTTTACAGAAGATGCAATAATTGCACTGTTTGAAATATTAGTTACATGATATACAAGAGATACTGCTTATTTTCTACTTTTAATATGAAAAACATTGAAAATAATTTACTTTGTTTTTAAAAGTGCAAGTTATTAGTTTTTTTTACACTTATTTATAAGAAAAAAAGTGGCTGTTGGTTTTAGGCAATGTGTGTTTTAATTTCAGTTGTTCAACATTGATGTTCAATAAATAATCATAGAAAGTAAATAGTGTGGGTGGCGCAGTAGGTAGTGCTGTCGCCTCACAGCAAGAAGGTCGCTGGTTCGAGCCTCAGCTGGGTCAGTTGGCGTTTCTGTGTGGAGTTTGCATGTTCTCCCTGCGTTCGCGTGGGTTTCCTCCGGGTGCTCCGGTTTCCCCCACAGTCCAAAGACATGCGGTACAGGTGAATTGGGTAAGCTAAATTGTCCGTAGTGAATGAGTGTAAATGAGTGTGTGTGGATGTTTCCCAGAGATAGGTTGCGGCTGGAAGGGCATCCGCTGCGTAATAACGTGCTGGATAAGTTGGCGGTTCATTCCGCTGTGGCGACCCCGGATTAATAAAGGGACTAAGCCGAAAAGAACATGAATGAATGAGTAAATAGTGTGTGTTTCCTTCAGTTATTTTAAAATCAAGTAACACATCCTTCATATTGTGGCTGAAGCCATCAAAAGAGAAGAATCGCCGACTTTTATTGAAGCAAACCAAAACAAACTTTGCTGATTGAGATATAGTAGAAAGTGGGTCTCACGGCAGACAAGAAGCACTGCATTAACTTCCATTGTTCTGAGTCTTGTCTTTAAATATGAACATTTATTTTACCAACGTATTGGATCATTGGATTTACTGCTCTCGCCTGCAACTCCTGACTGTGGTTGCGGTTAAGTGACCTTTCATGCTAAATGAACTTATAAGTCTTTTTACTGACTATATTTTTATTAAATTACATTATCTATGCCATAAAAGGAACCTTAGGAAATTAAAAATAGTCACTTCAACCTTTCACCTTAAGTTCCACAATTCTACAGAAATGGTTTTATATGCTTATTTATAACCCCTATGAAAAGTTCTGTTTTGACCATATTTGGAATGGTCATGAATATTAATAAGCTTTGTTCTTACACTCTGCAGCTCAAAAAATATTTTCAAAAAATTAAGTCGATACATTGTTACCAGTCTGTTCAACTGAAGTGGTAGAAAGGTTTATTTTAGCTAGAAGGAGTGAGTGAGCTTATACCAAACTTTGTGACATTTAACACTGAATAAAGCATATCCAGTACCTGAGGTGATTGCGTTATCATAGAAGGTGTTGTCATAGAAGTGTATGCTGTTGTTCAGCTGTAAGAAGTTGGAACTGTTTCTATGTCTTTTTAACCGACTATATTTTTATTAAATTACATTATCTAAGACATAAAAGCAACCTTATGGCATTGAAAATAGTTACTTCAACCTTTTACCGAAAGTTTATTGATGGCTGAAAAACCTTTGTGCATATAGGCCATTCCTGCTTTATCCTCATTATTTCTTGTGTTTTGTTCTCGTTTTGTCTCTTTATCTCATTCACACACACCTTTGGATGTCTCTTCTCCAGCTGAGTGAAGAATGATCCATGAGTTCATTCTGCCAAATATAATCAAGATGCAATTCTCACAGTTAGGGCTGGTGTGTCTGCGCGCTTGTGTGTGTGTGTGTGTGAGCAGCTGTTCACAGGCGGCTCCCTCATCTCATCTCGTCAGGGTGCTGCAAGCCCCTCTGTTGGCAGGGCGACCGTTGACACGGAGACAAACACACAGCTGAGGGCTTCTTTATTCACTTTATTAAGAGGAAGGGTCAGTCGTGACCAACTGTGCGCTAACTTACATACTCAAACTGTCACGTAATACACTTGTGGTAACAAATCCCTGAAACAACACAGTATAGTAAATCTCATTATTGTCATTTAGAATGAAAACTATTAGAAATTAAAAAAAGATTGTATGAATTAGTGCAGATAGAGTTCCCTCTATGGCCACTTCAAAAACAACACTCAAATATTCAACATAGACAGTTAATAGATAGTAATACAGACAGACATGGATGGATGGACAGACTGACCAACTATAGATATATGGATGGATGGATGGATGGATGGATGGATGGATGGATGGATGGATGGATGGATGGATGGATGGATGGATGGATGGATGGATGGATGGATGGATGGATGGATGGATGGATGGATGGATGGATGGATGGATGGATGGATGGAGAGATGGAAGGACGAGCAGATAGAGCGACTATAGATATGTGGATGATTGGATGGATGGACAAACAGATAGACCAAACATAGATATATGGATGGATGAAAGGACGAACAGATAGAGCGACTATAGATATACTGTATGGACGGATGGATGGATGGACAAACAGATAGAGCAACTATAGATATATGGATGGATGGATGGATGGATGGATGGATAAACAGATAGACCCACTTTAGATATATGGATGGATAGATGGAAGGACAAACAGATAGAATGGCTATACTGTAGATATATAGATGGATGGATGGATGGATGGATGGATGGATGGATGGATGGATGGATGGATGGATGGATGGATGGATGGACAAACAGATAAACCGACTATAAATATATAGATGGATGGATTGATGGATGGAAGGACGAAGAGATAGTGACTATAGATATATGTATGGATGGATGTATGGATGGATGGATGGATGGATGAAAAGACTAACAGTAGAGCAACTATAGATATATGATGGAAGGATAGATGGATGGATGGACGAACAGATAGAATGACCATATGGATGGATGGATGAATGGATGGATGGACAAACAGTTAGACCAACTATAGCTAAATGAATGGATGGATGGATGGATGGATGGATGGATGGATGGATGGAAGGACAAACAGATAGAGCGACTATAGATATATGGATGGATGGATGGATGGATGGATGGATGGATGGATGGATGGATGGATGGATGGATGGATGGATGGATGGACAAACAGTTGGAGTTACTATAGATGGATGGATGGATGGATGGATGGATGGATGGATGGATGGACGAACAGATAGAATGACTAAAGATATATGGATGGATGGATGGGTGGATGGACAAACAGATAGACCGACTATAGATATATGAATGGATGGATGGATGGAAGGACGAACAGATAGAGCGACTATACTGTAGATATATGGATGGATGGATGGATGGATGATGGCATCACGGTGGCGCAGTGGGTTGCACAATCGCCTCACATCAAGAAGGTCTCTGGTTCGAGCCTCGGCTGGGTCAGTTGGCGTTTCTGTGTGGAGTTTGCATGTTCTCCCTGTGTTCGAACTAGTTTCCACTGTGTGCTCTGGTTTCCCCCACAAGTCAAAAGACATGTGTGGTATAGGTGAATTGGGTAAGCTCAATTGTCCGTGTATGTGTGTGAATGAGTGTGTATGGATGTTTCTCAGTGCTGGGTTGCAGCTGGAAGGGCATCCGCTGCATAAAACATATGCTGAATAAGTTGGTGGTTCATTCCGCTGTGGCAACCCCAGATTAATAAAGGGACTAAGCTGAAAAGAAAATAAATGAATGAATAAATGAATGAATGACTATAGATATATGAATGGATGGATAGATGGATGGATGAACGAACAGATAGACCAACTATAGATATATGGATAGATGGGTGGAAGAATGGATGGATGATGGATTGATGGATGGATGGATGGATGGATGGATGGATGGATGGATGGATGGATGGATGGATGGATGGATGGATGGACGAACAGATAGACTGACTATTGATATATGGATGGATGATTGAACAGATGGACCGACTATAGGTATATGGATGGATCATGGATGGATGGATGGACGAATGAACAGATACATAGACTATAGAATTTATAGTCTATGTATTTGTTAATTTGTTCATCCATCCATCCATATACCTATAGTCCATCTATCTGTTCTTCCATTCATAGTATAGATGGATGGATGCATGTACGGACAAATGGATGGATGGACAGATGGACTGACAAATGGACAGACAGACAGAGTTAAGCATATTAAATTGAAGCATATTTTGAACACTAGGTTTTTACTTTTATCCTCATACAAGCACTACAGTGCAGTAAAGCAATAAGACCATAATCTGATAATGAAAGGCAAGCGTTGAGCAGACTGAACTCTGACACTCTTATCCGGTTCTACTCTTCTGCTTGCAGATCAAAAGATCACTTCCACTGTAAACAGATACTGGAGGCTGAAAGCTGAACTCTTCCTGTGAGAGGAAAAAATGTCACTGGGCCGCATTGTGGCACCATTACAGCATCACAAAGCCCTCTATTTGCTGTGGAAACTATTAAATAAATCAGTTCACTCATCAGTGCACATACAGGAACTAAAACAATAACAGACTTTGTAACACAACCTTTACTCCACACCTGTTTTACAGACGCCTATAAATATGTGTGTATGTGAAAGGGTCTGTGGATCGTAAACTTTCAGTGGGAAAAACATCTGCTCTCTTTTACTGCAGACTTTAGTGGTCAAGGATATATGGCTGATGACATTTATAATGTCAACATATATAATACAATGTAATGATAGTAAATAATCCAAATCTGCTGTGTTTAAGTTGAATGTTTACTTAAAATAGAGCAAATAAGGCTACATTAAAGGTGAATGCATTGATTAAATTGTTCTCTAGTACCACAATAGTATGATAACTTAGATAGGTTCCACAATTCTACAATTCTACAGAAATGTTTTAATAATAATAATAATTATTATTATTATTTATTTTGATATAGTATATTGTATAAACTTAGTTCTCGAAGCGCTTTACACAAAAAATACAGATATAAAATCAGTTTAGAGTAACAGTAAAATTAAATTATTCAAAATAAAACCTTCAAAATAGATAAAACAAATTCAAATATCTAGAAACATAAAACAAACCAAGAATCACACCTCACGAATAGGCGAGTGTAAAGTAGTGTTTTCGAGGATGATTTAAACAATCTAAAAGATACAATATATGCTTTTTATAAGCTTATTTATGACCTCCTTGAAAAGTTTCATTTTGACCATATTTGGAATGGTCATGAATATTAATAAGCTCTGCTCTTACGCCTTGAATCAAGCGATGCCAAACAGAATTGTGGGTCCATTGCTCGCTGTAGAAGTTGGAGATTTCAAGCACCGACGGAAGCGTCAGCCAATCAGATCGCTTTATGCAAATACCCCAGCTTATACAGTAACCGATTGCGGACTAATTTCATTGGTTATGACGATTGCGTCAGCCCCAACTTCATACACGCCCTCGGGCAAACGTTGACGCTGAAGCCCCGAAATTTTAGTTTTGAGAGGCATTTTTAGGGTTATAAAAAAACTGTAAGATTTGCTTATCTCGTTAAATAACACTATCATCCCTAAAGTCAGTCAGTGTCTGCAGTAACGCAATATCCCCAACCACACAAAAGAGCTCTGTCCAACCAGAGAGAGAGAGAGAGAGATGAAGAGAGATGTACATTGTTTTTAGAGAGGGGAGATGAAAGTTTATGAGTGAGAGCACACAGCCACACATTCCTCCATAAATCCATTACTGAGCACAACCTTACACCACTGACCCTAAATGCACCGGGATAAACACACACCATCTTCATACTAAAGAAACACACTATGTTCGATTTTCAGCTGAATGTCAGGCCATTGTGTTCTGTGACCAGAAATTGCAAGTTAAAAGAGGTGAAAAGGATGAAAGTGTTTTCACAGGGCAAAGAGTGTTGGTTGTGGTTATACTTCCTCAGCATTGTTCAGTGTGAGGAGGATTGTGTGGTTTTGGGAGATGAGAATTATGCTGTTAGGGCTTGTGGTTCGGGGGAATGTAAACAATGGGCTATATGTGTCATGTGGAAGAGCTTAATCAACATCTGAAGTTCTGAATCTTACTGGTGCACTGTAAAATATCTAATGACAAAAAGTCAAGACAGCAACATTTTTTAGGTTGTTTTAACTTATTTTAATAAGTTAATCAGGTTTCATTTTTTTAAGTTATACAAAGTTTAACTTAAGAGTTTGAGTAAGTTTGTTTGATGTAAGTTGAGATGACTAGAAAAAGTTCATTTGATTCAACTAAATAATTTATTTAAAATAAATAAATAAATAAATAATGAGTGTTTGGTAGTGTCATGATCACCAGCGAGCTAACAACCAGAGATAGCTGGTAAACACTCACACAAACTACAAATCTGCCATTTCATGGACTACATATTCAGTCATGCAACACACACACACCTGCTCCAAGTCTCCACTGATTAGACTCTCACAGCTGATGCTGCTTTTGGACTGATTACTGCACTACATAAGCAGCACAAACACACACACAATGTTGCTGAGTCTTGTAAGCTGTATAGAGAATATTCTGACGTGTTTTCCCTTGTCCTGATTTCCGTGTTTGACCTTGCTTTGTTTTGTTTGCTTATCCCTGTATGCCGCCTGCCTTTTGACCACTTGCCTGCTATTACAACTATGACTCTGGATTGTCCATGTACATCTGTTTGTTCCTGATGGCAATTGTGAAATATTCTACACTCAAAAAAAAATTTTTTTTTTTATTTGTTCAAATGACTTAATTAAAATGAGCTGAGCCAACACAATTATTGATGTTTTTTCAATTCAGGCTCATTATTGATACATTTCTGGACAGCGTGAAACACATCCGAGAAGGTATAATTTTGCAGTTTCCGTTTTCACGAATTCACCAGAGGCCGCTGTATATGCTTTTTCAGATATCAAATTTTTCTCGCGAGTGCCATTCGTGCCTACTTTTCTTGCATAAATCCACCAGAGGCCGCTGTCGACTGACTGACTGACCGACCAACCGACTGATTCTGCCATCCACCCCCTTCCCTAAACCCAACTGATAGTGTTTTCAAAAGCACCGATTGACCCAATCACCCCCTTCCCTAAACCCAACCGACAGTGTTTTCAAAAGCAATCCAGAAAAAGAAAAGCTCTCGCAGCCGCCTGACTTTTACCACATTTTCAGTTCTTACAACATCCTCACCCTGTTATTTACTTATTTTATTTTTTGTCTTTTGTTTTTGTTTAACCTGTTTTCTGAAACCGTTGTTTGCCAGACTGTCGCGGTCAAATCCTCTCTACATCACAAGTCCGCCGACATATGTGGCGCTCTACTGAGCAAACTGGTAACTGGTAAGCCATCCACACGGAGTTAATCGGTCAGCTGGTAGCACAAAAAGAAACAGAAGCCGTTGGCGGTGCCCAGTAGCATTTGACGAAATCAGCCATACATAGCTCTGGCTACATTATTCGCACTCTCCATGAATGTATACTCCACACTAAATTGTGTATATGTGTGTATGTCCTTGTCCTCCAGGTTGGGTGGTTGAGTGTTAGGTTAACTACCCACCTCGTAAAAATTAAATGTTATGAAACACCAACATGGTGCGGCTAAAATATCAACTTCGATATAAATGGCCCTGGGAGAAGCATCTCAAGCTAAAGTGAATCGATGGATTCTTTTCTGAGACTGAAATTCTGAATTTTTTAATACCTTTAAAGCAAGGGTGTCCAAACTCTGTTTTGGAGGGCCATTATCCTTCAGAGTTCAGTTCGGTTCAAATCTTCTTTATTTCTATAGGGATTTTTCAATGAAGATTTTGTCAAAGCAGCTTAAGGTAATAAGAGCCAGAACGATATTTCAGATTGTAAGACATTCCGGCAAGTCAGCCAGGCTAAAGCGTAATGGTGGAATGCTGGTGTAGTAAAACTGATTCAGTTAGGAAATCTAGAAATTAGAAATCTGCTAGTATGACTACAAATAAGATCTTTATTTGATGGATCAAGTTGTTGAATTGGCGGCATGGTGGCTCAGTGGTTAGCACTGTTACCTCACAGCAAAAAGGTCACTGGTTCGAGTCCCGGCTGGACCAGTTGGCATTTCAGTGTGGAATTTGCATGTTCACCCCCTGTTGGCGTGGGTTTCCCCCACAGTCCAAAGACATGCGCTATAGGTGAATTAAATAAAGTAAATTGGCCGTAGAGTATGAGTGTGTGAATGAGAGTGTATGGGTGTCTCCCAGTACTGAGTTGTGGCTGGAAGGGCATCCGCTACATAAAGATTATGCTGGAATAGTTGGTGGTTTATTCCACTGTGGAAATCTCTGAAATAGAGACTAAGCTGAGAGAAAATGAATGAAGTTGTTGAATTGGAGCTAAACGTCTAGCTTTTCAGGACAGTAGTACTCCAGGACAGAGTTTGGGCACCCCGGTTCTAAAGTATTTTTACTAGATTGAGCAAATTTGGTACAAACCTTTAAGTTGGTCTCACTCATGTTTCTGTATCTTTTCTAACTCATCTAAATAACAGAATTCCAGTAACAGACTTTCCAATGTGACCAAAATAACCATAGACTTACACTTAGACCTGCTCAAATGAGTCAGTACTCTAACTGACAAATGTTGTAAATGTGATCTCATATACTGTACATTCTAGTATTCTGGGTACTTTTCAAGCATTTTCCAACTAATTTTTCTTAACCTGGAAAGATGAAACAAATGTACAATTTACAGTAAACTACTGTAAATCCATTATGTCAAATAATGTCAAATGCAACAGGGAATGTTTGATTCTGTTAGTAATTTTTGAACTTACTGTTTAACACCACTAACCACTACCACTAACAGTTGACAATAGCAAAGTTGACATTTTCCACTGTTTGTGCTTTAGCTCAAGATGCTAACCTCAAACCAGATAGCACATGGCATGTCTTAAATGATTTATGGCATCAACCCTGACATGAGGAGTTGTGTTTAGTTAACAAAAAACAAGTGTGTACACTTTCCTTCCCATGTGTTATGCATTAGTCTGTCTGAGCTGACTGAACTATTATGAATTACACACTTCATGAGTTTGAACACAGACATAAATATTGTATGCCTCTTAGATGTAATGACAAGCTTGAACAGGATTAATCAAGATATTTAAAACATTTTAAAATACACTTCATTGAATAATCTACTTGTGGAGAATCTTTGGATCCCCCCCCCCCCCCCCCTCCCTTTCAGCTGTTGGAGGATTACAGTTCTCGTACAATCACTTCACGTTAGACACGCCATGTCAGAAAAGAAATCTTCTATAAACAGGAGTGACTTTAATAGGGAACATCAGGAAGCTTTCCAAGAATAGGTTGCAATGATGCATCACATTATATTTTAATGCAGTAAAATTGACAAATTCAATTGTATGTACTTGAAGAATTACTGGAGATATAATATAATCAGTCATTTTAAACACATTACAAATCAAGCACACAAAAATCATTCTTCTGTACAATGTAAGACTGGGAGTTGATTCTAGAAGGAACTCGTTACTTGACTATAAGCAAGGGGTTGAGAATTAAGAACAAGTCTCAAAAGCTGGAATCAAATCCCTCTTGGGGAATCCACTCATCTGTAAATCATTTCAAAATAACTAATTATTAGTTTGATTTTGCTAATTATAGCTAACAACTGGTCATGCTAAAACATTCAAATAGTCACATTGTTACTGCACTGTGGGCACCCCAACCTTTTGCAATACCATTCCCCTTTCTTCAACTTTATTTCCTGTCAATACATGTCCCATCATAACTCCCAAAAAAAGTTTAGATCCTTAATTTTGTATAGAATGTGGCTAAAATATACTGATAACTTAATGTACTGCATTGAGATATTGAGCCTACAGTAATACACTTTACACATAAGCATAGACATAATATGCTCAGGCCTGTAGCCAGGGGTGGTTGGGGGGAGGGGGGGGGGGTGTTCCAAAGACCCACCCCTCACTGACAAAGGTCCAGAATTTGTCCCACACACAAGCTCATTTGTCCTATTTTGACTGCTATGCCATAATAAATAATGAAAATAACCATTGAAGAAGGCTGTAAGACTAAGCGAAATGCTCTTTTGGCTGTTGCTTCAGCATGACTGAGGAAAGTTGAATCTGCTGGCCAGTTTGTGTTTGCCTAATAAATGACAAGAGGCTACTTAGCTTTATAGGCAGTTTTTAATTTACAATTTGAACAGCCTAGTTTCTTCTAATGATATATGATGTAAAAAATTTGTATTTGAAAAGTAAGCATCCTTCTCATATTTTGTTCTTCTAAATGTTTAGGAAATGTTTTTGGTACATCAAATGGTAAAAAAATGTGGTTGATGACCATCTGACAAGTTAATCCAGCACAAAATAGTGCTTAAAAATTATTACAACTTCATGATTAAATAGAAAATGAGGCTAATAACTGCAAAAAGGTCCATATTTTAAGAAAAAGCACCACCTTATTCACCAGGCTGGCTACGAGCCTGATACTGGTGCACAAATGTAAAATTATTGTAAATGTCTATGTAAAAAAATGAAGTCTCATAAATTCACAGTCTGAATATCTAAAAAGGTTATGTAGATCAGGGGTTTTCAAACTTTTCAGCCCGCAACTCCCAAACTAACAACTCCAGTGACTCGCAACCTCCACTGTGCTTGGAAGTTATTAAATAAACAAACAAATATTGCACACAATGGCGCACACACACCAATAGAACATATAAAAATATGAGCATAATGACAACACAAAAAAGTGTGGTCTAACGACCATATAATTTTTATAGGGTTGCGTCCCTGATGTTCAATGTCTAGGAGTGGGAGCAACAGTAAAAAGTTTTTAAGTTGGCGACAACACACCAAATTCAGTTAAAGAAATTATTAACAAAAATGTACAAAGATAACAAAACTGGGAAGCAAAAATAGGCTTCAGGTCTAGTTAGTCTAAACTTACAAAGTAAAATTAAATTAACAACAGAAATGTACACCAACTCTCTAACTAAACATAAATAAGGGGAAAGGGCTTTAGAAATTAAATGGCAGCCACCTCCCTACAGCTTCCAAACACCAAGTTAAGTTTCAAAAGCAGAGTTGACTGAAAGAGTCAAAAAGAAAAGAAAGAGAGAGAAAGAGAGAGAGAGAGAGAGAGAGAGAGAGAGAGAGAGAGAGAGAGAGAGAGAGAGAAATGAAACCAAACACAACAATACATTCAAAACACCATGGAATGTAACAATAGTCATTATTCATTTATGTAATTTAATATTAACCTCACGTAATGAGAATGGTGGTCACAATATTTACAGCACAAGACTATTCTTGGTATAATTTTGGAGACCGCCATTTGAAGATCATCCTCCATGTTCAGTCGTGAGCTTTATTTTTAATGTATGTGAGTGCCATAAAAGTGTCAAAGTTTAACATTGTGTCAATCTGCTGCAGCTATTGCTATAGCTGTGTCATTAATCTAGCATCAAGCTGCGGTCACACTGCACTTTTCTCCCCATAAACTTCCATTCATACGCATGCGAATGCATCAGACCGGAAACGCAAATTCATGCGTCAAGTTTCGCAGTTCACTGCAGTGCAAAGTTCAAGCTTGGTGAACTCTGATCTGTGAAATGGCATCACTTTGACTGCATGAGACCAATCAGGGATCAAAACATGACCTCTCTGAACAAAAATTTAAAACATGGACCAATCGCTCGCTTTTTTAAATGTCTAATCATCTTGTTTAATCCCACCCCCTTTCGCAGTGCCATACAACAGAATTTTGCATGCTCAAACTCTAGTGTGACTGCAGCTTAATAACCGCAGGGGTCGCAATCCAATAAAAAACAATTAAAGGCTGATGGCTTTTTATTTGCATGTTTTTTTTATGTAAGTATTAAATATTTAATATATATTAAATGTATTATAGGTTAAAAACTATTTTTATCTTCTGTAGGTTATGGATAAAATATGGTGATTTGGTATCACATGATTTTAATGGTCCATTTAACGCATTTTGTTGAATTTAAGTTACATTGCATCTACATGCCTACTAATTCTGTGTTAGTCGACATGTACTAGCAAAGTACATGTCTTATAGTTAGTAAATGTCTGTTGAAGGAAGAGTATCAGCAAATATTAAGCAGACAGTCTACTAATACTCAAATGAGAAGTAATTGACATGTAGTTGCAATGCAAATTTTAGTTAACAAAATGTGCAATAGGGACCATCAAAATGAAGTGTTCCCGGTAATTCTAATAGTTTAATAACATCCCCTCCCCCATTATTTTGCGACCCCCACTTTGGGAACCACTGCTATAGATGACATGATGATATTATCTTACTTTTGTTTTGTTGTCCCAACACAAATTGATTAAGTTTTTACCGGCATGGACCACACCACACTTACAGTTAAAATCAGAATTATAAGCCCCTCTTTTAATTTTTTTTTCCTTTTTTAAATATTAAGATAGATATTAAATATTAAATATTAAGATTTTATAAAGATAAAATAAATCAGTTATTACAAATGAGTTATTAAAACTATTATGTTTAGAAATATGTTGAAAAAAATCTTCTCTTCGTTAAACAGAAATTGGGGGAAAAAAAACAGGGGCTAATAATTCAGGAGGGTTAATAATTCTGACTTCAACTGTAAAGCTATACTTTATTGTAGGGATGTAGGAATGAAGGGGATGGTAAGAGAACAGTGGGATGAAGGGGAAGGGAAGAAAGGGGTTAAACAGTGAACAGGTAGGTAGGTTGATCGGGCATCCTAGGATCATGCCCAGAGACCGCATCTGTAATATTTTGGTAGAGTGATTGGACCCCCCGATTCAACCTAGGAGTGAAGAGAGGGTTATAGGATTTTGAATGTAAACAGAGGGAGGGAGAGTGGGTTTGAAAGAACGAGAAGAACAGTGCTAGAGGGCTGGTCTGCCTTAAATAAGTTTTAAGGAGTAGGTGATTGGTTAAGGAGACAAAATGAGGCGTGGTTCCACCGACGAACCTTTGTTAACTCCATAACCTGACAAATTTAAGTGGATTGAACATTAAAAGTAGGTTTCCCTAAAGAAATCTCCAGAATTGTGTTGGTTAAGCTTATTTTAAATAAGCAGTTTGAAGCACATCATTTTGATTGTAACTTCCACATATGACAACCACACACACTAATTTCAGTTAACTTTGACTTAGTCCCATAATTCTTTTTTCTCTCAATTTCTGATTATATATATTACACAAAAGTAAATTCACAGTTGCTAGACAAAAAATTATAAAATAAAATAAAGAAATTGCTATTTATTCTGTAGCAGAAAAAAAGCAAATATTTTGTCCCTTATTTGTGCAAGATGCCGATACATGTTGGCAAAATAATTATGAAAAAGCAGCTTATGAAAAAAGAAGGAGAGAGGAAGTCTGCTTCTAGCACCTGTTGGCAAGGGCCCCTCGCTAAGCTTTACATGGGAACATTAACGTCACCATCACCTTTTTAGGTCTGGGAACGAGGACACATACACACATACAAACTCCCGCACACTCAGCATGCAGCGGGTTGTTTTCAATTGACAAGTTTCTAGTGTTGATCATGAGAGGGTTGAGAGTGATCTGGACTCTATTAAAGTAAACTGCCAAGCCGTCTTTCACTCTTATGAGAGACTCTGGAATCTGGCCAACAGCTGCTCTTCAGACAGACTCTCAAATCCGGTGTCTATAGGGTCATTGTATTGGAGACCATGGCAGAACTTGGAGAAAAGAACAGGACAGACTTTCCTGGGGAAGGTAAGGGCTTCATGATGCTGATGTATACGTGATATAGCAAAGGGATGAATGTTTGCTTAATGAAACATGATTTCTTGATTTTCTTGTTGACTTACACTTGTTTGTACAAGTGTGTGTGTGTGTAGCTTAGCGGTTAAAAATAGACCTGATAGCTTGCTGTCCTGTGACACTAGGCGTACATGGGAGGAGGATGGGTTTCAGGATTTCTCAGCCTTACACTCTTACACTTGGATTTATTCACCATTTGATGGGCTTTTATAGTATACAACAAGAGCAGCGAGTCAAGGCGAATGCTAGCCTGCTGTTTCTCATATATGGCGAAAACAATGAACCTCTTGAGGCCATATCTCAAAATCAGTTGTAAGTGCCCATTATTATGAAAAATGTCCATGTTAGGTACAAACATTTGTGTGCCAGCTTCATAAAAGAGGGCAATACATCAGAGAGGCAGGTCATTCCCAACAGTAGTTTTGCTGATACAGCATTTTCGCCTCTGCACTTTGTCAGGAAATGGTCTTATTATTGGATGATACCAGGGTCTGGAGGAGGCGTAATGGTGTAACTTGGATGCCCAGTACCTTGATATAAACAATCACATTACAGCAGGGCTGCTCAACCCTATTCCTGGAGATCGACCTTCCTGCAGTTTTCAGTTGCAGCCCATATCAAACACACCTGCCTGTAATTATCAAGTGCTCCTCAGGTTCTAATTAATTGGTTCAGGTGTGTTTGATCAGGGTTGGAGCTGAAATCCGCAGGAAGGTCGATCTCCAGGAACAGGGTTGGTCACCCATGCATTACAGCTTTGATTTAATTTAAATTCTGAGAGAGTTGCACAGCAGACAGTCAATGTTTATACATAACAGAAAGTAATGGGATTGTGCTGCAAGCTCAATCCTATCTGTCACGAAACTGTCTGTAACATTTCGTATAAAACAGCATTCCTAAAAGTGCTTTAATTCAGAAACACTGGTTATTAGCAACATGCTAGCAACTTAGCGACCTTTTCATTCTTTTGTGGTCATGGCTCCACCATTCTTGAATATCTTGTTTTAACAACATAAACTGCACACGCTGTGACCCCAAATGTTATTATGTAGCTACATATTAGCCAGATATGCTTCCTAAGTACAGACAAACTGCTTTAAAATGTGCGTGGTCAATATGGGGGTTTCTAATGTCCTTTGTAGAAGAATGCTAAAAGCTACATTTACCATAACCCTGCTGAAAAATCCAGCTTAAACCAGCCTAAGACAGTTGGGTGGTTTTAGCTGGTCGACCAGCCTGGTTTTAGAGGGGTTTTGTCCATTTCCAGGCTGGTGTCCAGCCATTTCTAGCTTGGTCTTAGCAGGTCAGGCTGGAAAATTACCAGCTTAAACCAGCTAAAACCAACTTGACCAGCCTGGTTTAAGCTGGACATAGCTGGTTTTGGCTGGTCAAGCTGGTTTTAGCTGGTCAACTCCCAGCCTGAGCAGCTAAGTCCAGGCTGGAAATGGCTGAAAACCAGCCTGGAAATGGCCAAAACCCCTCTAAAAACAGGCTGGTCGACCAGCTAAAACCAGCCAATCAGCTTAGGCTGGTTTAAGCTTTATTTTTCAGCAGGGAGATGTTGTTTTATTACAATATGTGATTGTAAAATTGTAAAAATCAAAAGGTTTACAGGTTCAAATGGTGTGTGTGTGTGTGTGTGTGTGTCATATTAAAGTTATAGTATAGAATAGCTCTATTCATCATTATCTTGTACATTTCATGTGTAAAGGAACAGTGAGAGACTTTATACAGCATGTATAAATGGCATATTGATTTTCCCGCCAAAACATTCTTTACATAAATATAGTACAGTCTACGATAAATATCAATCTAAACAGTAAAAAAAAATTTATTTTGTTACATGTTGCTTGTGTATTGACAATAAAACAGTGATATTTTTTTACTTAAAGTCCCTTCAATTGTAAACATGTTGAAGATTAGCCGATAGCATGACAATTTATAAAATGGCTAGCTTGTTCCCTACAAAAGCAAAAACTGCCTCTGTTCTCTGTTGTGTACCACAGCATTACTGTTAACCTTGGATTACCTCAGAGCAGCTTTGTCTGTAGTTCTTTTAGCATTTATGATACTGCAGAACGCTAACTAAATAGGACAGTATGTGCTTGTGTTACTTTAGCATTCAATTATAATCACCTCAATGAAACTATATCTACATCTCAAACATTTCAAGTGATATTATGTGCATGTCTTGTGGGTGTGCGTGGCACATTTGATACGAGTAAACACTCTACACTGTGCTAGCATGCTGTGCACAGTTAGCTTTGTTAGGACACGTTTGCTTTTTTTGGCTTTGGGAAACTTTAGCTTGAAGATAATCAACCTGACAGCTTTATTTAATAAATCACACTTGTCCTGACAGCACTCTATCCGAGAGTCATCCATCGGACATCTTTACAAGTTTATATATAGTGTGTGTCTGTGTGTATGCAAATGTCTGTATTTACATAACAACAGGAAGATGAGGTCAATGAATGGAAATGAAACATATTCACACTTTTTGTCTTTTTTTCTTTTCCCTAGAGCCTCTAAAGGGTAATCTAAAGGTGACTTCCAGTGAAGACGGCGAACACCTGACCCGCAAACAGCAGGTTGTCTCTGCTAACAGCTCTGGTAACCGCTGTGAGGCCAAATCCAGCCGCGCAGGGGTTCCACGCAGACACACTGTGGGTGGAGCGCGCAGCTCACGGGAGATCCTGGCCATGCAGCCCTCGGATATGGATAAAAAACGAGAGGCTTTTCTGGAACATCTGAAGCAGAAGTATCCGCACCACGCCTCTGCCATAATGGGCCATCAGGAAAGACTCCGAGAACAGGTGAAGACATGCACTGACATTGTTTCTTGCCATTGCTGGCTCCAGAAGTCCGAATGCTGCAGAAATGAATGTACATAAGGAAATAAGTATGATGAGCACTGTGTTGAGTGACAGATGACTGGCAGCCCTAAATCTCTTTACAAGAGTGAAGTATTTCCTTCGTTTGTCATTTTATAGTCAGCTATGCAATACTTCCTTCTAATCCTTAAAACACAGGACACACCAAATTGTGTTATCGATTCGCATTGCCCTGTGTCTGGTCCCGACCAAAAAGCTCTGCATGAACACACCAAACAGAATAGATGACTATATAAGAGCATATGTTTTGTGTTTTTCCACACCTGCAGGTGGCAGTAGTCTGTATTTTCATTCCACAGAGGGGAAACCAAAACTCAACACAGTCTCACTGTGAAAACATACCCGCGTATACATTTCTGGAGAGTGTGAATTATGTAGCCATGTATGGAGCTATGCATGGCTGCATTTTCGTCTATCAAACGAATGTTACAGGGCGCTATGACATCGCTGTTGGCTTCTGGTTCTATTCGTGCTACCAGCTGATCGCTTAACTCCGTGTGGACAGCTTTTCTGCTGTTACCAGTTTGCCCAGTAGCTTACCATGAATGTAGGCAAACTTGAGACACAGAGAGGAGTTGACCATGACGACGGGTTTGAATTCAGTAAAGAACGTATCTTGAAGAAGGTTAAACAAAAATAAAAGGCAAAAAATAAAATAAACAAGTAAATAACAGGGTGAGAATGTGGTAAGATCTGAAAACGTGGTAAAAATCAAGTTGCCGTGAGGGCTTTTTTTTCTGGTTTGCTTTTGAAAACACTGTCGGTTGGGTTTAGGGAAGGGAGTTATCAGGTCAATCGGTGCTTTTGAAAACACTGTCGGTTGGGTCTAGTGAAGGGGGTGATTGGGTCAATCGGTGCTTTTGAAAACACTATTGGTTGGGTTTAGGGAAGGGGGTAGGTGGGGGTATCGGTCGGTCAGTCAGTCAGTCTGAAATAGCATACACAGCGGCCTCTTGTAGAAACTGCCAAAAAACGTACCTCCTATGACGTATTTCGCTATGTTCAGAAATGCATATAGGGGTACGTATCAAAGGATTGCCAATACTACTGATGTACACATACAAACTGTAAACAAAGCTATATCCTTTTCACAGTAATTATTGCGTCTTTGTGTTCCCTCTTGAACAGTGTCACTTGCTTATTTTCGTCACTTCAGTTTTTGTTATTGTGCTCTTATTTATACCTGAACAAACAATTAGTATGCTTTTTTTCAATGATGACCAATGCTGAATCTACCCGCTGAATTTGGCAAACTCCTTGCAATGTGAGCCTGAAAAGAAGCAACGGTAGAACAAACCCAACCAAAGTAGCCTGACAGACAGATGGCCTAACGCTGCCCAACAGCCAGCACATCAGCTTGATGTGTCCTGGCTTATAAAACACCAGCTCAAAAATGCTATTTGATTCATTTTTCATATGTTCAGCATTACAGAACAAATGTGTGATTGTTAGAATATCAGCAGCGGATTGATATTGTCTTGTTTTGGAGCGAGGTTCAAGTAAGGTAACGTGAATATCAGCAGGGCAGTCTCACATCTGCCCCGATGGTGCTCAATTAGAGCAAACTGGTTGTGGTACAGATTTACATTGCAAAACTGTAGGCCACTGTTGAGCTTGGGAGGTCTCAGGCACTGTCCCACTACGTATCATTTTATATGCCTTCCATAACCATGCGTGTGATTTTAATATATCCTGCTGACTTACAGCTTAAAATAGTCTCGAAAACGTTTTGCAGAATGCTGAATACATTCAAAATTTGTCATTGATTCACTTTATATAGGTCTATGGGTCTGTGATGTGATGAATGAATATTTTGAAAGCTCTGCCCTACCTGTTCTTATAGATGAGCCATGACTGAAAAAACATTGATCTGAACTGTAATAATTTACTAGCTATTTAATTTAATGTAAAAAATATACAATGCCTGCAGAAAGAAAAATTGTTATTAACAAACAGCCTACATCACCTATTATTGCTATTATTCGGTTACAAGATGGTGCCAGTATATGCAATATATAGTCTGTCGAAATGATTCATTGTACCCAGATGAGCCTGTGTTATTAGTTTACTCGGTTGGTATGCTGTGTTCAATTCTGTGGATATTCCTACTTATGAGTTGACAAGTCGTAATAATGATGTAAGTGCATTCAAGTCACTTTTTAATCAGTTTTAAGAAAATACAGTGGGATTTGTTAACTCTGACAACCCTCAGGAGTTGAGGAGGTAAAAATAATTGTCTAATGTAGATGAATGATTCCACCATGATTTAGGCCCCAAATGGGGCTTAAAGGGCACCTATGATGAAAATCATCTTTTTAAAGCTGTTTGGACAGAACTGTGTGTAGGTATAGTGTGTCCTCAGCCATATTGGGGTGATATAAACAGAATAGATGTAGATAGATAGATTTTTTTTCATTTCCTGACGTTAAAATAGAATCCAAATCCCTCCCATTTTGAGGCCCACTGCAACATGTCTTAAGAGTGCGGTTACCTCGCCCACTGATTTGATTGACATGTCTCTGTAGTAACGCGTATAATCATATCAACAATACAGGATGGTGCAAAGCAACCGGGATTAAAAGATCTGTTCAGCTTGCTGTGATCATCAATCATCATCAAATGTGATCAAGAATGTTTTTAAAACAGTGCATGTTTGTAATGAATTACAGCGATTTTACCGTCTTTATCACTACAGGCGCATGTCAGTACAATTATAAAAGAAGATACAATTATAAAAGATTCAATCCCGGTTTGTGGCCGTTTAATCAGGTTCATTTTGTACATTAACATAACGGATATCCATACAGCAGTGGATATTACCTTGTATCCTGTCACATTTGCGGTGCAAAAACAAGTTGCGTGCACTGTGTGTGTGACTCATCATTGCAACTCCACAACAAATACATCAAATAATCATTGGGGATGTTCTTACTGTAGTATTTCTCACAAACGTTACGTGAGATCTGCTTCCTTCATGTCTGTCACTGTGCTGTTTATCTGACACAGCCGAGGTGGAGATTGAGGCACACTCTGACAGGCACATGGGAACGGTGGGCAGGGAGAACTAGCATTAAAGGCACAGGCAACAAAAACAGCTACACTGTGTTCAGAGCAGAAAAGCCAATATTCTGAAGGGTATAATAAATAATCTGATGGGTGTTTTGAGCTGAAACTTTACAGACACATTCTGGAGACATAAAGATTTCTCTTAAATCTTGAAAAAGGGGTAAAATAGGTGCCCTTTAAAGAAAACTTCCATTTCCCCACTCATTATAATGACTTTGTGGTGGCATGCATGTGCATTCAACTCCTTAATTTGATTTAGCTGACTTGACTTGAATGCACTATTATTTGAGAATAAATATTGAAGTGTCATGATTGACCAATCAGAATCAAGTATTCCAGAGAGCCATGTAATAATGCTTGGATAACACATATGTCTTTTTAAATAAAAAATAATGCCTAGTGCAATGGCTGTGATATAGACCATTTCAATGTGGTGATGTCTTTGGCCCATGAACATTTCCTGCTTGTTATCAAACTATTTCATTACTGTAACAAAAGGAAATTCAATCATAACTTCATGTTAAAACAGATATCATAACATTATTTATCAATATGTGTCTCTTTTTGGATTCTCTGAAGCTATGGACATTAAAAATGTAAATACATTTGAAAATACATTGGGACCATTGTTTTTGTTTACATCCCTCAAAATGCCTTATTTTTTTTATGAATTATAGTGTGAGAGGGGAAAATGTTTTAGTCATGTTACCTTTGTTTAATCGAAATGCTGTCCTTACGTAACAGTTTTTATATTTACACTTTTATATCCACTTCTAAATCCACAGGCAACAGTTTTACACTAACATGTAATGAAAACCGATGATCATAACTTTTACGACTAAAACCACATGACTAAAACCGATGAATAGTAAGTGTAGTATCATGTCATCATTATACAAATAACCTATGTTGCAATACCAGGAAAAGAAAGTAAAAAATATTTCTATGATCATTCATTCACCTAGATTTTACTGCATCGGGTTTATTACTCGTAGCCAGGTAGGAGCAGGAAGTAACATTAAAGTTGCTTATATATCTATCACTAAATAGTTGCAATTAAAGTTAACAGGATCTGCAATGTTGACTTGGGATTATAGTTGACCAGGAGCCACAGTTCATGTGAAAGAGTCATTTATATTTGTTTTCAAGGCCTGTGCCGGTGTCAGCATTTATATATTTATATCTTGTACATTTGGGCACCAGAAATGAAGATGTTTATAGCGTTAACAACTATTCATTGTATTTACGTATTTATACGTTGAAGACTATACAGTTTATTTAACATTTGATGATTCAAATTCAGCATCTGAATACTATATTAGACTCCCTAGAAAACCCTAAAGCGCATTTTATTTCACTTGTGTCTTTGCATTATAGCATTTATCTATGCTTGTAATAAGTTTATTACATTTTATCTAGTTGCACTTCCCTATAAATTCATCACAATCAATCTAAAATTATGAATTCTCTCCAAATAGAGCTATTCGGGTAATCTGGTGAAATTACATTCACATTGCTGAAAATAAAT
>LR812542.1:11778994-11783994 GCA_903798195.1 Danio kyathit
CCATCCATCCATCCATCCATCCATCCATCTATTTATTCATCCATCTATCCATCCATCCATTTATCCATCCATCTATCTATTCATCCATCCATCCATCCATCCATCTATCCATTAATCCATCTATTCCTCCATCTATCTAGTCATTCATCTATCCATCCATCTATCCATCTATTCATCCATCCATCCATCTGTTCAACCATCCATCTATTCATCCATCCATCCAACCATCCATCCAACCATCCATTCATCCATCTATTCATCCATCTATTCATCCATCCATCTATTTATTTATCCATCCATCCATCTATTCATCCATCCATCTATCCATCCATCCATCCATCTATCCATTAATCCATCTATTCATCCATATATCTAGTCATTCATCTCTCCATCCATCTATTCATCCATCCATCTATTCAACCATCCATCTATATATTCTTCCATCCGTCTTTTGCGCTCAGTTTCGTTATTTCAAATAGAAACATTTCAGAGTGCCACGAGCGAACCCCAAGTTGTGTGACAGGAACCAACCAGGCAGCTTCACACTTTGTATGGAATTACACAGTGATAAAGGAAGACTAATTACCGCAGACTAATGATTTAACAAATGCAGATACAGATCCTCTCTCAGTCAAGTCAGTTCAACCTGACTTCAGTGCACTTGTTCAGCCCAACACCGGCTAGAATTCTCTCACTGAACATAAAAAATATATAAATAAATGAATTAAATTCAATTCAGTTCAATTCAATTCACCTTTATTTGTATAGCGCTTATACAATGTAGATTGTGTCAAAGCAGCTTCACATAGAAGATTATAGTGAATTGAAACAGTGTCAGTTCAGTTTTCAGTGTTTAAGTTCAGTTCAGTTTAGCTCAGTTTAGTGTGGTTTAATAATCACTACTGAGAGTCCAAACACTGAAGAGCAAATCCATCGATGCGCAGCTCTACAGATCCTGAACCATGCAAGCCAGTGGCGACAGTGGCGAAGAAAAAACTTCACCAATTGGCGAAAGTGAAGAATTTAAAAAACCGTGAGAGAAACCAGGCTCAGTTGGGCACGGCCATTTTTCCTATGGCCAAACGTCTTGTGCAGAGCTGCAGTCTAGGCGCCGGAGGCTGGAGAATGCTGGACCTCAGCGAAGACTCGTCTGTCCCTGGAGCGTCACAGGAATCAGTCTCATGCTCTCCACTCCACCATGACCACCACAGCAGCTGCTCAGGATACGGCCTGGTCCAGGATTCTGAAAACCTTGGGATCATCTCGTCACTGGTCTTGGATCGCATCAGTGGCGCTGCATAGTCTGAGGGCCTCAAGATGAGTGTTCCCAGGTGGAAATAGAGAATAAAGAGAATATACTGTTCATAGTGTTTACAAACGAGATGCAAAAACCTGCGTGGGGCACACTCATGCATCATACCACTAAGTGATGCACTGAGTGTATGCTTTGCTAAAAAGATTTTTAATCTAGATTTGAATTGCGAGAGTGTGTCTGAGCCTCGGACATTATCAGGAAGGCTATTCAGGAAGACTATTCCTGATTCATTCATATTGAATGAATGAATGAATGAATGAATGAATGAATGAATGAATGAATGAATGAATGAATGAATGAATGAATGAATGAATGAATGAATGGGTGGGTGGGTGGGTGGGTGGGTGTTTGGATGGATGACTGACTGACTGACTGACTGAATGAATGAATGAATGAATGAATGAATGAATGAATGAATGAATGAATGAATGAATGAATGAATGAATGAATGAAAAATTAACTAAGGTGAAGCAATCGAACTAACAACCCTGTGGCATTTTTATGAAGTTGATATTGTGATGCTGGTCTTTAAAATACTTTTTGTGTAAAATTGATCCTTTTTTAAACTTTAGAGTTTTTATGAATGTTTATCGAAAAGTTTCACAGAATGTTTTTTTAAACAGATTAACTGTATTGGTTTGGCCCTCTAAAAATGTCCCAGAATCTAATGAAAGTCTTGGAAATCTTGATTGCGCACTCCTGCTATATAGTGTTTTCAAGATGTGTCAACAGTCAGCCATTTTGGTGGCACAGAATGTAAACAAGCACATTGAACCATCTACAACCCACATATTTGACTGATTATTGCTGTAGAGAATGATCAATTATTGTCATGTTTTAGACTGTACTAATCAGATGTAGTGGAAAAATTGAGTAAAATAGTCTGTCAAATGTTATAACAAATCAAGCAGAAGAGAAAGAGAGGGACAGAGAGAGAGAGATTAACTGTCTGAAGAACAAAAGGCGTTTGTGGTTGGGTAAAACCAACCAGGATTTCCAGGGCAAGAATCTTCATGTTTTAAGATAACATTCCTCTTTTTTTCTTATTATCTTCAGTCAAATAAGTGAAATTTTAGGCCAATATCATAACTAATATCACTCATGGGTATCATTTACCACCTATTCACTGACCAAATCTTGACATAAGTACAAACCCTCTATTATGTTGAGGGGTTTGACGTTTTGGACACATTCTGGAAGTTTCTGGCCAATCACAATGCATTTGGTCAAGTGGGTCAATAAGAGCAGCATGAAGAAAACTCTAATCTCTCTCGTTTGAAAGACTAGAAATAGGGGGTCCACTAAAATAAAAATTATTATAATGGGTTTTTAAATCTGCTTTGTTTAGCCTTTTTAAAGCATATGTTTCTGGTTGAACATCCTTCAGAGCACAACCTGCAATAATTTATATACACAACACTTGTGGAAGTTTTTTTTGTGATATGAAGATGGCTTTAGAACAGCATGCTCCCTATAAAATGCACTCTTTCGCTCTCTTTCCTCTCATTTTGCCCATACTCATCCACTCAGTGGGTCTGTGGAATGTTATTTGGATTGCCCCAGGGGGTATTAAAGAGAAAAGATGGGGGCAGGGGGCCGAACGCCTCCCAACAGTGGGTGAGCGAGGGAGTGCTGCGTGTGTTTACACTGATTGAAAACAAAAGGCTTCTCACCTGCTCTTAAAGTCCTACACAACTGAACAATGGGGGTGATTGACAGCTCCTCGAGAAGGAGAGTGCTTGGCTCTAGAATGTGAGTGTGCATATGTGTGAATGTGAAACAGTGCAGTCGAGTTACACACACACAGGAAAATAGGAAGAGAAAGAGGAATTTTGATTGGTTTAGTGCTCAGTCAACCGTACACTAGACCAACCGTTTTTTACTCAGTATTCTTAATTAAATGGTTAATAATTAACTTTTTGTTTACGATACTTCACACAGAGCGGTTATTATAAAATAATAGCACAAACAGTATGAAGTCATAGATTGCTTTAGAGGTCAGTAATACATTTTGAATCTGTTCAGTGCTACATTAATCAGGGCAAGACGCATAGGCTGTGTGTCATACAAGCTGTTTTGAATGTGTCTTTATTTACACATTGCTGACCATTGAACACTATCAGCAGGGATGTGAATTGCAAAACAACACAAGGAGTTTAGCATTTAGTTCACACTGTAAAAAATGCTGGACAAATTACCGAATTACTAGCAATTCTGGTTGCCAGGAATACTGTAAAAATGACAAGTGCACTGTAAATTAACAATTACAATTATGCTGTAAAACTACAGCACAGCTGGTATTGTTAATTTACAGTGCGCTTGTAAATGTTGCAAATAATACTGTAAAAATTGCCAATAATACTGCAAAATTTACAAGCGTACTGTAAATTAAATATTATAATTCTGCTATAAATACAATGCAAAAATACAGCACAGATGTGATTGTTAAGTTACAGTGTGCTTGTAAAAATTGCCAGTAATACTGTAAAATTTACAAGTGCAGTGTAAATTAACAATTACAATTGTGCTGTAAAACTACAGCACAGTTGTGATTGTTAAGTTACAGTGTGCTTGTAAATGTTGCAAATAATACTGTAAAAATTGCCAATAATACTGTAAAATTTACAAGCGCACTGTAAATTAATTATTACAATTCTGCTGTAAATACAATACAAAAATACAGCACAGCTGTGATTGTTAAAGGGCCACGAAACCCCCTGTCTCAGCAGGGTGTTTTCACACCTCTAGTTTGAAAAAAAGTCAGCAAAGTGGGCGTGTCCAGCTCTGGGAGTGTGGGAGTGTCGGGGGAGGGAAAGAGGGAAGGACTTGCAAAGAAGGGCGTTTCCATTTGGGCACGCGCTGATTTCACAGGCAAAACAAACACACAGACGCAGTATGTTTGATACCGCACGGCGAATGGGAGAAAAAAATCCTCCACATTTCTCTGTAACTTATGTACTCGGTAGGTAGCGTCAGAAAGCCGTGTGTGTATAGACTATCCTGTCACAAAATGCGGCGAAAATCCTGCACGACGGGAATAGTTTGTGTTAACATGTTTACACTCGGAGAGCAGCATTTACAGCGGATCTTTCAGTCTATAATATTGTACTGTAATATTGCAGTGATATTAACATATTGTAAGCTTAGTAACTAAATAATTTTGACTATGGTATGTCTTTAAAAACTGAAAGAGCACTGCTGACGATACAAACTAACTTTGCAATCTGTGTTAAACAAAGGGCACTGCACTGCAAACACACTTACCAAATCTGTAGACAGACAATCAAACTGGAGCCGTGTCTTTTTTAAAAGGAGACGAGCGGCAAATCCGGATTTCATCATTTCCAGATGCGAAAAGCTCTCGGGTAAAAAATATTCCTTACAAACGCATTTCTGTCGCGTGCACTGTAATCCACACGTGATTCCAGCAGCTCTCTCATAGAGAAAAAATGAAAACAAAACCTTCGTTGCAACACCGACCCGTGTTTCCAAAATTTAGTTCTTTCACTTGTTTTGGCAACACAACGTGGCGTCTCTCTGCCGTCTGAACACTGTAAACAGTCTCCGGAGCTATCATGCATATTAATAAAGTTTTGCGTCATACACAATAGAGCCCGCTGATTGGTTTGAAGCACGTCTTTGTCATGAATTAATGCCGCACATTTAGATACGTCACAATGTTCTG